>BSAI01000072.1:3284584-3352103 GCA_036245035.1 Adrianichthys oophorus | reverse complement strand
ATCTATCTATCTATCTATCTATCTATCTATCTATCTATCTATCTATCTATCTATCTATCTATCTATCTATCTATCTATCTATCTATCTATCTATCTATGTCTCTCTCTCTCTCTCTCCATCCATTTGATCAGATCTTATAGAAAAAAGTGAACTTTTATTCAGAAATCATGTGATCACCTTTATCCAATATACTTCATGATCATGCATCAGCACGGTGTAAATGAGACGCAGGAGACGGAAGTCACAAGACCACACTCGTTTCTAAAAATGCCAAACCACTGACTTTATCTGACAACTGGGCTGAAAGGAAAATAAATACGGTAAAGAAAAAAAGAAATGGTTTACTTCTGGTTCTGATGCAATGAAATGTAGAGCTCAAATTTAGCACGCCTTCACACTGAGCTGTTTGGTCCAGACTAACTCAACTCACGTCTCTGTTGTGCATAAAAAGAAACAAAGATCTCTGCCTTTCTGTGAGTGAACCTGGGTGATGCTCCCCTACAGCGTGAATGCAGACACCAGTAAACACATAAATGTCTCCTGACACTTGTTTACTACTTTGTTTGGTTCACACTTAGGTTTCTTCCTCATTTTACTTTGTGTCATCCATAAGAATCAGTGGACTTGCCTGTTTAGGCCTTCCTTGTTAGTCTCTTGTAATACTGACCCCTAGTGAGCGACTGTTGCTACTGCAATGTTTCTGGGAGTGAAGATTCTGCGTCTGTGCAAACCAAGTCTGTCAGACTTTCTGCTTTCAAAGCCCTGAGTTTCCAAATGCTGCTAAAAAAAATCAAAGTTCTGGTGAACATGAGTCAGAACAGTCGGATGTTCATTTATGAAGACGTCAAAACTCCAAACTGCAGAACGGTTCCTTTTCCTCTGCAGTTGGACTCTCCTCAACTTCCTCTAACCCTGGAGAACCCAGCAACATTGATATTGGACTTCTATAGTCAAATTAACCTTTTTGTTTGTTCATTTTGGGTAGCAGTAATTCATTTGCTGGAACATAACATTTCTGTTGGTTCTCCAGGATTCAATTAAAAGTAGCTCAGGTTGCAGAACCTGTATATTATATAAACATAGGGCTGGGAGTCTGTGCCAAAGGAATGATGGGTTTTGACTTACAAGTCACAATAAAATAACAAAACTGCTCTTGTAAGGGAGACAAATCCATTCACCTGATTTAGGTGGTTATTTAGAATTGAGTCAGGACACTTCTAACTAGTTCTAGCCAAAACTAAACCTCACTTTTTTCTATTTAAATGATTATTTTTACACATAAAATGCATGTTGTACTTTTCTTTGCATTTGTTTAACATTTTTTGTGCCAATGTCAATATGTCAACTCTCATTTTAGATTTTAACAGTTTATGCAGCAAATCCCATTAGGATGTCTTCAAATTCAAACATGAAGTCAGCTCACACTATAGTATCTGCTGCCCTCTAGTGGAGAGTTTCAAAGCAGACCCTGAGACAGTGACTCTGCATCTTTGTAGATTTATTCCTCAAAATGAGAGAAGACGATTCCATTTTCTTCCTGATCAGAAAAGACCAACTGCTGTTGAAGTGGGCTGTGCGTCTGATCTGTGCTGCAGATTCTTCAGAACAGTCCTCAAAGCTTAAACGTTCCTCAAAACCAAACGGGCAACTTCTCTTTCCCACATTTCCAAAGAAGTCCTGACTGTGTTCCAGCGCGCCTCAAAGGTTTTTTCACAACCTTCATGCTTTTATCACTTCTGTGACATGAAACCAAACCAAAGGTTCAATCAAAACTTTTTTTTTGCAAACAAAAATTCTTTATTGAGTCAAAAATTGATGTAGTAGAAATCAAACAATAAATTACAAATAAAACATTCCTTTCTCTTTTTAATCAATTATGTCTGTTCGTGCAAAACTGACGGCAAACGGTCTGCACCTCCAGAAATGTTTATGAGTTTGAACTAAATGGTCAGGTACCGGGAGGTTTGTAGTAGAATTTGACCCTTTTTGTAGGATTTGACACAAACACGTTTACAGTGAATTGTTGAGTGGAGTGTACAGGAAGGCGGCTGCGTCTTCCTCGTAGATGATGGCCACGGTTTCTGAAGGTTCTGGCGCTCCTGCAGCCGTCTGTAAATACGCCTGAGGAGAAAGCAGAAAACAGTCACAACTGACCGGCGAGGACGGAGAAGAGTGGCGACGTTCAGGTGACGGATTACCCTCTCGAGCAGCTGCAGGCGCTCTTCGTTCAGCAGGTTGCTCTGCCGCAGCTGGACGACCGTGCTCTCCAGCCCGAGCAGCTTCTCCAGGTGCCAGCGGTGTCGCTGCTGCAGCACCTTCACCTTCCTCTGCAGCTCCGCCACGATGGCCTCCAGCTGCTCCTTACTCAGATTGTTTCTGTGGTAGCTGTTCACGCAGTGGAACGGTAGAGACACCAAAATAAAAGTCTGGTTCCAACCGTCTTCAAGCAGCTGTTTGTGCATAATTCACCAATAAGTTTATAATGGTTTTGATCATTCTGACTTGAACATCTCATAATGTGAATTCATGTTTCCTTTTTGAAACTGAACTATAAGGTTAATATCACATGTGTTTAGTCCATAGCAACTACACATTTTTTTCCACGTCTTTGGGCGAGTTTTCATATGCAGTGCGTTTTGCGTCTCTACATCCAAATAATTTTAAAATGTTTTCCAGCAACCGCTGTTTGAGCTCAGCACGCCTACAATATTAGAAAGCATTGTTTTCAGCCTGGGACAGACTTTGGTTGTTTTTGCTGGTTTTGTGTTTATAAACGTTTGTTAAATTAGTGGGATAAATAAATCCACACACATCTGGATCATTTTACTGTAGCTCATAACTGCCTCTTGAATTGTGTCACCATGGCAACCCAGCAAACAAAAGTTAAATAGCAATAACATTAAATTAGCCTTTGATGAATACATAAAAGTTCTATGAGAAGTCCCTTCAAACAGACACTAAAATCTCTAGATATGAAAGGCACAGGATGCTATCATGCTAAGGAAGTTGTCCCAGCCAGAAAACAGTGGTTGCTAGGGAACACTTGAAAATTTACTTTAACGTGGAAACTTGATATTTGGTGCACATAGTAATTGGCCAGAGACATGACAAAAATGAAATGGTTGTCATGCAGTTAAAGTTTGAGGAGGCTAAATATGATCATTCAAAATGTGACTCTCCAGCAGCTAAAGCTGCTTTCGCTTTTCTGATTTGTTATAAGGCATCCGCTTACCAGTGTTCCTCAAGCTGGAGATCAAGCTGCTCAAACTCCTCTGCCTCTGACAGGCCGTCGTCTCCTTCAGCGTCCAGTCTTTGCAGAGTGATGACCATGGGTGCAGGAGTCGGCGGCGAGTGTTTGGATGTGATGGGCACAGTGGAGGAGATGGGCTCTGAGCTCAGAGCTGAGGACAGAACTGTCTCTGGGGAGAAGGTGAACTGTGTGGAAGTCTCACAGGGATAAACATTCGGAATGGTCTCAAAGTATGCAATGACCGGATCACTTCTGTGGACCTCTGGGAGTTCCTCATTGACGTAGGTCACACCTGGAACTTTACCGGTTTCGTCCAAACAGCAGAGGATGGGGTCAGTCGTGACTAGCGTGCCACCCTGACTCAAAATTGCAGCGGTGATTGAATTCATGAGCTCTTCTTGGTCGTCAGCACAGATCTCAGACATTACCACCACCTCTGCGTTCTCACTGAGGGTTAGACCATTGGACGACTGGTTTGAAGGTAAAGACATGTTTCCCTCTGAAGAGTCCAAGTCTGTCTGAGGAGAAGTTTCAGGTTCAACCAACTCCACCAAACTGGTTTCTACCTGCTGCAACGGGTCGACAGCAACCTTATACAGATGCGCCGCATGCAGAGCATCTTTCATTTCTACAGCGTCCATCCTGTCATCCAAAACCGCCACGCTGGGATTCTTCCCACCTCTGATCCGCTTCGGATTCCAACCACTCTGATCCACAGCTTTCCTTTTCTGCCAAAAAAACGAAAAACATTTACCAAAGAAAACCGAATTCCACAAGAAATGCATCTTTACTCACTTCAGACGTCTCAAAGAGGGTGGGTACGGCGTCCGCCTCCAGGTAGCGGATTCCCCACCGCACTTTGAAGCACGAGGGGGTAAAATGCTGGTGGCAGATGTACTGATGCCGGGAGGGGGTCCAGTTGTGGCGACCCATGTTTCTTAGCCACTGCTGCAGCCGGACCGGGTCATGGAGCGGGAACCTAGGAGGAGGCGGTGATCGCAGCGGATGGACAGACGGGAATTTCAGCGCCACAGACGACTCCTAACTCCAAACTCAAACTTAGATAGATAGAAACTAGATTTTTCATAAAAAAGGAAATTGTTTTATCTCTGGAGAACACATCTGCCTCTAAAAACAATATTTGTTCCATTTCTCTATTATTTTGGTGTCACAGAAAATCACAGACTTGAGATTTGAACCATCAACCAGAGGTTTGACTTAAATCTACAAAAAAACTAGTGAGCAGAGATACAGGATCTGTGAACATCATCAACAGCTATAAAAATGAAACAAATGCCTCAGACTCATCAATTATGTCACAAACTTCTTTAAAACTACAAACTTCATTTCTTTACTCATATTTTGTGCCGCATAATGTAATTACACATAATTCTTTTTAAGTGAGCTGCTGCTCAGAAAGATTAATAAAGATTTATTAAAGTTATTATTTACTGTTGCATATAAATTAAGTTATACATGAAATTTTATTAAATTAAACGTATTATTTTCCGTTGTATATAAATGAAGTTATACATAAAGTTTGGTTACATTGCAGTTATTTGTTGAGGATTTCAGATTTCTCCTTCCGCGCAAAAGCTCACTAAAACTGCGCGAGGGACTATTTCCCAATGAAATAGTTTAGTTTTGATCTTTATTTATTTTCTTTTTGGAGGACGGATCAATAATGAGAATGCAATCAAGTGTCTCAAAGGTCAAAGCAGTCACGGATGTCTCAATCCTCCACCTTTATTGGGTGGTGTAAAGATGGACTCACTTGTAGAAGCTTCTCCTCTCGCCGCTGCCGGACTCGCTCCTGCAGTTCAGAACCGAGCAGTCCTTCGGCATCTCCGTCCGCCGAGCTTCGAGCAGCTGAATCCAGCCGCGTTCATGCTAAGAGGAAGGAGTCTTCTTCCTGGTCCCGGTCCGCTCCCTCTGCTGCCGTGTTTTCTTCACGCGTGGCGTACACAGGGCGCGAGGAATCAGCTGTTCGACGTGCTGACGGCACACGCACGCGACTGCCCCTCTCGGTGCTCTGATTTGCTTTTTCGCCCGTCAGTCAGATGTCGTTACTTTGATTGGAGCGTTTCTAGCGTGTGATGACGATAATCTTGTTAGTAACTCTTTTCTGTGAAGCTTATGTATTGTACAGAACCTAGTATACGTTTTAATTTATCACTTCTCCGTGGAATTCATGTTCTTGTAATTATAGTTTATAAATAATTTTCTTTTCAATTAAAAAAGTGTGATGACGGCCGTTTATTCTGCTGTTGATGGGAAAAGTACGGCAAGCTGTTACAACCAAAATTTATTCAGGAGATGAGCTTTCTAATGTATATAATAAAACGAATAACTTTGGCAAAATATTATATTTCTAAGTGGTTAGAAAAAATCAATGTAATAAATATTTTTAAAGAAAAATTATATATAAAACATATTTTATCTAGCAGACCATTAAAGATGAGTTATCGGAAATAAACCTTTTTACATCTAACTAATTCATTTAACCAAGAGAGAGTAATTAACCTTACCATCCCTAAAGTTGTTTTTCAGGTTTTTTCAAGCGCTACAAAGTGTCATAAACAAAGATTTGAAATTCAATTTTATATAATCACTGGACTGATTTTTTTATTCAATAGTTTTTTCCAAACATTACACAGAATCTTTAAATGATACAGTATATATATATACATACACATCAGTGTATTATTTAACCTAAAAAGTTGAGTCGTTGGACAATGCATCTGTGCGTTTCAAGACAGGATTGTTTTCTGGACGTTTGTGTGACGAGAGAACGTCTGGGGTCAGTAAGTCAGCCATGATGAAGATGTGCTGGAGACTCAAGTGCCGTCAGTGTTTCACTTCGTATGGATGCTGGATGCAGAGCGGGAGCTGCCCGCTTCGGTGGCACAATGACAGTTGAGGATGAAAAACCTGGAGTGCAACAGTACTTTTGCCGCTGGAAGCGACGTAGCAGTGCAAAAATCATGTTCTCAGCAAAATACATCACTAATGGCAACCAGCACCTTTATGACTGAACCCAGAGACTTCTTCGGCGTTGAATCGTGGTCGGATTCAAATTCCTGATGAATTAAAAAGCAGGCTGACGCTGGAGGTGGTTTGAGTAACACTGATGCTGCTCCTGAACTGCAGGCCAACACTGCCAGACTCACAAGGTCTTCTTGCTAAAACGGAACAATCATTCAATACAGATCTTTGGTACAAACCAGCTATTTGAAGCCATCAGCTGAGCGTCTCACAGATTTAAAACTCAAAGAAAGAAAAGGAAAAAATTCATCCAAAAATGTTGGGGGGCTGGTCTCCGTACCCCCGCTGGAAAAGAAGATCAGGAACATGAACAACGGAAACGTGGATTTTTCCAGTTTGATGTGAAAATACTGCGACCAGCTTTGAACTCGGTCTCAGTGGTGTCTTCCCATCAGAACTACATGGTTTCTCTACTAACAAATAGTTTGTTTAGGAGGGGGTTCCCTGGGGCTAAGCATGTCCAACAAGTGCTGCAGGGAATGAGGCGGCATGGATGCTGCGGGTCTGACGGGACATCCTCGGAGTGGCGGACGGCTCCGCTCGGACTCTACATCATCCCCAGCTGCATTAGCGTGTTCGCGTACGCCATGGGCTTGACATTCGGATGAGGCTGTAAAACACATTTGGGACATTTTAGAGTCGACTCCAACAAGCTGGTTTAGGTTACAAAGTTCTGATAATAATGTAAAACATTTAAAAACACCCAAAAACAACTAAGGAGAGAGGACTATCGGTTGTTGCAAGAGTTACGTTCTAAAAAAAAAAAGGGATAAACAAAATCTGCCATCTTTTCTTTTCTAGAAGTCTTAAGGCTGTTAAAACTTCTCACTGCAAACTTTATCCACTTTTCTCAGACAGACATGAACATTTTCCCTTTTCTCTCTAGTTTTAAAATCCTACACTTCAAATCTTTATTGAAAAAGAAGTCCGGGATCAGAGAAGGAAAACAAAGATCTGATGGGGATCAAAGATTTACATAGATTTATCAAACTGAACGTATTCTGCACAGGAGAAAAGGCACGAAGGAGATTGATTGACAATGTCTACAGTCAATAAGGACACAGAACACAATGCCCTGTGAAAATAACATTTACATATAAAAACTCCACGAAGATAAAAATGAATTGTGTTACAGGAACGGACCACTGCGGATCCCTAAACTACTGTATTTTTAAACATTTGTTGAATTTATGTGAGAATAAATACAGTTTTGTAATGTATTTAAGTGTTTAAAAGTATACATTTATTTCTAAAAGGGGTAAAGTTTTTTAGGAGATTACTTAAAAAGAATAAAATCTGAAATATGTTGCTGTTTTAGGTCAGATTTGTAAATTAATATCAACTACAGTCACCAAATCATGACTAATTATTACCCTTCTGTCATACTGAAACGAGTATTTTTGGAGAAAATCACTTACTTTGTAGGAATTGTTTATGTAAACATGCATCATCATTAGTTAAAAGTTTTATAGATCTAAAGGAACTAACGCTACAGTTTATTAACTTTCTCACAAAACAGTTTTCTCCTATTTTTTTACTAGTTTAAAGTGAACCATTTTTTCCATTCAATAGTTGCACTAATGTTATTTTATTGTTGAAGCTACATCACAGAAGTGCTCTGTTAAAGTGTTAAGACATCAAAGAAGGTGAATTACCTGGATCTCTTCATAACTTTATTTATCGGATTGGGACCCGGTATCCGTATCAAAATCAAATGACTTGGAATTGGATCAGGGAGAGAAACTTCTGATCGGGACATTCCTAGTTTTGAATTAGTTTGTTTGCTGATAAAAATGTTATGAATAAGGGATGACCTTTTACATCTGAGGTCCAGCAGATGTCACTGTAGCATCAAACGTCTCCCATCCCGCCTTTCCAGCTAACACCCCCCCTCACTGCTGGCTACTGAGTACCTGGATCAGGTGTGTTCTGTCAATCATAAAATGGTCTCAACAGATCCAATAAATGAGCAGCGACTGAAGCCGGATTAGCTGCAGAACGATCAGGACTTTAGCTCTGAAAGAGCAGCGCTGGGGACCAGTGGTTTAACGGTTTACCTACAAGTTCAGGATTCAAACAACTAACATCAGTTAGTTCAGTGAAAACAAACTGACCACAGCTGTGAACTGGTGAAATTCTGGCTTGAGGTCTGATCCCCTGAGGTGGATGTATGCTCCTTTATTTCCCATCTGATCACTGGAAGAAGGAAAAACCACAGGAGTTACCACGGTTACGCAGCAGGAAAAATCTCTTCCACTCTTAATTTGATGAAACTTTGTTCTGTCCGTTAGCCCAAACAGGTCAGACTTTTCTTGAAACGGCGTTCCGTTTGTCTTCACGAGTGTACAGCGGACGTACCAGTAGTTGGGTGCTGAGAACACGGTGATGCACTTCCCTGAGTGGGTGACCTCGTAACCCTCAGCTTTGACCTCGTGACTGCGGATGATGTAGTCCAGCTTGTTCTTCTCCAGGAAGCGCTCCGTCACGTCTGGTCCAAACTGACAGCTCACTCCCCTCTTGCTGACTGACCGTCCGTTCTACAGGAGACACGGAGAGGCTGTTAGATCTCCATCCTTAAGGAACACATGAAGGGATCCTCGCATGTAGATGAGAACTGACCTGAGGCTGTGGATCTGACCAGAGAAGGTCACACATGGGACCTGTGAAGAGAGCGTCCACGCCGTTCAGTCAAACGTCCTTTCATGAGTTTTTTCATGTTGGTTGAATCTGAAGCCTGACCTGAGTCTGGAGGTTGTCGATTTCTGTCGATCTTCCGAATGTCATCCAACGTAACGCCATCTTCACTGAAAAGCCCGCCGTGCATCACCTGAAACCCAGAACGTGAGATTATGAGGACGCATTCGGACCAGGGCGGCCCGCTTGATTGATGGCAAGAAGCCGTCAGACTTCTGTTCCGTTTGGTTTCACGCGGCACTGTTCAGACTGGGCTAGTCCATCTGGATCAGATCAGAGTAGCGTTACTTTGGAACTCCCATGAAAAGTCACAATCGAGTTCCTTCCTTTCAGTGTAGCAGAGACTGTAGGGAAATTACAGAAGATCAAGATTCTCCATGAAGTCCCGCTTGGCTGTAAAAGAGAAGCTGATTAATGTTTGAACAGAGTTCTTCAAGACCAACTTTTTAAGATCAACTTCTCTTCCCAATTCCCAGCCCTATGGATGAAGAAAAAACAAAATCCTGGAATTTCAGAACAACTAACGGTCAGTGACAGAGTAACGTAACCAATTATGGTTCAAATTTCGGTAATTAAACTACCATAATGACTAGACTAGGGAAACCCTCATTACTTCATTACTCACATTTTAGAGCAGTTAAACCATCGGTGATAATCAAACTACGTTGTGTGATCTCTGACATTGTCTCTTGGTTAAATGAAACAAAATAGATTTGAATGAAAAAACGGAGTGACTGACTCATGCGCGCTAATGCAGAGTTGGAGAATATGGACGTGGACGAATCCGTACGGACATTTGGCTACTGGAGATGTTCAAATCGTTTCCAGGTTGTTGGGAACAAAGACATAAACATTTCAGTTAAGTGCATGTTATGTTCTGGAGATGAACTGCTTCCACTGCCCTAGTGTCAATGAGCAACCTGTCTATACACTATGTAGGTTACCATACAATGTCGATTTTCTCATGTTCATGTGTTGAATTTGATGTGGTGCTAAAATAAACCACCTGATTGCCCTTGTGTAGCCTCTATGTTTCTATTTTAAGGGGATCCTGTGTCAGTGCGCTTTATTCCCTTGAGAATTTGCATGTGATAAAACACTAAAAACCACAGACACTACAATGATAAGTTAAAGGGCAGCTGCTTCACAGTTTTAGCAGCATCATCTCCCACACACCCAACGCACAACCTCATGAACGCAGTGTTTGGGTCCACCACAGATCCGTTCGTGGTCATGAAGCAGCTCCACTGGAGCCACCGCCGCACATTTAACCCTGTGAGTTTCTGACCCAGTCCAGCCGCCTCCACTTTTTGACTTCTGTTTTTTCTAACTTTTATTTCTCTGTCTTTTACCCTGAAACATGGCGGACTCGCTCTGCTGGAGGAACGTCCATGTGTGTGAACTCACCAGCACTTTGCTGTTGATGCACTGAGCAAGAGGAAGCCACTGGAAGACCTCGCTGAACAGCTGGAACATCTGCGCCGTGTACTTGGCTTTGACCTCTCCTTCAAACCCGTACATCTGGTTCATGTTGTCCGTCTCGTGGTTTCCTGAACACCAAACGTTTCAGGCTTAGTTCACTGAAGACAGAGACGTTCAAAGGCATTCATGCCGTTACACACCTCTCAGTAAGTGAAAGTTATCGGGGTAGAGCAGCTTGAAGCCAAAAAGAGTAAGGATGACCTCAACGGAGAAGGAACCGCGATCCACAAAGTCCCCGTTGAACAGCTGAAAGCTGTGGTCAAGCAAAATGGACGCACAAGTTGATGCATTTATTCTGGAGCAGAACGGCTAAAGACAGCGAGCCGCGTGAGGAAAGGATACGTAAGGGTTGGCGCCTGAGGGTAACCCGTTCAGCTTGAAAATGTTGAGGAGGTCGTAGTACTGCCCATGGGTGTCCCCACAAATCGTTAACTTATCTGTCTATGAGGAAAGAGAAAGAAAAAACGTCTTCAGTGAACCGGATGATGATGAAGTCAACTCTACCCAAGCAGAGAGTTTCTCCTCACCTCTTTTAATGTGATTTCAACCAGACTGGGTAACTTTGATAGAACATCTTTAACTTGCACCAAAATCTGAAGAAGAGGAGGAGAGAGACTGAAAGCAGATGTGAAGGAACGCTGAGACGACGGAGCCTTGGACCAATCGCTCCTACCTGATACGCACACTTCCTGTGCAGCTTCTTTTGCTCTTTGAACCACTCCATCATGTCTGTCATGAACCTGACCGACACCTTTCCATCTTCAAGTTTGGGGCCTGTATAGTCATCCTCGATGGCTGCAACACAAACTCATCTTAATTCCAGCATCTTCTTCACATCGGGATGCTTACGTTTAGGAACGAGAGACGCACTCATGTTCTCAATGTCCAGAGAGTCCACCACGGACTTTTTCGTCTCGTCACTGGCGATGGCTCTTTCGAAGGCTTTCTGCTTCACGATCTTGTTACACTCCTGGTACTTCATCTTAGCGTCCTTGTCATTCGGACGTACCCTCACGACCTGTCGTCAGAAAGCACAGATGGCGGGAAAATAAAACATTGTTCAAATGAAACATTCCTGCAGTTTTTCAGCTGAGTTTCCATCCGTTTGAATGTTTTTGCTTGTTGGTTAAAACGCTCAGCGGCAGCAGTTTATCATCCATTCATAACGTGGTGGAAGTTCTGCCTGAAGAGATGGAGGGGATGCGTCGCAGATGCACAGCAGACAATAGCTTCACTGGTTTAAAGCAACTTGAACTTGAGGACTAGGGGTGCAACAGATTACAAAACTCACAGTTTGCATTGTTTTAGTCGCGGTCTTAGAGTCGCGGTCTTAGAGTCAGGGTTCAGATCATTTTCCGGATCAATAAAAAGGAAAATAAAAAACAGGGCATAATAAGATAAAAGCTAACAATTTTTGGAAAGGCTTCAAAATATATATTTAATAAAACATATTTAAAGTACTTCAAAGCTTATACACAGACTGTGCCTCTGTCTTACTGGGACCATCTGCAGCTGCGTCTTTCTCCAGCAGAGCTGCGTGTGGCTGAAACCGCCGTTTAGACGCAGCTGCTGCTCCTGTCTCTGAATGATCTCATGAATCCAGACGGAGACGTGTACTGCTCATTGAAGCTTTTGTACAGTTCTTCAAAATAGATAAACCCGATTCTCTCTTATCATCCGTGTCTTCAGTGATGAGGGCGAAAAAAACTGTTGACGGTTGCTCTTCCCACACGCGGCGGGAGTGGCAGGTTTATTGAACCCTGAAGCATCTTGGTCAAGCGTCCGGCAGCAACTTTGACGCAGAGGAAGCAAATGTGACGTATCGTGTTCAATGCAAACGCACAATTATTGGGGTGTGTGTGTGTGTGTGTACACGTCAATCAATCAACGCTGGAGTGAATCGGATCAAATCCTGAGCTTGTGAGTCTGAGCCGACTCTGGATTTTGGGGGAGACGATCAGCCTGACCAGTCAGCGCTCGCTGGATGACGCTTGATTAAAATCAAGTGTGAAAACAAACATTCAAATCAGCATCATTCTAAAGCAGTGGCCGCGCCCAACCACCGGGCTGTAGACTTACGCTTGTCCGTGGGTCAATTGGTACCAGACCGAAGGGGGAAAAAAAACGTAACTTTTTCTTTTTCATTTTACCCATTTTATTCTGAAGCAAGTGTTATTTTGTTAAAAAAGAGGAATTGTCGAAGTGCAAAAATTGTGTTTGATGGAAAAAATGTTGCTTGTAAAGAAGTTTCACAAATCAAAAATAACTTTTGCAAATCAAGAACGTTGTTTTACTGAATCTTCATCCTCTCTTAAATATCTTGATATCTTCAAACATTTTTTTACACTACATTTAATGCTGAACCTTTTAAATGTGAAAAATGAGAGGAGGAGCCTGATCATGGTGGAAGTGAACAACTAAATCAAACTGCAGGATCCTGAATGTTGGCAGCTTGACTCACCGTCTCATAGTCCTTCAGGGCAGCTTTGAACTTTCCCAGAGCCATGTTGGAGGTGGCACGCCGGTAATAGCCCTTGATGTAGTTCTTGTCCACCTCAAGGGCCTTGGTAGCATCTGCCAACGCGTAGCCATAGCACTCCGTGCGCAGATACGCCAGGCTGCGGTTGCTGTAGTAGATGGCATTGGATGGATTGAGCTCCAAAGCCTCTGAGTAGAACTTGATCGCATTTTCATAATCTTTCTCTGGAAAACACAGAAATCTTCAAATATAATTTTCATCCATAATTCTGTGCAGAACAAACATCAATTTTTTGTCAAATGTAAGTGTTACTAAAGCAGGAGATCCTCAAAAAGTGTTTTTTTTCTTTAAAAGGAGCAGAATGAGGAATTCTTGTTTGATTTTAATATTTGAGCACACACAAATCAAAATATTCAGGATATGAGCTGGTTAAGACTGATAGATGAAACTTGAATCCTCCCACATACAGAGTGATGGCGTCCAGATCCAAGCGTTTGAGAAGCCAGTTATCGAGTAGTTTTCAGCCTTTGAGCCGTTTCAATTCAAAAATAATTTCTCTGCTTTAACTTTTGGTTTTCTGGTTTTACATTTTAGTTTTCATATTGTGAGTTTTTTTCTTTTTAACCACAGTCCAACTTAAGAAGTGGTATTTATTTATTTATTTTTACTTATTTTACATGCAACTTTTTTTTTTTTGTAATTTATTATAATAATATTTTTTCGGTGCATAATAATGACATTTACATAAAATACGCTTCTCCTCACTCGTCCTACATACTTAAATTCTTGTCACATGCTAAAGGCTAACAAGCACAACTTGTAGTGTTTTTGGCAAAAACGTAAAAGAGAGACCACCTTAAACAGGATGTTTTTTGTGTTTGCAGGAAATATAATTATACTGTAAAGCCGACAAACCAACAAATAAAAACACACACACCCACACTTTCCTAACCTCGAGCAATACAACAGTTCAACTGAGAAGCCAGAACATTTTCACCTCACAGTTAATTCAGATAAAACTTCATAAGCTAAGTTCAAAATGTATTTTCCAACTAAAAAGAATCTTTGATTGAAATGAAGTTTTTAGATTGACAGTGTGAAAAAAAATTAATTCAGGCTAAGATGACTGCAAACTCTGTTTAAACATTGGTAGCATTGTATCAAAATAATCAAGTAAAACCAGGAAGCAGCTATACAAATAATTAAGAGTTAATAATTGTAATAACAATTAAGAGACATAAAAAGAGTATTCCCTGACTTCAAGCATTTTAACAAAAACAACTCAGAGCTGCAAAAAATTAACCTTTTTAAACCAAACCAAACCACATTTATTGAAATCTAATCTACTTTTAAACTCAAAGATCCCTGCAGCTTTCACAAAAATTCTAAACATTAGTTTCTTGTTCATCTCTGAGATCCTAAATCACTGTTGCAGTTCAGTCAAAGATAAACTTTATTGACAAAAGTCATTGACAGACATTTTAACACTTGCTAGTGCTAAATTATACACTTTGAAGCAACTGTCTCCTGACAGTAGTCAATATTTTGAAGTGAAGACCTATAAAATGTTAAAACCAGAAAGTAAAGATAAATGAACTATTATGATTTTATATTTCTTAAAATCAAATACTCAGGTGCAACAGAGTGAAAGTAACTTGTTACTACCCATGTTTCCTTTGGAAGAGAATAAATAAAAGCTTGGAGACAAAACGTGAAGAAAAAAAAAAGAACTGTTGGACTTTGGTGTTTCATGTCCAGATGTGACATAAACTGTCAAAGCACCGAGAAACACTGTAAGGCAGCTCTGAAGTTGCTGACTTCCTCTGGTTAGCTTACGAAAAATTCTAATAGCTACTCTTCATTAAACACAATGCTAACACGTGTTTATGGATTTTTAGGTAAGGGAACATCAGACAAAAGTGCGTTCAAACTCTAAATAAGAATCACTGACTCGATTTAAGTCATTGACCCCACTGCGTTTTACGGAACACGCGTGACAGCATGCTTTGACATCGACGCTAGCGGCTTTAGCGCTAGCTACCGCTTCCCTCCGAATGAATGGAGTTAGCCGTTAGCAAGTTGGCTTTGCGTAATATTAGAGACCGACTCCAGCTGCGTGTGCTGTGATGGGAACGCTGCGCTGATGATTTCTATTACAACGTGGCTTCAGTTTTAAAAAGGCAGAAAAACACCGCAGTCATGACAAGCGACACAAATTACCTTTAAAGTACTTATTCGCCTTCTCCTTGAGTAGCTCCGCTTCATTAGCCGCTTCCGCCATCTTCTCGTCTGTGACGACTTCCGGTATGTGCGTCATCAAGTTAGTTTACCTCACGATAAATATTAATTTATCTTTTATTTATCGATAAAAAAACTAAAATGACAGCATATAAAATATATCATAAAAAATACAAAATAATCTTAACTAATAAAAAAAAAAACAAGCTAAATTGTGACTTTAAGCTTTTTTTATTTATTTTTTTTAGCTAAGTAAAGTATCACTAAAATTATTTTTAAATGTATGTTTTCATTTTGAATGAATGAACTCAATTTTACCTAAAGTTCAATTTTTTTGTTTGTTTAATTCATTTTTAGTTTTGACCAGCAGGGGGCAGCATTTAAATTTTTAAAAATCGCAATCAGGACATTTCCCCTTCAAAATGAGAATATATGATGTTAGCTGTTATTTTGGCCGTTTTTATATAAATTGAATGAATAATGATAATCACTACACATGGTCGGATAGTTTAAATTTAATTCAATTTAATCCTCATTAGATTGTTTTTTGTTTTTTTTTTATTCCAGAGCAATAACTTATTCTGAGAAGTGAAGTATTAGGGTCATTTTTAGGAAATGGCCATGTGTAAGATGATTTAAATGTTTTTAACCATTCTTATGTTGCACTGGAAGTTTTATTTGTGTACTAAAAGAGTGATCATCTGTCTTAGTCAGGTATAATCAGACTTTCGGATGCTTTTCAGGAAACATTTACATTTCTGATAACGTTTCTTTTAAGCAAAAATGCAAATGAAATATGTGTCCACAATGAATCTTTGAGTCTTTGGATACTTTTTAGAAAGTATTAATTACATTTTTGAGAAACAGTCTGAAAGAACAGGATCATTTTTTTTGACGAACAGAAAATACATTTCTGTACTTTGTTATCGTACATCATGAACTTAAGTTGACTCGGTTTCATTTCTTTATGGATCCAGTTGTGTTTCAACCAGTTTATCATTTAAATAAGGGCAGAAATATCACTCAAATGGCACTTTTACAGACACACCTTTTTTCGTTAAATCATGACTTTTAATTTCCTCAGAGTACAAACTATTTCAAAATAAAGTACAAGGAATGAGGAGTTAACTTTTTCCTCCTTTATTTTCCATTTAAAATGATTAATAAGGCCAAAAACATCTCATTCATTTTCCAATCCGCTTTATCCCTTTCAGGGTCACGGGGTTACCGGAGCCTAACCTGGCTACTCATGGGCGAAGGCAGGGTACACCCCTGGACTGGTCGCCAGTCTGTCGCAGGGGCCACAATCACACACCCATGCACACTCACATGCACACCTAAGGACAATTTACAGTGACCAATTAACCTGTGAAGCATGTTTTTGGACGGTGGGAGGAAGCCGGAGTACCCGGAGAAAACCCACGCATGCACGGGGAGAACATGCAAACTCCACACAGAAAGGTCCCCCAGCCAGGACTTGAACCGGGAACCTTCTTGCTGTGAGGCAGGAGCACTAACCACTGACATTATTGCTGACAGTTTCAACTCTACCCCTTGTTATTACCCAACATTAAACACTTTATCACCTTTTCTGATGGACTGGGCCCAAAAACTAAACAGATGCTTCAGCAAAGATGACTGTAAGTGTAGATTTCAGCTTATTTATGAGGCTGCCGTCTTTGGAAATGCCCGTGGAAATGGAAACGGTCTGGATTGCCCCCACGTTGCAGCTGATAAGAGCGAGCTGCACTCATGTGAGCCTGTGTGGGAGTAGCAGCACAGCTAAGCACAAATGCGCTCTTTATATGGAGGGGATTTACACCACTATGGTGAAATCTGAACCCACTTGATTGACTTCTGTTTAACAAAAACCCTGGTTTTGTGTTGCACCAGCTTTCAGTGGGGGTTTCCTTTCGTCTTACAGATGCCTTGAAGGTCTCAAGGCCTTTGAGAGCTCACCTTTGTGCTCTCCAGCCACGGAGCCTTGGTCAGACCTGGCACCGGTTATTCACACAAACACCTGGAGCCAAGCTTTTCCCTCAGAAACAGAGTTTGGACATTGTGGTTCCAGAAAAGATGGATGGATGTGTCACAGAGGATGCAGTCCAGTCGAGTGCACCGCGGTGACTCACAAGCAGGCCAGCAGTGGGGTGACTCACAGTGACCCTCCCGTATTTACCTCAGAGCGTGAGCTCACTTTCCCTTGCCAAGATCAACCATGAGCCACATCTAAATCTGGGATGCTTTTACCAGAGCAGCGTAGGAGGAGGTGGACCGAAAACACAACAAGACAGGCTGGGAAAGAGCCGACATTACAGCCGGAGAGGAGCGCCAACGCAGACAGTGAGGGGGTGGGAGAGAGTGTGATGGATGCTTTGCTGTGTAGGGGTCCTGCAGAGATGTACGAGGAACCGCAGAAGGATGAAGGTCAGGGATGTGAGTGGAATTCCGGGCTGCAGGCCAGCAAAGGAGGGTATGGTTACACCGGCCCGCTCTAGACCGTCCTACCATTTATTATCTTGTATTACAAGAAGTTCAGCCTCGACAGGCCTGCTTTCTGCAAACCCAGAGCTCTCCTGTTGCACTCTGTCACAATATTTCACTAATGAGCGCTCGACTTAAGGGATCTGTGGGGGGTCGAGCTGATTTGAAACACATGTTTTTCTAGCAGCCAGGGTAGAAGGCTTAAAGGCTCGTCTCTGTCCGTCTCACGCCGGCACTGTTCAGACTTTTGTACCGACGATAAGCCGGCTTTTATCTCCGTTTATCTCTGACTCACCAAGGATAATGATTACAAAGCATTAGAGAGTCTCGCCTCCACGGCCTCCACGGCCCAGTGAAACCTCCTGTTGATCAGTCCAGCCGTCAGTCAGCATCCCAACACTGTTCGCTCAGGTCACTCATGGCACCGCGGAGCTGGAAACTCCCCGTAAGTGGAAAAAGAAACATGATACTCACCTGCTCTACCTTTACACACTAAAACTTTGTCTGCAGTCGGAGAGAGGACTAGAAGGGTTTAAAAAAAAACAAGAATAAAGTAAAGAGGCAATACAGTTCATCTGATGGAATTAGAAACCATTTGGAGTTTGATGATTTGAAATGTTTTTCATCTCCTGATCCAACACTTTCATATCCACCTTGGTACCAGTTTCAACCAGTTTAGAAAGCTCTGAGTGGGATTCTCTGCGTGTCTCTTGAGACACTTCTAAATCCAAAGGTCATCCATCAAATGAGCTTGGTGGAACCAGCTAGGGTGGTTCCTCTGGTGAGAACGCCACCCGGACGCCTCCCTGGTGAGGTATTATGGGCGTGGCCAACTGGCAGATGCAATGAGGCATACCCCGGACACCCTAGAGAGATCCTATCTCCTGGATGTCCTGGAAACGCCTCAGTGTCCTCCCAGTGGAAGAGGATGCCTGGCCTGTTGTCCTCCTCACCAGCATGAATTTGTCATTCAGTGTGTCAGAAAAGTGGTCCAGTGGAGGAGTGTCCTCTCTGAGCTGGGAAAGTCATGGCTTACAATACACAGTTGGATTAAACCAAAGACCCCAAAAATTCACACCACTGACTGTATGTGAGAACTGGACCGAGTGGCCCCTCCCCACTGGTGTTTCAAACAGGAAGTACCTGCTGGCTCCAAGAAGTCAAAATCCCTTAGACTTCTAACCCTAACTTCCATTAGCCTTACGAATACTTCATGATACACGTACTGCATGTACAGCAATGGTACGTTCCATTTTCATTTCCCCTTAAGATCCAGCCGACCCTCTAGGGACCTGGACAACCCAAAAACCTGCAGCACCTTTACGGGTCAACACCTCGTGATGTGACCACGGGCTTATCTAACATGGTGGCGTCCATATTGCAAAAAATAATGGCAACTGGATTTACTTCATTTGTTTGGAGCTGGAAGATAACCTGTTTTCTATGGGTGACATCACACTCGCTCAGTCCAGTTCTCAGATACAAATCAATGAGTCAGAATCCATTTTTTCAGTGTGTGTCAAAAATTGAGTTCTCCTGGTGGAGCTGGATTTGGTGCTGGAAAAAAGGGTGGTCAGGTTCTAGTGACCTCCGGCTCCAAATGTGGAAGAATAGAGGTTTATGAGGAGGTTCATGGATGAAACTAGAAATGCGAACTTGAAAAAATAAAACTTCTTTTAAATCTCTCCATCTTTCCATGAAGCTTTTTGTTTTGCAATAGAAAAGGATTTCAAAGGAACCGGAACAAGGAAATAACTTGTTTTTTTAGTTAATGCTCTCAAATTTTCTTGGATTTGGTTTGTTAAACATGTTTTCAGGGACGCTGTACTCCCCATAAATCCTCTCTAGGGTGTGGGGTTGACTGAGAAGGCAGAACTGAAGCGCTGCCTGATCCAGTGGGAATAATTGGATGAGGCTCTGGAAGCAGGACTTTACCTGGGAGGAGGCCCACACACAGCCTGGCTGAATCATCTCTTCATGGTGGAAATGTGGAGCAGATGATGGGAGGCAGCTTCAAACGCCAAACCACCCCATCCCAATCGACTGGCAACGTAGCCTTGTTACAGAACATTTAGAAAATGACTGACTAAACAAATAATTAGAATAAATAAAAACAAGTTGAAGTGTAATCAACTCGCATTCCTCTTCCATTAGATAAGTGGAGAAAAAACTGAAATCTTCCCTTATTTGGTCTGTGGACATGACAATTAGCCTCTCTGCATTTCTAACTCCTTTCTCCGGTTTTCCTTTGACACAACACTTTCTCATTCACATCTGACTTTGCCGTCGTTCACTCCCGGGGTCATGAGCACTCTCCGTGTCCTCCTTTCGGGCTCATTCTCTCATTTGGAGCATCACAAGCGTTTGATGTGTGCTGGGCACAAGAACAAGGGACGCGGGCACACACCCCAAACAGGAAATGAAGGATTCAAGCAAACAGGGCCGTGCCAGAGCGCCTCTGAGAAAAAGAACGTCAGATGGAAGAAAGCAGACGGACGCAGCAGACGGTGGAAGATGTGAACCAGACTCTGAGCCCAGACGTAAATGTTGGAGGTGAAAAGGTTCTCGCATGCTTTATGTGGGAACAACTCCAGTGTATTTTTAGGCCGCGGCCACCCATGATGCTGCTCTTCATCGCCCCCAAGGCTTCCAGTGCCCCGAAGAAAAACAAGGGCGACAAAACTTTCCACCAGACCTCACCTTCAGGAATAAGAGTTCAAACCAGTTCAAATTTTAGCAGCAGAAGGAAAAGGAGCTTTACTTTGAAATCTATTGATCAAAAAATACAAATATTTTACTTAAGGGTAAAAAGGTACCTGAGTCCAAGTTTAAAGATTTCTCATTTTTCATCAGAAAGAGTAAAAAAAAACTGCACAAATGCTGGGATTTCCAAATGTAAAACAAAATAATTTCTATTCTTTTGAACAATAATACGGTTTTAACAGATGTGTAGAACCAAAATAAAGATCCAAAATGTTTTCACAAAATAAAATATGTTTCATGAGTTCAAACCGGATGGACGATACAAATCATTTAGAAAACAAATTTTATGAAATATAAAAACAACAGAAAATACAAACAAACATTTTTAAAAACATGTACTCATTACTTTTTGTGTATTTTGAATTAACTTTTATTTACGAAAAAGAGAGCATCCATCCCTTATATACCAACCCTCTACACATAAAAAGACAACAGATTTTAGGCAGTTTCTTTCTTCAGTTTCTAAAAAAAAAAACGAAAGCAAAAAAATAAAACTATAAACAAAAAAATGAACTCAAACTACCATGTCTGGTGACATGAGAGGAAGAATAAACACTCTAAAGATCTCAATACTTAAACTACAACCTGACGAGATTTATCCAGGAATGGGATTAAATTGGATTCAGTGTCAGAAAAACGCTGGAAAACTAAAAAAAAAAAAAAATTTAGTAGAGAAAGGTTTAAAACAGAATTTTGACCAGGAAGGAAAGAGTCATTGTGACTGAAAGGGAAAGCCGTCGATTCAGGGAGAACTAGCACTCAGAAAGCAAATTTCTACTTATAAAGAAGTTAATACTGGTAAAGCAGTTTTCATGGATGAATGACCTCCAAGCTATAGTTCATGAACCCTATCAGGTTTATCGAGTGTTTTTGAAACTGCAAGTTCTGAACAGATTCATGCTTAAATTTCTTGATTCTTTTTAAGCATCTGTTGTATAGAAGCTCAGAATCTGTCACCTGTAGGGCTGTACATGAGGAGTTAACCCAGCTCCTACTGTCCCCTCCCTGGAGTTCCACAGGGCTCTGCTGTCTGCCCCCTTCTGTCTATAACGCTTCTCTGCACTGCTTCATTGCTACGCTGATGATACACCATTCTTTCACAGTTTTCCACCAGTCATTCTTTATTTCCGCTTGTTTCGCAGACATCTGAGTTGACAAAATGCCATTGAACATGTGTGGACAGTTCAACCAGGTGGAACTTTGACCAATCAGGGACTCCGATTTGTTAGTGACATTTGGGTAGCGTCCTTTTTAAAACACGGAACTGCCGACCTTTTGAAAACTGATCGTGGAGGAGTCTTTCATACATCGTAATATAGCTGTGAAAGTAAAAGCCTGGAGTGACATTAACAACACTAACATTTCACACCAAGTTTTTTTCCAACTGTAGGTGGTGAACATGCGTTAGTATTGGGTAGCAACAAAAATGGCAAAAAGTGTGAACACCATGGGGCTAAACGCACAAAACCGGACATGCATCACATGTGAACGTAGCATCTCTCCCAACATTCAAAAGAGCTGCAGTTCCTACAAACCTTTTTTCTGACTGTGTTGAACAAAGAATGCGTGGACTGACTTTGCTATGAAATGCTTGGAAGGATCTTTACAGGGGCGGTGCAACCCAGGCCTCAAAGACCGGTGCATGTTTTCCCGATGTCCGTGCCCTCCTCAGGCTGATTACCTGGATCAGGAGTGTCCAGCCAATTAGGACGCGGCATGTTGGGAAACAAGAAGGAGTGCGGGATAACTATTAAGGCTGCAGTATCATTTTTAACCTGCGGATGTCAGTGTTTTGCCCTATTCCTTGATTTTTACCAGATTCTCTACAAATGTAGAATACTTTTAGAAAAGGACAACTCCAGAAAGGGGCTTTCCTTATCTTATAAACTGATGGATGGATTTCACTCAAATGTAGCGACACTGAGCCTCATTCAAACTCCAAGGTTTCATCTGATGATGCCAGAACTGTTTCTTATCCCAGTGAAGGGTTAGAGGGTCTAAAGGCTGTTTTGGAGTTGAGCATCTTTATTTGCCGTCTTCTCCTGCAGATAAAAGCAGCTTTCTGCTCCAATCCCACATCCTACAGCTGGATTAGATTGCTAGACGCTCCCAAAACACAGCAGATCCCTCAGATTATCCGTCAAAGAGGCGGTGGCTTGTACGCAGAGCAGCTCTGCGGCTTTCATCTGGCCGTGTGGCTGCTGTTTATGGACTCATTCATGGTAGCAGCGGCATGTTGTGGTGGCCAGTTTATTTTACATCACAGGCTGAGCTGCTAATGTTTATGAGCCACAAATGCGCTCGGGGTTTCACAGAAAGCATCAGAAGTGACTCAGGGCGTCTGGATCCTCTGACCACCAGATGACTGGGAGACTTGAAAGGGGAGATTTAAAGAGGTTCTACCAACAAGGTGATTCCTTGACTGGATGAGCATTCGGTCATCTCAAATGCAGTGAAAAGCCAAACATAAATGGAAGTTCTGCCATGTCAGTGCCAGCTGTGACACAGCGTGGAAACATCCAGTCTCACAAACCAGCTCCAGGATGTTATGCCGGACAGTTTCCTCTTCCTGTTGCTCCGACTGTTGGACTTTCCTGTCAGTTACCGCTGACAGATCTTTGGGAGCCTTCCAGGCTCATCGCCGACTCTTTTCTTTTTATCTGAGGTGTGTGTGTGTGATTCCTCACTGTAAGGTGTTGGTTCATATCCTGTGTTCCTGGGTGGCCGGGCAGGAGGAGCTGCACCAGATCTTCGGGTCGGAGGACCACACTCTGCGATGCGGTTACGCATGTTCATCAGGAGTTTGAATCACAAAAGCAGATCATCAAACCTCAATCAGCTTCAACCAGACATTACAAACTCAGACGTGTTCAAACTATAAAGAAAATGAGAGTTAATCTGGTGAGCAGGAAGAGCCAGACTGTGGTACTGATGCAGAAATCCTCCGGTTGGGATTAAAGGAAGACGTCAGATTCAGGTTCTGTTTCGGTTGAGCTTCATCGTCACTTCAAAACGCAAAATATCACCAAGTATTTTTGTATGGCTTTTGGATCCCATTCTGGCCTGGACCAGATTGTTTTTTTTTTATTCTTTTGTCTTTCGGTGTGTTAGAGCAAAAATTTCACCCACGCACAAACTCGGGGAAAAAAAAAAAAAGTTGACATCACAGCTTCAAAATAAGGAATGGGGCCAAAATCTCTTGTGGGGGTGAAATAAAATTCAAAATCCACTAACAAAACCAAAACACGTGTCAGGGACGTCCAAATGAAGGTTTGAAATGATTATGGGATGGCCACAGGAACTACGGATTGGTGGACATTTTTTGGCAAAGTGTGAGATTTGGCGATTTTAATATTTTCATGCAATATGGGAAAAGAAAACTTTTGTGTCAGTGTTCTTTACAACATTTCACACACATCAATAGGTTAAGTCTACAACTACAATCAAAGTTTTGTTGACCTTTGACCTTGGTAAGAGGTACCTAGAGATTTAAATCTATCACTTCCTGACTCCTTGAGCATTGTTGGGAAGCTCCTTGGGAAAAGAAGTTTGTTTCAAAGTTTGTAGATTTTGAACAGCGTTAGCTTGGCGAGCGAGCATGCTGAAGTGCCATTCCCGTGTTGCTTGCATATTGACGGGAGTATTATGAAAATGTAATGCATAAATCACTGGTTCAGGCTGGACGAAACAACATAACATACAATCTGAGTGTGTCAAGAATGTGGGCGTGGTTAACAAAAAACCTCAGAGGCCAAGGAAATCCAAGAATCTACTTTTGGAGATTGTTCTAAAAATTACATTGACCTGTTTGTCACCCCCAAGGGAAAACATAGAAAATGGTTGCTATGGAGATAAATCCAACTGAAATGCCACTATTCTGAGAAAAAAAACAAAACTATTTTTTTTTTAATGAATTTGTCCCGTTCAGCTCTGAGCAGGTTGGCAGAGCAAGAGGGGAGAGTGAAGGGTCTGAAGCAGCTGATCAGCCAGAAAGGGCAACTTTTCAGTTATGAAGACTTATTCCAAGATTACAAATCTGGAATATCTTTTTGAGTCATTTGCAAAACATCTTTTTTCCCTTTTGAAACAATTTTATTTTTACTTCACGTGATATGTTTAGGTTTTATGTTTCAGGAAACTGACTTGCTTAATTAAGAGAAACTGTAAAGTTTTATTTAAGGTTTCAGTTGACAAATGTATCTTTAAATGTTTAATTCTAGTCTAGAAGATGATTGGAGTTTAGAAATGAGGATACTGTTGTAGCACTTACAACAAGAAATATTTAGGCGAGAAAGAGTATAAACGTATCTGCTTTAAATATAAAAACTTTTGGAGCAACTTTTTTGAATACATATTTCCAATTACCAGAGGAAAAATACCCATGAGTGTTTATAGCTAATATTGAGACTTAATTTTGTTTTAAAAGCCAAGACATCACAACTTATTTGAAGAAATCGTACCAGGACAAACTCCACTAGTTCCAAAGGTAGATTGCTTCATTTATAAGAAGGAAAAAGATGTTTTGTATCTTTGAGAAGGACATTTTTTCCAGTCATTTCCCTGTTAGTGAGCACGCTAAGCTCTTGTGAAAGCTGCTGTCACGTCTAACACATGGGTTTAATCACGCAGTAAGAGCAGAAATGGGACATGATGACATTCAGAGGAGGGGCAAACATTCAGACCATTTACTCAGCAAAAACCACTTTTGACAAACATTTAATTAAAGCTACAAATCTTGTTGTTTTTAAACTGTTGAAACAATGAGGCCACGAGTGTTAGGGAAATGCCTCAGGGGAATCGAACCGACGAAAAAATGGTAAAGAAAGTGAAAGTTTGTCAAAATGGAGAACAAAAACTGGAGGATCTGAACAAATTTACTCAGACTTCATCCTTTCAAAGCACAAACAGTATTGTTGCTTAAGGTGGACTAACTTAAGGTCTTAAACGTCCTGCTGGTGTTCACCGACAGCAGATCTCTGTCTTCTGGTTCTAGCTGACTGGCGGTAAACATGTTAATCACAGAAAAGAAACAAAAAGACTGAACTTTGCTTCCTTAAAAACAGTGTGTCCACACAAGTGCTGATGGGTTTAAACTAAATCCAATACTTAAAAAATGGTGGTGTAGTGGTCAGCACTCTTGTCTCACAGCGAGCAGGTCCTGGTTCAAATCTCAGATGGGTTCTTAGGTGTGGAGAACATACAAACACACAAGAAGAACCCATCTGTGAGGTGTTCGCTTGTTCTCCTTGTGTGTGGGAGGGTTTTACGTCAGGCAATCTGGTTTCCTCCCACAGTCCAATAACAGGCTTCATGGGTTAATTGGTGATTCTAAATTGTCCCCTGGTGGGAATGTGGTTGTGTGGTCCTGTGACAGACTAGCGACCTGTTCAGGGTGTACCTCAGCATCACCCAAGGGATTCAGCAGGTTCTGAAGATGGATGGATGATGGATGGATGGATGGATAGATGCACTCAGTTGGGGTCTTGGACCTGAGTCACACTCAAGCCTTAACATGCAGAAACTTGACTTGAGACTCATCCTCAAGGACTTGAGATATGAGACTTTCATTCATGATTAAACAAGTAACAAATCAGTGTCAGATTTAAAAAAAAAAACTTTCTTTACAAAAGTTTTTGCATGAGAAACACATAAATATCTACTGCCTGTCAGAGCCTAACCAATTCATTTAAAAGTAGTTTTACATTGGAAAAAAACGACCTCAACACAAGGCGAAAAGAATATAAAACACACTATGTGGTTATGAATCTGTAAGTAGGACTTGTAGAATATTTCTGTTCTGCTCTTTCAATCTTGAAACTTGAAATAATCTAAATACAAACATTTAGGTGTATGCGGTAGATACATCCCGCCCCCTGCGTCCCACTACCCTTATTTCTAGACCAAATAAAATAAGACCAAAAATACACTTTTTAAAGTTAAGTTGTCAAAATAAATGTGAATGGGTTTACAATTACAACATTGGTTTTCATTTGATTTCATATAAAGCAAACAGGAACTAACAACAGTGTAGCAAAAACTGCAACAGTTCCTTGAAATGGAAAAAACTAAGTGATGCTGTCATTAGACAAAAGGTGCTGATCAAAAGATTGTTAAAATACACATAAAAAAATAAAAACATTAGTTTACTTTCACATTTGTATAACTTGTTCAAACATACATGAAACATTTGAGACAAATTCTAAGTACATTTCTTCTGTCCTGTGAAAAATACCTAAAATATGAAAAATAAACCAGACCATGCCAAACACAAAAGCAAACTTTGTTCTAGGTCGTTCTCTGCAGACAAGGCTCCAACATGTCTCCCGGTCCACTTTTCTTGTACTCGGGGCTTCAAGTGAACTTTTAAAGGCAACAATGAACACATAACCACAGATGATTTTGATGCCTGTACTCTTGATGAGTTCCTTTTGTTGCATAAATGCAAATGATGCATTGATGTTTAGCATCAAAATCTAAATGATTATGAGCAGAAAAATATCAAAGAATTAAATGTTTCAAGTAAAATAACTACAAATGATAAAGTAATCTGAGTGACGTTGATTTCAGTTACCGCAACCATAAAGAAATCTTGTTGGTTTTTTCATCAGTGATTCACTATTTGCAGAAAGATGAAGAAAGACACACAGATTTCCTCAATTGAGCGCCAGCCATTTCTGATCAAATCACTTTAACTACAAGAACTATTAGGACACCATTTCCCACAATGCATTGTTTTGCAGATATCCAGGCGGCTCGCTGTCAACGCAGCACCAAATTTCTTGCTGCGCTTGCCTAGGTATGCGCCTAGCACCCTCCCCTTTCTCGCGGTATTTTTATGATGATTGACATGTGACATTAGAGCAAAAGAACTAACCAGCATACGCCACGCATCAGTCCATCTGCGCCCGCATGGGTCAGCTGCATAGACCGTCAAACAACCCAGACATACTTATGTCTATGGTTGACACCGAACGCTGCCACCAACTTGTGACGCAAGAGCGCAGTGTGAGCGAGTAGGCGATAAATAATCCAGTATTATTGATTGATTGATTTTTTATTTCTTTTCTTTAAAAGAAAACAATAACAAAGGTTTTTGAAGGCGGCTCGTTCTGAAAAGAAGAGACGGGAGCTTGCAACAGGATTGAAACAAACTCATTAGTGTTCTGGCTTGAAGAAGTTCTCTTAAGAGATATTTTTAGAAGTGCCGGTACCGAGGCTCTCACGACCTCAGACGAGTCCCAGTCAGAGTGTTTTCATCCATTGTAACTCAACAAATGACTGTTTTTATTGTATGTCTTCAGTAAAGTGCAGCCAAGTGTGAAGCGGCAGGGATGAGGGTCAGCACCGCTAAGTCTGAGGCCATGGTTCTCGACCGGAGAAAGGTAGTTTGCCCTCTCTGGGTGGGTGGAGTGCTCCTTCCCCAAGTGGAGGAGTTTAAGTATCTTGGGGTCTTGTTCACGAGTGAGGGAAGATCGGAGCGTGAGATCGACGGGCGGATTGGTGCTGCGTCCACCGTTATGCGGTCGCTGTACCGGTCCGTCGTGGTGAAGAGAGAGCTAAGCCAGAAAGCAAAGCTCTCAATTTACCGGTCGATCTACGCCCCAATACTCACCTATGGTCATGAGCTCTGGGTCATGACCGAAAGAACGAGGTCCCGGATCCAGGCGGCTGAAATGAGCTTCCTCCGTAGGGTGGCTGGGCGCTCACTTAGAGATAGGGTGAGAAGCTCGGTCACCCGGGAGGAGCTCGGAGTAGAGCCGCTTCTCCTCCAAATCGAGAGGAGCCAGTTGAGGTGGCTCGGGCATTTGGTTCGGATGCCCCCTGGACGCCTCCCTAGGGAGGTGTTCCAGGCATGTCCCACTGGGAGGAGGCCCCGGGGAAGACCCAGGACACGCTGGAGAGACTATGTCTCTCGGCTGGCCTGGGAACGACTCGGGGTCCCCCCAGAGGAGCTGGAGGAAAGAAGCAACATTCACTCTAGAAAAGAAAGTCCAACACAGTAATCAGATTTGGAACCAAAGCTTATGGTCTGCTCCTGACCAAACCTAATAAAATTCAGCTGGAATGGGTTCTAGTTTCTCTGATGTTTATCAAACAATGAAAAACGTTCTTCTCTTTTTTCATTGTTGTTTTTTTCAGTTTAGTCTTAATAAGCTGTTAAAACACATGTTCCAGCCAGTTCCTTCATAATGACGGCACAAGCTTTTATTTCTTCATTTTTGTCAAGTTTCTCCAAATAATAAAAAATGTGGATCAAACTGAAACTTGCATCCCCTCAAGACTGGAGATATTGACTTTTTATTTCCTTTTTATTTGAACATCGAATAAACTGGTCAGCAACACGACTAACAATATGAGTTTTACCCCGGACGCCTCAAAAGAAGAAAAACAAAAATCTGAGCGGTCCGTAGGTCTAAAGACCGATCATACTGAGAAGTGCTGACCCTGTGATGACTTCCCCCTTCGTTTTTGGTTCTTTGTGTTGCACATTTGATTTGTTGATGTGTTTTTCAGCTGACCACTGTCTGCATCTGAGAACTGGACCAAGTGAGTGTGATGTCAATGGAGAGAATATGGTATCACCCCGATTTGTGCGTGCGTACTTCTTGATTTGTAACTCATACAACACAGTTTGTGCATAAGTACATAATTAAAAAATAAAAAATATACTAAAATTTACACATGCACAACTGAAAATTACAACAGCTTGAAACTAACTACATGAACAAATCTTGAAAAATCCCGCAGAAATCACTTGTTACGCACACACAAAACCGCGTTTACGCACAAATCTGATTTGAGACTCTTCATGCCTCAAAGATACATGTGTAAGTGATGCGTTTAAATGCTGCTAGAATGCTGGGTCATCAGAGGTGTTTTTTAAAATTTTGTTATATTTACATCTACAAACTTCACATTTAAACATTTTTCTGCCTTAAAACATCAATGTTGGATTGTCTTGGTTTATAAACTCACTCACCACGACCAGATGCAGGCCTAGAGAGGAACACATGAGACAAACATGTAAAATTAAAATCACAAGAAAATAAAGAACAGAAAGAAAAGAATTAAACATGTTCAACTTTGTTAAAAATTAAATGACTAATTTAAATGTTCCACTTGGAATAAACTCTAAAAGTTTTCCTTTAAAATCTGGATCACCTGTGTGATGTCCGTTACTTTACATCAAGAGATTCTGGTGTTACTGCAGCATATCTGAATCCTGCTCTTATATATTATGACTTTGGTAAAAAGAAAATAACAAAAATACTGAGAAAATGTTATACTAATTATAATACTAATTAAAGATGAACTTGAGTCTGAGCAAATAAGATTTTGTCCTGAATTCTCCTTGAAAAGTCACAGCTGCCTTGAATGAATCAATTATTATTTAAAGTTGTGGGTTTTTTGTGTTCAGTATTGAACTTTCTTTCATCCTTTGTTATTTGTAGTTTTTGATAGTCCTTCTACTCTGAACAGGATTCAGCGGCTCTGCTGTGAACAATGGAGATGCGGCGCCGCATCATTCGGCGCTCAGCAGCACATTCCTGTAACATGAACTGCAACATCACATGTTTTGTGCTTAACTACACAAATGGAGTTGATGTAGATGTGAGTAGTACCTGAGTTTCAATCACCAGTGAACTTTTTCTCTGAAATAAATGAGAGCCACTTCTCAAATCTGTGGGAGGGGCCGAGTCACTGGCTACAGCTTCAGAAGATTCAGAAGAGTAAAACAATTAGGGTCTATTTCATTTCCTACTGTTTTTGAAATATTTGAGAACTGAAACAATAATGTTTGAAGATCAAACATGTGTAGTTATTTTTGTAGATCATATTTATCTGTCACAAATCAAAGTATAGTGATTTTGATCTGATTAAAGGATCTCCTCAGGATTCACACAGACACGATGCTCCTTTCATAGCCCAGTGCCTTATCCTCTCCTCTGTTTATTACCAGGGGAGATGTCAACTATTTCTAGAGACAAATCTGTCCCCCAGGGATGGTGAGGTCTGAGAAGGAAGGAAACCGAGGGGCCGTACTTGGAGGAGGAGGGAGTTCACAGATGTAATTGGTACTTTTCCCTTTTTAGAAAAGGTTTCTCATAGAAGACTGGCAAATGAGTCAGGACTCAAAATGCTTTCTAACCACAGTCAGACACTTTTACGTGCTGCATCATACTTTCCCCTTTGTAGTTTTCCCCCTAAAGAGGTTTTAAAGTTTCTCTGCTCCCTTTGATCCTCCAAATGTCAACCTATGATGTTAGCTACTGGTTTGCATGAGAAAAGATCAGAGCCGCCATCTGGGAAAGAGGAAGTGAACCTTTTTTTTTCTCCTTCGGCTTTTTGTTTTGCAGACATCCCAGAATATTTTTGTTGCGTTTCTTTATGCACATCCCCCCCCCATTGCTGACTGTGTTTGGTTCAGGTGGTGATTGTAGGGGAATCCTCAAAGTGCCGGCAGCGGTTAACGAAAAGACTTCAGAGGCAAAGAGGAGGAAACAAAGACCTGAGATAAACATCTGGCTCCAAACGGCAGGTGTGAAGGAGGCTGGAGGAGGCAGGACAGGTGGAGTCAAAAACATCTCTCCCATATCAATGAATGTGTTGATTCTCAGTGAAGTTTTTCACTCAAGTAGTGTCTGATTCACACAGATTAGCATCTAACTAAAAGGTCACCATTTCTTTTAGTCATCTTAAGTTGAAAACAATGGCGTTTGTTCGGAACAAATGCAGGACAGCTTCGTGAGGCCCTTTTATGTTGCTTTAAGGCCATCTTACCTTTACTATTGAAATCTCCATTCTTGCAATAATCAAAGCACATTTACAACCAAAGCAAATAAAAACAAAACTATATAAGTCAGAAAGCTGAAACATGGATGAATCAGTCCTTTTTTATCTTGGTGTCCTCCTCCGATACCGCTAGGTTTAGATCATAGACTGTATTGAGAAGTAGAGTGAGTGACTCCTCCCTACTGGCGTTCCAAACAGGAAGTACCTGCTGGCTCCAAGAAGCCAAAATCCCAGAGACTTCTACAAAGAATTAAACAGCTGTTGGTCAGAATAACCATTCCTGCTCTGAAACCTTTGTTAACATGTTCTGGATAATCCTCATTTTTTTCATATGCCTCAATGAAAGTAGGTGGAGCCTGCTGGCCCACACGTCCACCATTCAAAACCTTTGACAGATTTCGCGTGGCTCGCTTTAGGGTGTGGCCTTCCAACAAGCCCACTCCTGATTGGCAAGTGTTGCCATAGAAACGTTGACTCCGACCGACTCGGACCAGTTGCTGGTCAGTGAATATGTCTGGCTCCATCTGGCAACTTCTCTAATTGAAAAAAAAATGGCGACTGAACTGACTTTATTTGGTTGGAACCAAAAGAAACCATTTTCTATGGGTGTGGTCACATGCACTCGGTCCAGTTCTCAGATTCAGTTCATGGTTTGGATTAAGCTCTGCCCATCATTGCTATTCTAAATACTACTAAACCTATTTTCTTTTCATTTGTTCCTAACTTTAAGCAAAGAGTGGTGTAGGTGTAGATATGGTAAACATCTGGCTGCTGAAATACCCATCACACTTGTTACACTTCAAACACCGATCCCTTCAGCATTTGAAAAAAGCAGTGCTTTTAGGTTTTGACTTTAAAATTTAAGAACAACAGCTGTTTAGATTTCGTGAATGTTTTAGTGACAAATATCTCATGTTTTGGGATTAATCTCACCAAAGGAACACCCCGAAACAATTAAAGATGCATCTTTTTCAAACTATGGAAAAAGAAGAGTGGATGAAGACTTTTTTCTACTTATTGTCTGAATGCAATATGATTTATGTCAGCTTTACAGACCAATACTCTTTGGTGTATTTGTTTCATTAACTAAACCAAAAAACACACAGTGATCTGTGGACTTCGTCCTTTATTCTGGGGTCATGAAAGTCCTTACCTCTGAATAACAGGTTTTGATTTTCTCTCATGTTTAATTTCTGTTTGCTGCATCAAATAAATCTTTCATTAAAAGTTGTTTTTAAAAAAATCTGAATCTAAATTTTTAAGAGCGTCTTAGAATCTTAGAAAGTTCTTTGGCTGGTAGTAAACAGAATTAGTCATTTGTTTGAAATGTCGTTACCTGAGAAGAGAAATTAAGTTTTGTCCAACTGTGAGATCTTTCTAAAACTATTCTATATGAAGTCCAAATGTTTTATTATTTAAACATAAATAATACATAAAGAGATAGGGGTTTTTCTTCATCGAGTAGGAGGGCTTTAGGGCAGGAATGTTTGTTCAGCTTAGTCTGTTTAACAACCAGCCATTGTTTACATTTTTATGACTGACCTTATGTTCTTTGCAAATACCGGTGTAAGCCCAATGAGATGACTATGGTTGTGATATTGGGCTATAGAAATAAAATTGAATTGAAATAAATTCCAGAAAACCCTTTCTACCTGTGTCTTCATGCTAAAACTCTTCCTCCTGGGAGCAGCACAGCATTGCTTCATCTAAAGGTCTTTAGTCTTCAGTCTGGGACTTTTATTCAAAAACGTTACATGATGTAAATGAGGTTTTTCAAACTCAATCTGAAATTTACAGCTTTTCTAAGTGACTTTACGAACAGGTTTCTTCCATTAGGTCTCTCTTAACTGATTTTGAATGGACGTCCATTGAGATGCAAGAGAATTGATTCCCATCTCTTTTACTCTGTGAAATGTGTACATGTGTCTGTCATACTGCTTACAAGTAAGAACATCAAAACTTCTTGGATTCATCCAGATGCTTCAAAAAATATATTTTTCTCTGGGTGCGAAGGACAGCAGATTGTGCATAATCCCAAAAGAATGTTTTCAATCAGGCAGTAGTGAATGCAGTTTATTTTAACACACAGAAAAGCAGAAGTGAAAGTTTGGCTCGTTTGTGCTACTTTGAGGAAGACGGCTTTGTAAAAAATAGTTCAGAATATTTGGATTTGTCTTAAAGTTACTTTTGTTTAAAAGGATGCTGTAAAAAACTAAGCCCGCGTGCATATGGACTGTTTGTAACAAACAGTTTAAGCTTTTGTGTGTAATAAAGTACTTTATGAGACAAGTCCTTTGTTTTATTACTGTTGTAACATTCAGTTTAACCCACCCTCCATTTAAAAACGACAAAAAAACATTCTGACAGCATCTTTGCATCAGTTTTTCTGCCTTTTAAAGCAAACTTTAGGCAGAAAAATCTAAAGCGACTGCTTTACATTAACCACTAAAAGGAATGTTGGTATGAAGGCATATTAAAATGATTACAAACTGCATGAAATATTTTTTTTTAAAGATCCTACCATTCAGTTGAAGTTCTCTGAAGGACTTTGCAAGTTTTAAAATACAAAATTGCATTAATAAACAAATGTGAAACGTAAAGAAAACCACCGTCATATGGATTTTTGAAAAATCCTTTCTTGTCTTGAACATCTCTCAACTGACTTCATTGTGTGTTAAAGTTAAATCGTGCTTGTAAAATGGTGCTAAAATGGACTGTAGCGTAAGGTTTCGATTAGCAGAGTTGAATCATTGGAGTCTTAAAGTGATCAACGTCTGCTCCTCGGTTGTGAGGCGCTCTGGTGTTGTTTAACAGGGATCGTGTGTGTTTGTTGACTTGTGCGTATTTCTGCATGCATGCGCAGAACTTTGGCACCTGTGGCAACAATGGCTGCGAGCAGCTGTGTGTTTGTCAAACAGAGCAGCACCAGCAGGACATCGGCGTCTGTTATTACTGATTCAGTCTTAATCAGCAGCTGCAGTAAAAACATCAGCGGACGTATAATTGCAAATGTCACACCAAAACAGAACTTCACGAGCAGCAGTGTGCTGAATCTGCTCAGATCTGCAGGGGGGTTCATATTTTGCAGGTAAAAGAAGATGAAAGAACACATGGATGTAAGAATGGAAGCGATCCTGTTCAGTGGGATGAAAAGCAACAGCACAATAACTTGTTTGTTTGTTACTCATGAGGTCCTGCAAGTGCGGGACGTGGATTGCGTTAGCAGTCACAACACCTGCTTGACCCTGAAATGAAACAAGCGTTCTTGTTGATTCTTCTGTGACTTGGAGTTTTATCGTTTTCCGGGATGTGCTGGCTCTCGGGCAGGAGGTGTCGGCTCAGCACTTTGCTTCAGTTCCATGAAAAGCTGCAGGGCTTGAAAGGAAGCAGCTGCTGAGAAATGATCATGGGCTGGAGGGACAAGCCTGCTGGAGTTTACCTTCCCTCTGGGAGTGTTCCATTAACACCGTTATAGATTTACGACCCTCCTGTCAGCCATATATTATGTTCCGTAATTAAAACGAATGAAGGTACAGGCATGTTTTAATGTTAATGAGCTCTTTTCTTCAAACAAAAATTGTGTTTTTTCTTGTTAAAGTTTGGTAATGACTCTGGAGAAAAATCCCTTTTAACATTCCACTTATGTTTGCCTGTCGAGATAACCCAGGACAAAGTTTGCTCGGCTTCAATTAATAATCAGGATCTGGCAACATGCGGAGTCAAAAGATGAGACAAAATGGCTTTTTTTGCTCACAAAAGGAGCTTTCCAAACAGTGTGTTCTCTCAGAGGAAGAAAAGAGACGTTTTTTTTCTTTCTTGGTAACATGAACCCCTTTGGAACAAGATAGCACAGATCACTGACACTTTGTTAGCAGCACAAGCAGCCCCCATGCTGCTCACCAGCTCAAAGCTTATGTAAGACATTTTGATGTTGTGCTTGTAGCTGTGTGTCAGTGGGTTCAGTGTTTTTCTTCGTTTTCCATACAGTCACAGCCCTGAAGTCTAGGACACACCAACAGGTCTGGACCTGCTACTCTCATTCCCAATTCAGCCTCGCAGACTGACAGTAATCCCTTGAGTACAGATGGGTGGGGGCTCCTGAGGAGGAAGGTAGGGCGTATGATGAGCAGAAATAGTAGAAATTGTTGGGATGGCGTGGATCCGGGCAGGTGGAACCAGGAATGGGGCTGTGTCTCCAGAGATTTTCCAGGGAGGGGGTTATGTTCAATACCACAAAGAAGAGGAATTACACTTTACAAAAACATGCCCAAGAAGGATTTCTTCATTTTTTACTTGTCCTGTCTAACAGCTGAGCAAACAGATATGAGCTGAAGACCTCTTGTGTTGAACAGGTTTTACCGTTACAACAGGGGGTTAGTTTATTTGAATAAACCCTTTTTGTATTTGAGGCTAAACTTTACTTATATTGATTTTGTATGTATACTTTTTTGTTGATCCGGACAGAAAACAAGAAGAGAGAAGAAGAGAGAGGGATGCTAGGGATGGGAAGGTAAGGGCACAAAAGACATGGGGAAAAGGGGGTTAAAATAATTTCTAACGAAATAAAAAATAACTGATCCTATAAAATAACGCAAAAGTTATCATGAATTTAAATAAAGGAATAAATTGCAAAATAGGTTTATTCAAACAGACTCCACACGTGTGATTTATACTGACTGATTTAGATAAATGTGAAATTTATCAGACATGCATGTCAGTTTCATCTGTTAAATTTGATATTTTTCACCATTTCTTAAATCCCCCAAAAGACCTTAAAACTACATTAAGGAAACAGAACAGGGGGGCAAAAATAAGCTACATTTATAGAACTCTGAAGGCAACAAAAACTCTTATGCCAGACACTTAAAAGCAAAAGTGACCAAAACACCAGAATAAAACTGACAGAAGGCAGGGTTTGCTGACAGAATATATACATGACAGGGGCAAACAGAACAACATTTAACTAAAAGTGCCTCATATAGACTCAAAAAGGTACAGGTGTGACCAGGAACAAAACCGGTGTGGGCAAGAAACAAGGAACTAACGCTGAAAAGAGTGGGTAACTAAAAATCCAAGTGGAGTCACTCTGAACAGAGGATTAAGTAAAACATTCACAACAGGAAAACTACAATAACATCCAATTCAGACCATAAGCTAACAAGCTAAAACAAGAAAACACTGATCTTGTTGGCAGAGATTCAGCCTTTGGTCCGATTTAAACTGGACTTCTCCCAGAGGATATAACACCATCAAATGATCCAACAGTGAGTGTTTGTGGTCAACTGCATGGACTTTGACCTGAAAGTTACAGAAAAACCCAAGAAGCTAAGAAATTGACCACAGAGATCAGCATTCTTCACATTACTGCAGAAAAAAAGAGTTACAAGTTAATGGATGGGAATCCATGAATGTTTCTTTATCCTTGAATTGTAAAACATCAGCAGAAATGCTGCTGGTTTCCTGTTGACTTCAGTTTAGTGGAAACCGTTTTTTCTTTTCCACCTACAATATTAGAACATTTCTTATGGCTAAAAGGTCTGGAAACAAACTCAAAGACGGATTCACACATCGGGTAATTTCTGTGCATAAAAGGTTTTCTCACTTAGGCCAAAGACTATGTTTCAGTGTGAAAGGTACTAATTCTAGATGAGGCTCAGAGCTGCTTGTGCTTCAGGCTGCAAAAGGTTGTATTTGTGACGTAGAAAATGCCTCGAAGCCGCTTTCTCCGAGTCAGAATATTTTAGAATTATGGAAATTGCATAAATGGTTGAAAAGCTACGGTAGTCAAAGGAGCGTCAACACTGGAGCTAAAGCTTCAGAGTTAAATTGAACCAACAACTTCACTGCATTTTTTTTAGCTCATTTCAAAATAAAACTCATCTTGTTGCTCCAAAGATGTTTGCTTGGCCATCCTCTGATAAGCTAAACATTTTTATAAAAGAAGTGTTCATTGTAATTTCATTACTTAAGTAGCTATTACCAACTGTGAAAATATATGGAAAACAAACTGTCAAATTCTAACAGGTTTCCGATTTGTTCATGTTTCAAAGGTAGAAGTGGGTTGTTTGGACAGGCAATGGCGTCCAAGTCTGTATGTTTCTTTCAGCAGGTTCCTTTGACTTCACAGACCGTCCTGGTCATGTATAGACTGTACATCATTGGCTTTGATTGGTGTGAACAACTGAAAAGTCTGCAGACTTCCTGTTTAAAATGCAAAACACAACTAAGTGATTGAAGTTCAATTGATTTATTTCTATTTACTAGTTTCACTGAAAGAATAAGATCAAAATGTGACACAAAACAAGTCAGAAACAGATGATGGTTACAGGTCAACGCCACGGTCGTTGCATACGTGTATGTACGTATTTGTAATTCTTCATCTTCTTTTACTTTTTGATTTTCCAATCAATCTATGACTTGTTTGCTTGTTCAGGGGCGGCTGTGGTGCAGTGGAAAGAGCAGTCGGCCTCTGATCGAAGGATTGCAGGTTCAATTCTTGCCTTGCTGCCCATGTGTCAAAGTGTCCTTGGGCAAGACACTTAACCCCAAATTGCCTCTGATGGAAGGTTGCCGCCAGGGTTCAGCAGCGGAGCCACCATCAGTGTGTGAATGGGACTGTGACTGTAAAGCACCTTGGGCCTTCAATGAGGTACAAAAGCAGTATATAAGTAAACGCCATTTGTTTATATAATTTTGTTGTTTGTTTTGATGGCTTGAATGAACCAATTTCAATGGCATCATACCCGAGAGCCTTTGGGTTACCACCGGCATTTATGGTTTGACCCAAAAAAATGCGAGACCTGCTATCAGTGTGGTAATAAGCAGAAAACTGAAGAATCTTTATTTTCTAAAATGTCTCTGGACATAAAGATATATAGAAATGTATACGACTGAAAACATTGATTAGACACCAGAACGTCATGGACAGACAGACATTTCATGGTATTACTTGTTGACTCAAAAAGAGATGGACGCTTTTTGTGAATTGTTTCACTGGCTCACAGGTCCAGCCCTCCAGTCAGTCAGAGGGAGATTCCCAGGTTGGACTGTCCCTGTGATTTTCATGTTCCTTTCTTTCAGGAAAACCCCAACAACCAGTTGTCTACCTGAGAGTCAGCACCTGTTAATGCTGAACTCTTTCAAGATCGTTGAGGCGGAAATGTCGCATCCATGAACACAGAAGTTCCTCCATTTATTACTTTATGACCACTGTCTTCCGGACTCTAACAGATGATTCTCTGGGTCAATCTTTGCATCGTTCAAACAAATAAATAAAGTTACTTTAACAGAAAAAAGTTTACAAAAAAGTATGTACAAAAAAAGTAAGCATGAAAAGGTCTGTAGTGAAACCACTAAATGTTTCCAGAGCGCGTTAGGACTGCAGCTCACCACTCCCTCTGGGATGGGGTAAATGCAGGAAATAAAATTTAAACACTCAGGTGTGGCACGTTAATTTGAATTTTGTGCACCATGTTGATAGTAGAGGAGATTGCAGTAGAAAAGGTCCAGATGACTGGTAATATTTAGTACTTCCTAGTCCACATCGGTAGTTCTTCAAACAAATTCCTCCATTCCAGTATGTCTTCAGAACAGCCCTGTTCTACATTTAACAACATCTGCAGGACTTCACAATCATATTGGACAGGCTCTCCACCTGAAAGTAGAACAGAACAGAATTAGTGCTGTGATTACGTCAGTCTTGCACACACCTTCCAAACGTCGTGTAAGTACCTTGTGTTGTCTTCCCACATAGTAGAGGATTGGCAGAGGCTCCAATGTCTGGGGAACACAGCATGGCTGGGCAGACGCTCCAGGGTTATGATGCTTATAGAGAGCCAAAATCTGTAGGAATAAGATACTATATTCAAAAAATCTATTGGGCTTAATTTTCTTTAAACAGAATTTCATTGAGGACTTTGTTCCATCAAATTAATGTTGTTTTAAGAAGTTCATAAACTTTGTACATCTTCAGATCTTTGTCACAACTTTTTCAAAATTTCACTAAATATACTTCTTGTATTTGATCGTTGTAAACTTTCTGTAGTATTTGACATCTATACAGTTGATTTGACTCATTGCAGGTAATTTTTGTAGGAATTAAGACTCATCTTGATGTGCATTATTTGCAGCACAAAGCACATGACGATGAAGGCCATTGAGATGATGAAATAGAAGTTAACAGTAGCTTGTTCTTCAGCTTTTTATTGCTCAAAAGATTAAAGAAAAGGATCAATGGAGACCAAAGTCAGTTTGAGAGTTTGAAAAATGCTAAAATGGGGAAATAGGCAACACTGAAACGGCTGCAAAGTTATAGAAACTTAAAACAAATAATGTGTATGTATCTTAGATAGCTGTTTAAATAGTTAGTAGATGGATACAAGCAACAACTACGAAATGACAAAACATGTATTATGTTCAGGATAGTTGTTAAGATATATTGCATAAGCTAATGGTAGTAAGCATTGTGGAAAAGCTAATTCTGATAGTCGGTGAAGATTCTTACTAATCCAGTTGACATTCAAGACAAATTCTTAAAAAATTTTATTTAATTATTGAAGAAATGGCACATAGAGAGGAAACACTCATTTTGAAACACATCAAATTTTGAAACACTTCAAAATGTTACCTGGGAATATTTATTTTCAGCGTTCCAGATATAGCTGCAGGACCCTTTGCAGTAGTTTGCATAGTAGCCTGTGGGTTTATGAATCCACTTCCACCCCAGGTCTTTTCTGAAGTCGATGTAGAGGCTCTGCATGCAGCAGGTTTCTGTTTGGCTACGAAAACATTTAAACACTTATAAGGTGAGATGACAATTTGTTTTTTACTTGAAAAATTGCCAATTTCTTTATAAATTGTACTTTAATTAGTCTTCAAGAACCAACGCATAGTTTTATGGTGCACACACACACACAAACATCCGCACACACACACACACCCCAAAATAAAGAAAAAAAAATCAAAGTTGTCTTATTAAAGAATGATCTTACATTTTCCTGGTGCAAAATGTGTTTGGGGTATGGACCCAAGGTGCCCCTTATTGTGTTCATCTTGAAACGTAAACACACTGAATACATTGGTGTGCACTAATTCTACAATGACTGTGGCATTTACAGGAAGGAGTCAATTGAGAGTTTTAAAAACCATTGACCTTGTTGACTTAAATGACATTTTCTGTAAGAATTTCCTTCATAAGAAAGCACATGACTGCAATATGGGAATAAACCCAGTTTAACTTCAAGGTAATCATGTTTTTGGTAGGGTGGGGTGGGGGTCATAGGAGCTTGTGGTGCCTATTTACAGTCTATGCTGGGAGGGCTTTAGGTGCCAACAGCTGCAATAAGGGGCATCCCTTTACATTTTGGATTAAGACACACAGAAAGTGAAAGTAACTGGAGCCAGGTCTGTTCACCAGAGGAATGTCAGCCCCCATTCATTCTGTATCGTTTCAAATCATTTTATGTTTAAATGATTTGGCACCTTTTATTCTTGCTGAACTTTTACAGTTTTACTGTCCTGGTCGAGCCGTGAGATCTGAAGATCAGTTGCTACACTTTCTGACAGAACCTTTTTAGCTGCTGGTCCCAAACTCTGGAATGCTCTCCCCCTCTCTGTGAGGTCTGCCAGATCCCTCATTGATTTTAAATCACCTTTTAAAACAAATCTTTTTACTCAGACTTTTAACACCAGCGAGCAGATTTAGTGAGCCAGCTTGTTAACTTCTGTTGTTTTCATAGTTTTATAGCTTTTATTGTTTTATTTCTTTACTTCTCTGTAATTGTATTTCCTTGCTTGATGTTTTATCTATATGTGTCTTTTTGTTCAGCACTTTGGTTGCTTCTTCTTTTTATAAGTGCTACATAAATAAACTGATTGATTGATTAATTGATGACTGACTGATTGATGGGTTGATATGTAACTTGTTATTTTCTTTTACAACTGACCTTGACAAATGGGGGATCATTTGATTGACACATTGATAAACATCACAGCCACTGGTATGACTGTTTACTGAAAGGATAATATTTCATCTTCTTTTATTAATTTATTATTATTATCGTTGACTTTTACAAAGCCAATGTGTCACATGATCCCACCCAGGTCTTTAACATTCATTTGACAGTGTCAACAACTTTTTAGGAAGAAAAAAATTTGCACTTTTCATCATAGAATGTAAAAAAAAATGGAGCATATTATGAAACAGGAAGACAGTGGCTAGAAAGTTTACCAGTAAGATAAATGCTGGTTTGACATGTGTCAATGGTGATAAGACAAGACTGTTGTTTCTTCAAGAGGTAAAAGTGAAGGATGTTAACTTTGTGACTGTCATACGGTCTGTCATAAGCTCTGTTGATCTGCGTTGGTTTGCAGTCTGCCAGTTTGCCACATGAGTCTGTAAAAAGGCTTTAAGTGTGACTTTGCTTACGCTGTACAAGTGTCTGAAGAGTCAGTGGAGCGTTTCTTGCGGGAGGTGAGGTGGCTGCTCATATTCTGGGGAATGGACATGGTGAGGATGTAAGGCACTTGATCCGTCAAAGTTTGTATATATTCTGTGTCCACCCGGCTTGTCTCTATCCCAGAAATGGAGAAACTGAAAGTGGTGGCAGGCTGTCCACAGTCGCAGAACACACGCAGTTCAAAGATTTGTTGGTTTTCTGGAAAACAAAATAATCAACAGAGGTTCAAAGTAGTGATTTTGTCCTGGAAACAAATGATAGAATTGATATCAAATTCACAGTGAATGCCTCTGATCATATCACCTGTCTGTTTGAGCCAAGCCCTTAGGGGTTCGGTGATGTCAAAGGACAGCCATTTGTCTCTCAGTGCATTGGTTATAAACTGGGAGGTGTGGTACCGAAGCAAAGTTCCTGAACTGTAGTACAGCTCTACACGCTGCTCATCAGGTATCCTGGTGTTCTTGATGAGCATCCAGAGCTCGGCATGGGTCAGCAGGCTGGAGTCCCCCACGCTCTCTCGTATCTCAGAGACGTTGAAGATCATTGTTTTAAGCCTTTCAGTGCTATTTTTATCTGTGAAAAAGGAAAAGATGAGAATATTTTTTTCTTGGTCCAAACCATTTGACAGGACAGAAAACAGGTTAAAGGTTCTCAGGTTCTGTGACCTGTTGTTCTGGATTTAAAAGCTGCAGTGAAAGGTACAGGAAAGGTGTAAAGTGTTCGTCTATTATTGTCACATTCTAACTTCAACACGTGGAAACAGTGGGAGGAATAGGAACATCCTGTTGACTGCCTTATCAGCACCCTTGGCTGCAAGCATTAGACAAAACCACCCAAAAAGCAGCTTGAACCCATAAAAAACTTTCAGGGTAGGTTGGTTTTGCAGATGATTTTTTTTTCAAGGTTTACGCTGGAAACCAAAATTTTGGCATAGAGCTAGGAGATTTTTGTGGAAGTGACTTAACTGTTTTTCACCTCTTTCTAGTCCATCATTTTTAATCTTTACAATTTTAATGTTAGGACAGGTGGTAAAAGAAGCAAGAAGTTCAGAAGTCACTCAACGGTGAAGAGCAAAGACCCTGTTTAGCATCTTCCTCTTTTGCCTGATAAAAATACACCCATGTTAACACAGTCATCTATCTTCCTCTTGACTGATGAGCACTTCCATCGTATCTATATCCCCATTCAGTCACTTTTCATCCTATATTTCCAGTCAGTTACAGTTTAATTTCATTAAATTGTCAAACATTTTTGACATTTTCTAAATGACAGTTGAAAATGGGAGGGGTTTGTGGTGCAACAACTGATCCTGCTAAATCATTTTCTGTCCACCAGCAGATGAAGTCCAGTGAGGTTCAAGCTAAAGTGGACATGCTAACGAAAATGAGGACTGACTGATTCTGGACAACCTTCTCTTTACACAGAAATTCAGTGACAGTTCGAGGCGATTTTTTAAAAATCTATGTTTAGAAAACTTTAATGCTGACCTGACTGGATTAAACCAGAGTTTGTCAGATAGTCATCTTAGTGTTTGGTAAGTGTAAGAGCTCATCTAAACTTTGGAGAAGACCAAACAAGACAAGACAAAAAGTGAACCCTGGTGTAGTTCAGAAAGAGAGTAAATCCAGCATCTTAAAAAGAGGAAGTGAACCAAAGGGAGTTTGTGAGAATGCAGAAAATTTCAAGTGGAAAAATAAAGTCTCACATAGAGAATCAGAAAAAGCTTTTCTGCCGTATATCTTCCAATAGTAGCCGTTTATTCAAAAAATTTGGCAGCTAGCCTGGCATTTATTAGAGACAAGGACTGTTGGAGACCGGCATTTATTCCATCACAGACAGAATGGTGATAGCTAGTGGGTTCATTTTGCTGTGAAATTTGGTTACGAACAGATGAGGCACCTTTCTGTCTTTGCTTAATAATCCATGTTCAGATCAGTTCTTCTAATTTGTCACTTGCTTTCTTTGTATTTCCACCAGGAATTTGTTTGCTTCTTGGTCGGCTCTGTTGTTCTGCAGCCATCTTCTCCATATAACCCATCTGATTGTGCCATTCTTGGATATGTTTAAGATCCACCCCAAAATGTGCCTATCAAAGCCTATCACAACCAGAATTGAGCAAAGATTGGGTTCACCCTGGACGGTTCACCAGTTCATCAGAAGTCTACACAAAGAGAAACAACCACACACTGGACAAACACAAAGGAATTCTTCTTCTTTTTTTGTTACTGTTTACTAACACAGTTGGAAGAGGTTTGGAGTGAAAGGTCGAAGCGGTGCAAATCTCATGAATCTTACTCTGGGCTTTCTCTTTCACAGCTCTATGGTGTCATGGAATTCCAGATGGGCACAAACTGGAATTATTCATTTCTCTTTCATGATCAATTTTCAAACGGTAGGTACTTCCGTGAATTGAAAAGGACGCCATCCATACGTCACTACCAAATACAATTCCCTGATTGGTCAACTTTCAACTGATCAATTGGTTTAACTTTCAACGTGTGTTTTAAACCCAAAAATTATCATGGAAACTTGCGAACAAGAGAAAGGTTTGAACATTCATTCATTTTCCAATCCGCTGTATCCGTTTTGGGGTCACAGGGTTGCTGGAGTCTAACCCGGCTACTCATGGGAGAAGGCAGGGTACACTACACCCCTGGACTGGTTGCCAGTCTGTCGCAGGGGCTACAATCACACACCCATGCACACTCACATTCACACTAAGGGACAATTTAGAGTAACCAATTAACCTGTGAAGCATGTTTTTGGACGGTCGGAGGAAGCCGGAGTCCCCGGAGAAAACCCACGCATGCACGGGAAGAACATGCAAACTCCACACAGAAAGGAACCCCAGCCAGGACTTGAACCGGGAACCTTCTTGCTGTGAGGCAGGAGCGCTAACCACTGCGCCACTGTGCAGCCCCAGGTTTGAACATAGAAGCCCAAAATGCACAAATATGTGTGTTTACACAGAATTTTGTTTGGAAGCCAAAGGCTGTGAATGTAGCTTAAGAGTTGTGGCAGGTAAGGTGTCCAATGGTCATTTTTTCTATTTTGTGCCAATAAACCAAAGTCTGTAGGTCTGCCCATGTGTGACATGGGAAACTCTACCAGTGACGAACCCTCTGAAGGTCATTTTCACTTCATGGGGGCACTCAATCTGTGCCACTAAACTAAGGAAACGAAACAAAAAACTTAAAGTAGTGTTTCACTCTCAAGTCAAACACATTCTCAGCTTCAAAGCATCCTGCTTTGAGTTGACTATGATGAATATACAAATCAACATAAACTTTTCTAAAATGAATTCTCTGCTCTAACCTTTTTCTGGTACGGGTTTTCTTAACCATTTAAAGAACTTTTGAGTTCAAAGTGTTCTTTAACTGTGGGCTGCAAAGATGGCAGCAGTGAAAAGTCTGGTTTCCTCATTTACAGCTTTCATTCTCTGGCCTTCTCTTCATGGTGACAGCAGAATCATTCTGTCTGCAGAGTTTGATCAAAAATCAGGTTCCAAACAGCTAACGGCTCAAACTGCAGAAGTCTGCCAGGTGTGCATTGATGAAGTCAAATGCAATACACTGAATGGAAAGAAAGCAGCAAAGAATCATGCATGTATGAATTCACATGGAAGGGGTGTAAGGGTGTGAGCAGGTGAAACTGGAGAAGTGTATGAATGAGGTCTGGCAGCGGTCCAAATCCTCAACTGTGCCTCAGCCTGCCAAAGCCAGGGTTCTCCACTCTTAAGTCCAGGAATTACTTTGATAGCAACCCAACCCAGCCCTGAATTCGTATGCTGCACACCCGGCCGAAGCTGTACCAGGATTCTCTGCGTCAAGTCTGCCTTCGTCTGGCATTATCAGGGTCTGCGGCGTGCCTGAGTTTCAGCCCTCACTGGACTAAAACTGAAAAGAGGCGATGTAAAGAACAAGGGAAAGAAACTGTCACTTTCTGGTCACACCCAAGCCTTATAGTCAAATGTCTTCAAAGCAAAGACATGGAAAGCCATAACAGCATCAACGAAGGGCAGTGAGCAGCAAACGGCTAAGGAAAGCAGCAAATGTGATTCTATGAAGACCTTCACTCAGTTTAGACAACGCACAAAACGAGTGTGTTAAAAAAAAAGCATTTGCGAAACAGGAAATGAACTCTTTTCCTCTGACTAACATACAAGCTGCAGCAACGTTTTCACGCTGAAACTCAGTACTCTCTTCTACCGGCAGATTTACTCTTTTTTGCTATTCGTTGATTTAAAAACCTTCACATTTTAAAGGCTTCTAGGGTTTATCTCTATGCTAGACCAGCACCATCAAGATTCACCCCTCCAGGTTGGGGTAAATATAGCCTTCCTGCCCACATGGGTGTAGGGGGGATTTGTGTGTTGAATAAAAAGCCTATCCACAGGTAAGCCGGGGACAGCTGTTGTGACAGGCAGAAGACAGCTCTGTAATTACCAGATGGAGGAAGCAGATTCCAGCAACTCGCTAAATGTGTGCCTGGTTTATAATCAGCCCCACCCTCCCGCAGCGAGCTCACCAATGTCCCAACCTGTTTGCCTCACACAGGCTGACCAGCCCCTGTAGCCTGTGGTCTCTTTGATAAAGTTTAAAAAAGACAGAAAATCTTCATACATCCATGGATTAAGTGGTTGAGAAAGCTCAAAAAGAAGGTGAGTTCCATGTGAAGCAACATAACTGGTGGAGGAGGATTGGTGTGGTCCTCAAGGGACGGATGTAATTGTCTGAAGGAATTTATTCTAATTCACAGTCTTACTGCTATGGAGACCAAGACGGTTACGTTTTCAAATTCAGGATGTGCAATAATGCATCTCTGCAAAGTGTGTTTTAGGAAGGTATGATTCAAATAAAAAGAATTTAAAAAAAACAAAGAAAATTAAAGCCGTGAGGAGGAGCTTACATTTGTAGAGGGTCAGTACCTTCTACAAATGTAAGCTCATGTAAATGTGCAAATGGAAAAGGGAATTTTTTGGGGAAAAATTCAAGATGGCGGTCTCTTTACAAGGTCAACGAGTCAACAAAGCTTCGTGGTTGTAAAGTTAACCTGATGATGTGTGTGACGTTTCTTGAAGATTCCTTGAACAAGCGTTGCTGTCCCATATTGTGGGAAAATGTGAAAAACGCCAAATTTTACACACAGCAGGTCCTATGGCCATTCCATAAAAATGAATGGATGTGTTGGGGATATATTCCCATTAGGAATATCCCCATTAGTGAAGGAATTTCATTTGTCGTTAGTGGATTTTGAACCTTTTTCTAAAGCCCCATAAGCGATTTTGCTCACATTCATTGCTTTGCTGGTATGTGGTGGGGGATGAGTTTTTACTCAAATGCGCTATTAGACAGAAGAATTGCAAAAACAATCTGGTCGTCCCGCTGCTGTAGGACATAAATATTTTAATAATAGTGATGACTAATAAGTAAATGCCTGTCTCAATCACATTGTTGGTATTTTTTAACAAAGATGGGGTGGTTTAGCAATTGTGAAATCAAAAGACTAAACATATACACACAAGGCTGTTTCTTTTCGTTTGTCTGGAGGTTTTGTCTGGTTTTGAGAGTCACACGAGGCTAAGTTGGGTGTTCTCTGGCATTCCTAGGAGTTAGGAAACACGTGCTCCCCCATGGGCACCGCTCAAACCGGACCTGAGTCACTCCACATCTCTGCGGCCATCAGCCTGCCTTCCTTCCTGGCATGCTATCCTGTCACAAACATGCTCCAAAAACACGCTGATAATAAGCTCAGGAAGCCCAGCAGAGACAGCAGGGAGATGGCAGAGGAACAGATGGGAAGCTGGGAGGAAACCACTCTGGGAGAAAGATATGTATGATGGGTAGCAAGGACAGGAGAACCCAATGCTCAAGTTACAGAACAGAAACACACACACACACCCCCGGGACGCAGCTGGAAAAAGAAAAAAAGAAACCAAAATCTACACTCATCTCAGTTTCTCTTTGCCAGCCTGTTCTTTGGTTCTCCCCTTAGCCAAACAGAACCCGTCATTTTGAAAGTTGCTTAGTTCTTCCTGCTCGGCGTGGTCCATCCACTTGAGTCTGCTCGTTTGATGTGGGAGGATAAAAGTGGGGATAATATGTTTGTCTCTTGATAAGGTGAGAAGTACGGGCACGCAGAGAACAATGAAGCACTGGATCCCTAACAGTTTCTGGCGTCATCGTAAATTAAAGCCTTTTTAGCAGCTCAAACTGCACACACAGCTTTGCCAGAACGGGCTAATAAAGTAGTTAAGAATGCAGCGGCTATCATAAAGGCAACATTACTCCAGATGAGGCAAACAGGCCTCATAACGAGGAACGGGTGTGATCTTTGATCCTCCAAAGTAGCCTGAAGATGTTGGGTGGAGATCAGAAGATGTTCATGTGTGAAGGGAATGCTGAGGTAAACTCAGATCACACTGATGCCAATCAGCATTCATCCATGCTAGAGAACAAACAGTTTTCTAGTTCTTCTTGGTCAACACTTCTATTCCCTTGATAACTTTACTCAGAATTCCAATATTTGACACTGGAGTTTAGGTTCAGCCCTTTAATTGGTTTTCTATCCAACATTCAGATACAAGAAAAGGGGCTTTTGGGTTGAATAAATGTCTCTAAAAAGAGTTATAAGCTGTTTTATTCTTTGGTCTACAGTAGTTATTGAGTTTTATCCTCACTCCCTCAAACTGTTCAGTGAAGTATGTTTTAAGCTAATTTGTTTAATATCTGTTCATTACCTTAAGAGTTTGTTTTCACCAAAGTTTCTATGTCAATAAATGTAGCCGTGATGCCAGTCTAGTGCAAATGTAATAGCTGGAAAAAAGCCTTAAAATCCAACTCCTATCAAATTTTTATCTGTTGTAAAAAACAGCCCAAGTGATCTTTAATTATGATTATAATGTTTTTAGTCTAACTAAAAAAAGCTAGTGTTGTTTTTTGAGGACCTATTTTCAGCAGAGTGGCAGTAGTTTATTAGAAATTTGCCTCTGAATTTGTTGGCAGAACCATTGGTGCAGAGAAACATCGCCCCCTTCACCTCCCCATTGCAGAGCTTTCTGTGTATGCGCTTTCCTGCTAGCTTACAGCCTCTCACACCTACAACCTAACATTAGTGGTGCAACAAAAATGGCGAGCAATATTGGAGTTATCTTGCCATTCAATTTGGAGCCAGATCCCAGCTTAGGTGAGGAAAATGGATCTACTTGTCTGTAAGTGGATGCATCAGAATGGAGCAGAGCAGGGAGCTTGTGGCCTGCCCGGTGTATTTTCCACATCACAAATGCAATCTTTTTCCGATGTTATTTTTTCATCAGCTCTTGATTCACAACGATTTGAATAAAGAAATACACAGAAATATACATTTGAGCTTCATTTTTTTATGAATGTCCTCCATTATCAGACAAATGCCACAAGAACATGTTAAAAAAACCAAAACCACAATTTTCATCAGAGTGAGTCTCTAAACACTGGATTCCAGCAGGTCTGGACTCAGGTCAGGGGATCTCACAAACAAAAGACGAAACCCAAGATGAAAAACAGAACAGAATAAACCACAATAACATTATTGTTTGGTACCAGGACATTAACAGATACGTCTTGGTCTCAGTGCTTCTTGAAAAATGAGTTTAAATAAAGTTGCTGCTTCTAGAACAACACCAGAACACTAAAGACTAGAGAGGGTTGGTCAAAAGGAGATGTTTTTACAGACAGAAATGAAAATTAGTTTGAAAGACAAACACGGAAAATGTTCAACAACTTTTAAGGTTCTATTATTCCAGTTCTACCTGACGAAACAGTCAGTTGTCAGTTATATGGTTTGCTTTTTAAAGATTGGTTTTTGCTTGGGTGAGGGGCTACACTTTTGGTCCGGACAGACCTGAGGGTCAACGTACTCGGGTTCGGTATGGATCAGGGAGCGCACCCTACATGAAGCTTTAAGGACTAAGTTGGTTTGTCCCTGTGACTTGTTGAGGTGTTCTGAAGTTTTGCTTCAAATATCAACCTTTAGAAACTTCAGGATAACAGAGAACACATTCAGGGATAAACAGTTTTCATTGGTTTTTATTAAAGTGTTTTAAATAGAATCTAATGACTACAGTTGAACCATGAGTGTTTGCTGTTTTTATGAGAAGGCGTAGGGTTCTGTGGGATTTTAGGTTTTGTTTTTGCCAGGTACTTACTGGTAATGTTGAACTTGTTTAGCGCTTTGGCGAAGTACTCCTCCTCCTCCTGCTCAGAGGAGACGACAGTCTGAACCTCTGTCTGCTGCTCCTTCAGCATGTCCTTGGTGTTGTTGTAGAGTGACAGCAGGTTGGTGGGGATCTCCTCCTTCTCTCCAGCCTCCTTCGGCTCAGGTGCTTTTGCCATCCTCAGTTTGCTGAGGATTTGGCTCCTGATGGCCTCGATCCGTTTCTTCTTTATGATCTCCTGGTCCACTGTCTTACATGTAGACATGCTGCTCACATTGTCCAACATGTACGCAACCATCAGCAGCAGGAACTCCAGTTTCATCGTGACAGCTTCACCGTTCCAGCGCTTATGAGCTTTTGGAAAAAGTTTCTCTGACCTTTTCTTTACTCCCTGCCTCCAACCGGGGATTTAGGCAGCAGTGAATCACTCAGTGGAAAGGTGTGACTGACATAAGGTGTTTACACACAACAGAACAACTACAGCAGTGTGGAGAGTCCTGAAAAATGTGTGCCACAGCTGTCGCCACCTCTGGGTTTTCTTTGCTTGGAAACAGGTGGAGAAAATCCCAGTGGGCAGTCAACCTCTGACACTGGCGTCCCACACACTGAAGCAAGCTAAGGGAGGAGCTGTCAAGTGCAGTCCAAACACCAACACAGAGTCAAAAGTCTTCTTCAGTAGCCATCAGTGCAAAGCAAACGTGAAATAAGCGACTTCAAGGCTTCACCTGCAGGAATAAACTGAATCCCGTCTTAGTGGGACCAGGTTTATCCACCTCCACGTGTCAGCTCAGGGCTGTTACTCAGTCTCTCATTACATGTCCCCGGCGGCAAGCAAATGTAGATGGAGCTGTATCCCAGTCAGCAAAATGATGACTGATGTTAGAAGAGCTTCTCACTCCCTGACCCCCAGGAAACCTTTGGAGGAGCAGATTTAACGTCTGGAAACTTCTGCAAGGAGCAGAAACAACTGGGGCAAAAATGCCTCCCCTAATTCTCTCTTGGTTTTTTTAAGTTTGATCAAATGACCTCTGGCTTCCTCTGCAGCTCACACAGCTCTCGGGGGGGCTTCGAGTCGGCCAAGAGCTAATCAGATATCCCCGGTGAAGAGGAAACAAAATGTGGTGTTGAGCTTAAAAATAGTAGTTGAGAACAGACACAAACGTGTGTGCATGCCAGCAGCAGATTGTGTGACAAGCACGTATTGCTCTCTGCTTTAACTACCTCTTTTTCAGCATTTACAGCATGTGATCTGTAGCTGCAGAGCTGTTTTAGAGGCCCCTGGCTCTACACTATCATCATCTGCTTGCTCTAAAGCATGAAGAAGCACTTATCTTCCTGTTTGCGAAGAGTGACAATTGAACAGCGAATCTTCTATCGGGCGGCTAAGGTGTCAGGAAACCCTGTCCCCCTGTAAGAGATTTTAAAGCTGACACACCTTCTCTGAACAAGAGAGCAGCCTCCAGGCAGTGCAAGCACAGCAGCAGCAGCCAGGGAAAGCCATCCGTCTCGGCCTGCCTTGTTGTTTTGGGAAAGTCTGGCTTATGTTCCCTGGGTCCATCCGTCTGTGCCCTCTGTGGCTCCTGTGGGCCTCGGCTGACACTGCTCCCAACCCCGGCTTCTTTGCCGAAGCCTGTCAAAGCTTGCTGGTGGCAAAGTGATTTGTGAGCACTCAGAGCTCAGATATCTCACGCAGCCTCTCTCTCGCTCTCAACTCGTCTCTTTTTCTGCTGGTTCCTGTTAGGCGTCTAATATATATCTCCGCCCAGGAAATGGGGGTAACGGCCTCATAAAACAGCTGTGTGAGCTCTGCTGCCTGACTTCTGTCCACATTAGGCAGGGGATGAATAACTGACTTCAGCGGTGCTGGCTCTCACGCTCTGGCTATTATTGAGGCAAAGATGACAGTTATGTCAACCAGCCTTCGCACGGCACGGCTGTCTCACTAACTGACTGGTGGTGAGGCAAAGGTGTACGCGTGCCAGGCCTAAAAGCAAGATGGGTACTAGCAGGTTAAAGAGTCAGCAGGGCAGGGTCTGTGTGGTGTGTTTGTTTCCTGAAGCATATCTAAATGAAAACTAAGAAATAAAGCTGTGGCGCAGCAGATCTTTGACAGATGACTTAACGGGGAAGTAAGTAGTAATTCTGAAAAGTTACTGCATTGTTCTTGTTTTTCTTTTTGTAATTGTCTCACATATTTTCACAAGTTGCTTTTGTAAGTGATATGATATGCTATCCATTACCTGTTGAGATTGATCATAAGGAAACGCAAGGCCCTAAAATCACCGGAAAATCCAGTATGCACCAGTGCTCAGCAGCAAACAATGGGCTGACTGTTTTTTTCTTGGAATCAATTTGTTCCTGATTGCACTTAATGGCAATGGCGTTGGCAAAACAGGTAAACAATTAAATATTGACATTGTTCTGACTTGAACAAGGACAGAGTGCCATCTAGTGGGCAGAGGTGTGCAGATGTTTTGTCATGTCAGAAACTTATAAAACACAAATAAGACCTAAAGTACTACAAAACAGAAACACAGAAAGCATGCCAATGCTTTCACTAGTCTGAGCAGCGTATCAAAGCACATTTCATGGCCTTTTACCATGAAGTGTGCAAGCCAGCAACCTCAAGGAGTCTTTTTGTGTCTGAGCTGAAGTCTGCTTTCCCATCATTCAGTGGAAATGTGCGGCGGTCTGTGTGTAGGAGGACGCTGGCAGGACAGTGTTCACAGTCAACTGAGAGATCAGATAGTCTTTAAATCACGTCACCACATAAAACTGTGACACAAAGATGGAGCTTCTTTGTGATTTGTTTCAAGGGGGTGAAAATATGGATTTTTTTTTTTTAGATGCTGGCTCAGTTAGAATTTGGTTCGACTCAGTACTATAAAAAGAGCCAACATTACACGGATAATCCAGGAAAACATTGACATGGTAAAAATGCAAACTTTGTGTCAGGAAGGGAATTACTTGATCAGAATAAAATAAAGTTTAGATACCAAAGGCAAATCATATTTATCTGTAGAACTTACAATGCACAGAAAAAGCAAGAGTATGTAACAGCTCATCGTAAAAAAAAACAAATGCAGCCCATCAGACAGATCCAGTGAGTATGCTCTACCTTTAGAGTCCACAAAGCGTGTTGTTGAACCACTTTTGCTCTAGATGAAAATCTAGTGCTGAAACAGTTTTCAAATCTGGCAAGGCTTCTTTATTTCGGGAGTTTAGACAACTGTAATGATTAAAAGCTATGCTCCAATGACTTTTTCTTTGTTTTACATTGCAAAAAAATAACATTCAATCCTCTTTTTAGTCATAAAGTTCCATTATTTTTGTCAGTCTGTATGATAAACAACAAACTACTGTAAACTAGTTTGCAGTTAGTTGCTTTTATGAACATTTTTCTCATTGACATATACTTGAAACAGCTTTTAGTCGTAATTTCTCATAGCAAAAAGTAGTAGGCTATACTTGAATTTCATTTTATTAGGTTTACATGAGTTTAAGTATAGGAAGTGTACTATGGTCCATGTAGGAAGTAACTGAATACTTCAGACTAAGTTGGAACATTTTAGGTTTAAATTATATAGATTTGAATTAAAAAGCGAACCTCAAGTATACCCCTTACTTATAGTATAGTCTAATTATACTTGTAATACACTTACATTGTCTACCGTTCTTTTTGCTAAAGGTTTCAAGAATTGTCATTTTTCATGTATTTGATCACTTTTGTCCTCCAAACAACTGTCTGTACAGAATGAAATGCTCCATATGCTCAAAAAAATAATAAAATCAAGACTGAACTATGAAAAACTTAACATTTTTGTATGTATTTCAAACTCAAAATTCTTAATTATTTTCAAATTGAACTTTAATTTGAGCGCTCCACATATCTTCTCTTTTAACATCCTAAATGCTTACATATTTCGAATAATTAGGCATTTTAGGTAAAAAAACAACTAATAAATAGATAAAATATACAAACAAACATGACTGAATTTGAAGTTACACCTAACAAAACGATCGACGGCTAAACCCCACATTCCGGCGGTCGCCATGGTAACAACGTTGTTTTTACCGGCGGGGCTGGCTTTGTGAATCGTCGTTGCTCCGCGTGCGTTGTTGCTCTTAACATCTCGGTAAAGGTGAGTAACGCTCTTCAGACTTTAATGAACTCACAAAGTTTCGTTTTTTCTCCGCGTTTATTCGATCTAATCGCGGACGGAGAAGTATGAAAACAGCACGCGGGGATGTGACGTAAGCGGAAGAGACATTCGAACCTGAACAGTTACTTATTTAGTATGGGAGCAGAAGAGCGGAGCGAAAACAGCTGAGTGGAGGTCTTTTCTGCTGCATTGAGATCGCTTTTGTCGGTGAGAGTTCACCTCCAGGTGATCCGTGATCAGACCTGCATCCATTACGACAGTTTGATGTGTCAGCTGCAGTTAAATAATTGATGATGATGAAGGAAGGCAGTAGAAAGCCTCTGACTCCTGTTGTTCTACTTTATTTTGTGTTGCAGACATGTGTTTGTTTTGATCCTCTGCAGACGGAGATGGAGAAGTATGAGAAACTGGCTAAAATTGGAGAAGGCTCCTACGGCGTTGTGTTCAAGTGCAGAAACAGGGACACGGGCCAGATAGTCGCCATCAAGAAGTTCGTGGAGTCTGAGGAGGACCCGGTCATCAAGAAGATTGCTCTGAGGGAGATCCGAATGCTGAAGGTGAGAGGTGACAGAGGCGTACACTGTGCTGAACGTGGAGAACCGATTCCAAACGTCTCTGCTGGTCCTACAGCAGCTGAAACACATCAATCTGGTGAACCTGCTGGAGGTCTTCAGGAGGAAAAGGCGGCTCCATCTGGTGTTTGAGTTCTGTGAGCAGACGGTCCTCAACGAGCTGGACAGACATCCTCGAGGGTAAGTCAGAAAGACCTCAAGCTCGTTGGCCTCCAAGAACATCTGTGATATTCACTCAAACAGGTCTCTGCCCAGTTTGTACTTGAATGCATCATTAAAAGCATCTTAAATACATCAGTGAGAGGATCTGTTCAACAGGGCTCTGCAACCTTCATCACTAAAAGAACCATTTGGTCCAGTTTGCTACAAACCAAAAACTCCCACCTTTAGGTTTAGAAAAATCCACTTTGTTGGTGGTTTTGTCATCATTAAGCTATTCATTTTTAAAATGTGTTTTTTAGGTATTGACAATAATTGGGTTATAGACGTCTTTGTTATTCTACACATAACAAATGTAACTTGTTTTACTTTTACATGTTCCTTTCAAAATAAAATCCCCTCTGTGCCAAATAAGATCCTCCTTCTGCAGCAGATTTACATCTTCTGGCTCAGCTGCGGGATGAGGCAAGTTTGAGATTTAGTTTACGCTAAGGAACCACATTACCTCCTTTTATCTGAATCATTTCATTTGATTAAAGATCTATATTATTTTTCAAATCTGCTGTACCTGCAGTCACGCCGCAGGAATTGCTGAATAGAGGCGTCAGGCTTAAGGTCAATAATTCGGTGCTGTTTGGGGTCACATAAAAGTCGCAGTCAGTCCAGTGGGTTTGCAGGTCACTGAAACTTTCTGTCAAAACTCAATAAAAATCTCATTTTACCAGAACTCAGTTTATCAAAGACTCAAGGAAACAGAAAAACCGGAGAATCACAGATTTACGCAGACTGTCTGGTGCTGTTTTGACCACAGTTGAAGTCAAATCAAAATGATTGTATTTTTCCGATAGGATTCTCCTTTTCTGATGGAACTCAGAGCAGAGACAGACATTCATCTGTAAAATCAATCCAACACCCATACACTCAGTAAAATACAGACAATAAACACTCAAACCTGCTGAAAGAACTAAATCAAAGTATAAAATAACCTAAAAAGTCGGCATTGCAGTGGACTTATCTTAGATGTTTAACAGTCTGGTATAGAACTCTATGTAGCTCTGTTTGTTCTGAACGGGAAAGATCTGAATTGGTGTCCCGAGGATAACAAGCTGTAATGACTGTGCAGAGAATGTAAACCTTCACTTTCAACTCTTTTATTGTAATTTGTCATGAGCAACTCCTGTTCTTGGCCCACAATTTTACTGTTGATTTGAATGATCCTGTTATTAGAATTACATTTACTGAGGCTGAGTGAACCAAACCAACCGACTGTGTTAAACGAAAGGATGGATTTGATGAAAATGAGGATGATTAATAAAAAGCTACAGATTGATGGATTTGAAGTTTTCCAAGTTTCCGAAGAAGAAAGACGTTGCTGGCCTAATTCCTTTGAGGTTTTCACTGTTAAACTGAAATGTCACATGCCAGTTATGGTAACAAAATATTTATGCGATTGTTCACTTATTTCATGATTCACAGACAATTTGTGCATAACAGTGTCTGTGGTGGAAGCCGACGAGCACATTTGGTTTTTGGCTTCTGACTACATCTACACCCCTGGGTTCTGACTGGTTGAATTCCGCTCTGGTTTGATAAACGGCTTCAAATGTTTGGTGGTGGAGTTACAGAGACTAGCAAAGTAAAGTTTTCCAATTTACAGTTCAAATTTTTTGATGGACCAAGAATACGGGGTGGGGCCACAGCTGCCAAAAGCTCGAAGGAGGAAGAGTTTTGGTTCTGTTGTGTCCAGAGTGGATGGTTTGAGTTGTTCTGAGCGCAGACAGCTACAACAGCTTTCATGCAAGAATCCATTATTTGAGTGAAGGTGACCCCAGACATGACTGTGGGCATGAAGGTCTGTTGACTTGATCCACACGCAGGAAACCACACAGCGGAGGTAGAAATCAATTCTCTGCAGCTCCCTCTCTCCCAAATGCTTGATGAGTTCCTGGTTTGGGTCTGTTCTTTTTGAAGTTTTTTTTTTCTATTCTATGTTTTTATTTCAGAGTACAACAACATAAACTGAAGGAAATCTTGAAAAAAGCCTGAATATGAAACGTTTGAAAAGTGGAAAAAAGACAAGTTTTCCCTGAAATGTCCTCAGCATTCTTCATTTTCAAACCATTTCTATGACTTCACAATGAACCTTTTGAAATCGAATTTGAATCAGAATCAGTTCAGTATCTGGGCAGATCCATCCATCACATCTCATTTCCTTCCTTCATTCTAGAGATGAAAGTCAAAGAAAAATACTTTCAGCGTTTTTGTGTTTGGGAATTTCTCTGGAGGTTTCCTTCGTTTGATGCTCAGCAAAGGAGAAACATGGAAAAGCCTTCTGTATGTTGGTCACTTATAGAAACATTTTTAAAATGCATTCAAATGATTTGTCCTTAGTGGAACATCTGGACTGTTAAAGTCAGACAATCTTACCTCAGTTTGGTGGTTTTCTTTGCTCTCTTTGTTTCCTAAAGACCCAGCTGGGAGTTGGTGCTCCATTGCCAAACTGATTTCAAGAAATGAAACTATATGCTAGAACATGGTTTATTAATCTCAGTACTTGTGTGTGACGTGTTTTGAGTTTGCTGCAGTGAAAGAAAATCAGTGAATCTAAAACAGACCTTCTGGGAAGATCAGATGAGGGAGATGAGCAGTGACAGCTGTGTTTTTGGGCGCCCCTGTCTGCCTCTCTGCAGGGTTCCTGAGGCTCAGCTGAAGAGCATCGTATGGCAGACTCTGCAGGCTGTGAACTTCTGCCACAAACACAACGTCAGTACAACCTTCTCTCATTTCACTGTTGATGGATTGTTCCAACTCTGCTCTTTACTGTACAATTGAAGTTCAAACCCTTTTCAAAATGGCTGTTTTTGAGACTTCCTGCAAAGGTGGACGCATCATCTTTAGCTGATCTTTTTGAATTTCCACATTAAGTCTTTTTTTCTGTTATTTATTCATCCTCAGTGTAGCATTTGTGACTTTCAGGGTAAAACTTCCTGTGACCTGTTTGCCTTCATTTCCCCAAGAACGCTCAACAGTAAATGAAGGCAAAAGCTGCAGCGTTTTGGATGCTGTTAACCCTTTAGTAATCTAGGGGTGTTTTGAGCATTTTATCACAATATTTTATCATTAAAGACCCACTCCGATAAAAAAAAAACATTGTGCTTTTGGTGTTTTTAACATGTTCTTGTGGCATTTTTCTGAGGACATACACAAAGGAAGATAAAGCTAAAAATAGCATTTCTACGTATTATTCAAATCGTGGTGAATCAGGAGCTGAGGAAAAATTGAGTCTAAAAGACAGATGGTATTTGTGACGTACAAAATAGGCTGAGCGTATCTGAAGCTCCCAGCTCTGAGCTCTCAGCAACAGGGAGGGGAAGGGGGAGTGGGGTCACTCCATAGCAGAGATCCCACCCACAACTCAGAGGTGAATTTTTAATGAACTTCTGCTGCTCTGCAGAAACCGTCCTTGAAAACGACACAGGTTTTTTGATTTTAACTAAAAGTGGCATCATATTAAAAGACAACTGGGAACACTTAGAAAATAGATCAGAAGATGATCGGAGTGGGACTTAAAAACTGTGTTTTGTGGCAGTGCTTGATATCCATCTTTTTATTACAACCACTAACATGCATAGAGATGTCCCAAACACTGGGGTGATGTCACCCATAGAAATGACCTTACCCCTGATTCCAACAAAAGGAAGTCAATTCAGACGCCATCGTTCTGCGGTACAGGAAACGTTAGTAAGCGGTGATTGGTCCTGAGTTGGTCTGTGTCATCGTTTCTATGACAACCACTCTCGCTAACCAGGAGTGAGCTTGTTTGAAATCCACACCCCTTCCACTGACAGTGGGCTCGTTAGAATCTGTCAATCAGACGTTGGAGGTGGGGGTCAGCGGGCAACACAGGCCTTTACTGAGGCATCTGATTGGTTAGTTTATAACTGAAATAACTTGTGATAAAAAAAAAATATGGAAAAAAATTATGAACAAGCAAGGGTATTCTGGCAAACATAATGACTGAGTAACAGCTGTTTATTTCTTGATAGAAGTCTATGAAATAGAGACAAAATAACAAAATGGATACATCCAAATACAAAGCAATTAAAAAGTTATTATCATGTGAAAAATGTCTTAAAAAAACCTAAACTATACGAAGTTCCAAAGATTTATTTCAAGTATGAAAATTATGTATCATGACTCTTGTTATGTTTGTTTTAAACAAAAAATTTTAAGATGAAAACCTTTTTGAAATCTTTTCGATAAATTGTGTTTGAAAACTTTATTGAAGAGAGTGTCATTCCTGCGTCATTGTAAACAACCAATGTGATTGGCTGGTGAGGGAGAAAGCATTAAGATGCATTGGGGCATTTTTATAATAAGGTATAAAAATAAAATTGGGATTATTACATTTGATGCCAAAGAAACAACAACAAGACATTTTATTGGTTTAAATGGGAATAGTACACTTATTAAGCAAAGTAAACAATGAAATGTAACATTATTTCTTATTACCACCTTCATGGCAACTTTGGTATAAAAAGACTGCTTGTGGTTCAACAAATAAACGTATCTGGTGCTGTTGAAGAAAGCATGTTTTTGTTTAAATTCTGAATAGGTAGAGACTGGAGTCAGACACTTGGCCTCTCCCACAGGCACTTGGAATAGGCAGGCTTTTGGGGTCAAAACTATTGCTTTTCAAATTTTAATTAAACTTTCCTGCTTGTAGTTTTTTCTCTAGAAATAATGTTACGATCAAAAATTTCTTCTTTTTCTGCATTGGTTAATCTCCACGCTTATTAACTTATTTAAACTTTCTGAAAACTATTGAGATTTTAATTTCATTTTATCTGAGTTTGAAATATTCTAAGGTCCCATCTGGTTTAATTTTTCACTCAATCAGCTGATCTTCCCCACTCCCACTAGGTTTTAAGAGCCTGTTGGTGCATACAGACTTTCAAGGGTTTTTGGATAAATCTTGTTTTTTCTCGTACTGTTTTGTTCATCAGAGAATGCATTGTCTGTGGCTCAGTTCAGTCATAACTTGTGTCCTTCCAGTTGTTAGAGAGAGAGTCAATGATTTAAACGATTGTATAATAATTTAGCTGCTTTTCTGAACCTTTAACCATCAGTCATTTTCAGTCCTGGTTGACTGTAAAAAACGTCTGTGGATGTTTGTGGAAGACTTGATGTTTTTTCTGCACACTGCAGAGAAACCCACATGACAGTGACTGAGCTCCACAGCTTTACTAATCTATCATGTCACGCAATGAGTCTCTTTTACATAACAAAGCCTCGTAAACAGATTATGCAACAACCTATATCTCCTATACGCATCCTGTTAATATCTGGATCCAGAGCAGCTCACTGATTGGAATTCTGGGTTTTCGTGGCTTTATTTGACATTCTGCCCCAACAGTTATCAGGATGTGGTCATTTGATCGGATTCAATCACCAGTAATTGCTAGACACGTGTGAGGACAAATGTTCAACATAAACCCAAGAACATCCAATCTGTCATTTAAAGGTCTTAAAATCCCACTCCAACTATATCTTTTTCTATTGTAAAATCAGGCCCAGTGGGCTTTTAATTATGATGATGCAGTTTTTGGCAAAAATAAAAAAACCTGTGTCATTTTTAAGACATATTTTCTGCAGAGCAGCAGGAGTTCATTCGAAATTCGCTTCTGGGTTGTGGGTGGGACAGTTGGAAGAAACCCTACAATGATATCCCAGTATCCCTTGTGTACATTCTCTCCCACTGACAGACCCTCACAGAGCCTCTGTTTGTCTGCATATAGATGCATCAGAATTATGGTGGAACAGGGAAACTTTGGCCCGCCCATGGCAGTTACTGCGTCACAAACCTGAGCTTTCTCAAACAGCGGGTTGCATCTACTCCTGATCCAACACGATTTGAACAGAGAAACACTCTAAAACGCAGTTTCAATCTTAAAAGTGCTACAACAACATGTTAAAAACACAAAAAACACAATTTTCTGTGGAATGGGTCTTTAGAGGGTTCCGGTAAACCACTTACTGTCTGAGAACTTTCTTCACTCCTACTTTGTACCGTGTTCCCTGAATTAAACTTGGATGTCAATCAATGTGCCAGTTTTTTATGCTCTGCTTCCTGACCTGCTTTGACTTGTTAACCTGTGGTATAAGAAGCGCTCCCTCTGTGACGCACAGGAGTGTCTGTGTCATTGGGGTTGTGGCGTTTGTTGTCTGTAATCCGTCAGCTTTAACGGGTTCTTCTGCCTCGCCGGTGGGTTCTTAGGTATCATGTTCCCTAAACCCCGACCTGATTGTTTGCCCTCAGTGCATCCACCGTGACGTAAAGCCGGAGAACATCCTCCTCACCAAGACGGGAGTCATCAAGCTGTGTGACTTTGGCTTCGCCCGCATCCTGAGTAGGTGACCCCATGTGTTTCTGTGCGTTCAGTGTCGATGGTGCTTTAATGAATCATTTGGCTCAGATGGGCCGCCGCCGCCTCGCTTTCATTGTTCAGACAGTGAGTGTGAGCAGTGTCTCCGTTTACCCCACGTCAGGTGTGGGTGTTCTGTTACCATACATCCAGGACTCCGTCAGCATGTCTGTAATCCCTGCTCTTACATCGCTCACCCTGTTCACCAGGCCGCTCCAGTTATGTCCATCTGTCTGTGTTGGTCACTTAGCCGGACCTGAGGACGACTACACAGACTACGTGGCGACCCGCTGGTACCGTGCCCCTGAGCTGTTGGTCGGGGACACCCAGTACGGCCCTCCGGTGGACGTGTGGGCTCTGGGCTGCGTCTTCGCCGAGCTGCTGGACGGGAATCCGCTGTGGCCTGGAAAATCTGACGTTGACCAGCTGTACCTTATCCGAAAAACTCTGGGTACACGAATTTCATGCATCCCTCCATCCCATAAAAGCTCACAGACACAAACACGTTCCTCTGTGAGACTGCATCAACAGATGTTCTAAAGCTTTCCAAAGACTGAAGAAACAAGCGGTCTCTGCTCTTTGATTTTGAAAAGAAAACCCGTCAACATAAAGCTTAGATAACTTGTTAGTTTGTGCATCTGGTTTTCACGGTTTAACCTCTGACCTCAGGTGACCTGATCCCTCATCACCAGCAGATCTTCAGAACCAACGTTTTCTTCAGCGGCGTCAGCATCCCTGAACCCGACTCAACCGTGCGTGAAACACCTTCCCCTCCAACCTGTCGGTGATGAAATCCGGTTTCAGACTCCGTTTCTGTGTTTGCTAGGAACCTTTGGAGAAACGCTTCCAGGGGGCGTCGCCCCAGGCGCTTCAGGTCATGAAGGTGCGTTTGAAATAGCATGGATCCTCTCCATTGCTCATCTGCTTCCAGCAGACGCCCCTGACCTTCCTTTGAACTGTTGTGTGAGCAGTCCTGCCTGGTGATGGACCCCTCCCTGCGGCTGTCCTGCGAGGAGCTGCTGGAGCTGCCATACTTTCAGGAGGAGGCCGGGATTGGCTGGGGCCGTGAGGCAGAGCGGCCAGGAAGACGGTTCGACAGAGGCTCCCGACGCAGACAGGCCGGGGTAAACCGTCACACACCTCTGACAGACGGGAATCAAACACAGGTTTTGGAGGCTTTCACCTAGAATTCAGAGGAGATCTATAAAAACTCTATCAGCTGATGGATTATTCTAAAACCCTCAAAAAACAATAATTTTGTTCTTCTTCTGATGCTCATCGTTACTGTAAATAAAGGAAAGAAGGCTAATCTGTTTAGAAGTGAAAAAAATGATTTTTTTTTCTTTACTCTGTCTGACAGAATGTAACTTTCCCTAAAAGTTATGTACTGATAGTTATAGAAATACACAGGTAAAAGTTTTATCATAAATTCTTTCATCTTTATAAACAAATGAAGGTTAAAAAAGCACATCTTCTTTCTGCTTCAGTTTCCTCATATAACCTAATTCAGGTAGAAACTGAAGCTCGGCCGAGCATCTTCATCAAAGTCTTTTTGACGGGAACACATCCTAAATATTTTAGGCGTGAACAGGTGATCAGGTTCAGCCGTGCATGTGCCGTGTAACAAGAAACACGTCTGTGCTGTCGGTGGCTTGCAGGGTCCTGGTTATCAGCCGCTCGTTAGCAACTTGGATAACTTGGTAACTAAGGATACCTGATCGCACCCTGTAAAAGAAAGCCTGTGGGCTGTTTTTGGATCAGAACCACACACCTGTGGGTTAAAGGTGATAGATGAAGACCCCAAATAGACTGAACACACCTTAACCTGAACCAACGCCTTCCTGTGTGTCTGCAGGCGCAGTACCTGCCTCAATTGCTGCACAGTAACATCTCGCCGGCCCCAGACGTGAAGAAACACGTCAAGCACAAGTATCACCTGCCCAACATCTAAACCCCCGACCACGAACCCCACAGGGGACCAGAAAGACGTGCGTGCGTGTTGTGTTGAATGAATGTTTTTAAAGTTACCAGTGTTCAGTTTTTTACTCCTCTGACAGAAGCACATTCATTGATGTGCCATGAAAAGTGACTTTCCCACTAAATGATCCCCAAAACTAAACCTTACAGCATGTGTTTGTCCTGTTTCTGAGAAAAATCACTTTAAGACTCAGTGAAGTCAAGTTCACAAGGAAAGAATAGCTTTATATAAAAAAAGGTTAAAAATTGAGATTTTTATCTCGTTTTGCTAGCAGATTTATTTGCTTAGAATTAAAAATGTGTTTTTACATTGTTTTTATGAAAGTGCAGTAGACTGCCCCCTAGAGGGCAGGAAGCGACAGTTGTTTCAGCCCACTGTCTTGTCAAAGTTGAGGTTCTTCTTTGAAGACCCACTCCAATGAAAATGGTGTTTTAACATGTTCTTGGAGCATTTTTCAGATGATGCATGGACATATATGAAAACATTTAAGATTAAAACTGTGTTTCAGAGTATTTCCTAATTCAAATCACGTTGGATCAGGATCAGATGAAAACTGGATGTGTGAAAAAGCTCAGAGCTGACATCTTGGACCTCTATTGTTCTCTCAAACCTGCTCAGATCACATCGTTCTGAACGATTTATTTTTCAATATAAATTTTCTGAAAACAGGTCACCTCAGTAAAATGTTTCTTGGCTAGTTGTTGTGTCTTTAAGTGCTAAAGTTACTTTGACAACAAATTTGACAAACCTTTTGTTAAGAGTTTGACTTCTTCTGTGTAAATAGTTTTGTTTCCAGATTTCTCCTCACAATCAGCAAACTTTGTGGGTGCGTCAGCCACATGCAGGTGATGTTCTTCACCTGATTAAGGTTTAATTGAAGCAGGGACGGCTGACGCTAACAGCATATTGATCAGACAGCTATCCAGCTGAGCGGGCATCAACCCGCCGACAGCTCGACACCTCAGCCGACCTCCAGCTTCTCAGATGACGCCGATGCTGCATCGGGAGGACCCGCTGCTACTTTAGAAGCTTCCTCTGCTGAGAAGCATCATTTACATGGTGATCATGTTGCAGTGAAGCCTCTGTCCTCAATCAAGTTTGGACAAAAGTGGAAATGTAAACTTGAGATCAATAAAATTTTGTAAAAGTTTCATTTTATGACTGAGTTACGTTTGTTCCATGCACAGACTGACCAATCGGAGCCTCAAAGCCTGCAGAAAACAGTATGCAGGATGACTTTTACTGCAAGTTTCCATTCTGATCCAAGAAAGACGGAATTGTCTTTTGGCAGTGAGGGGGAGAAAATGGATTAGAGTCCAGCTCAGATGAGAAATTGCATAATACCTTTTGTGTTTTCAAACTGAGTTTGCAGGACTGGTTCAGGCCCTGAAGGTGCAGGAAGTTCATGCATGTTTGTACAATCTTCACCTTGCTAAGACGATCTCACTTTGTCATATTTGATAGAACTATCTTGAAGCAACAATCTCACTTCAGCCAATGTGATAATAATAATAATGATATTATCATTAAAAGAAAAAACAGAGCAGTTTTCCTGTAATATCTATATAACTCAGAGCATTTTTGGCTGACTAATTGAATCATTGATACTACATTTATACTATTATATTTTTTATATATTTGATAATGGTATTCACTTTAGCCAAAATATTTACAATTTTCCCTAGGTTTGTGCTAATTTTGGTGACATTTTGCGCATGTGGTGGGGATCAAATTTTGACTCAAAGGCGCAGAAATTTTCCAACTGCAAAAACAATATGGTCGTTGCAGTGCGGGCCGTAATGAGAGTCGCTAACAATGTTAAGGAAGTACTGCATGTGTCTCAGAGTTTGGACACATTCAAAGTGAATGACGTGTAAATGGTAAAAGGATCCTAGCTTAAAAATTACTCAGTTAAAATGAATCATTTTTTCACTAATTGTGGCATTTGATTATAGTTTCCTAGAAAAAAATGGAATGAACAATGTTAAAGAGGTACTGGAGTCTGGACACTGTCTAAGTCAATGACATGTAACTGACAAGTGTATAGGCTTTAACAATTTCATGATTTTAATGGATTTCTAACAGTATTTTTATGTGTATCTCTATGAACTCACAGAGAGCTGGGCACATTGAATCAATTCTGTGTCAGAATACTTTAATTATTCTTATCAAGACATTCAAGAAGTGACTCCAAGACAAAGTGAATCATAACATTTATTTTTAGAATACACTTGGATTTAAACATACAAACACAAATACATTTTCTGATTTTCTTTAAAAGTGTTTCCGGCCTACTATTAAATTTATAACTACCTTTGTATTTTATTCATTATTTTTTAAAACCCAAGCATAATATTACACTAATCCACAGATTGTATGAGTCCAGAACAAAACATAGTTTGAAGATTTATCAAGAAACATTTTCACATGTCAACTTGTCAACGCACACATTCACTGGTTATTTAAACTGATGTCTTTTACAGGTGTTAATTTTTTGTCCTTCTGGAGTGGACGTTGTCATGCGCTTGGGAATGGAAAGAAGTTCCTGTATCCCTAGACAGAAAATAATGTCAAACCAAAATGTATAAAAGAAAAAAAAAACCGTCAACTGAATCTAAAAGGATAATGGCAAAGGGCGTTCCAGTTAAAAATCCCCAAACTGGACATTATGAATGGGACATGTTAGAACCAGAATGAGAGTATATGAGTGAACGGCTCCACCTGCTGTTCGACAATGATTCTGTTTTCCACTGAATTTCCCTCCTACCGTAAGTTCTGTAGAAAGTGAGTCCCACTCGCGAATGGCGGCTGACTTGACCGCGGTCCTGACACTAAAGGTTCACTCCAGAGTCTGCTGCCATCTGTAGGCCTTCACGGTTGAATGCGCTGATCCATCGGGTTTGGTCTTCATTGCGTGGAAGTCAATAAAAAGAGATGCTTCAATCTGGAGTTGAGAAAACCATACATGAGAGCCATGAAGAGTTTTTTTTAAATTAATATAAATAGTATAAAAACAGTATGCAGAACAATGGAACACAAAGCCAGGAGGTGTTACTCACAATCAAAAAGATTAAAGCGTGAACATATTTTAATGGTTTTCAATGCCTTTTTGTTTGAAGAGTCACTTATTTGTTTCATACAGCAGAAAACATCATTATAAAAGTGAATGAAAACTGGATTTGGATTACTGTACTTGCATCTGTGAATACGATATATTTATTTTTATTTGAACACATTTGGTAGCCATGAGGAGGTTTGTTGGCTGGTTCTACATAAAATGCCGTCATACCGGAAGGACGTCACGTCACGTGCTCTCCGCACCTGAGGCTGAGGGCCTATTAAGGGTAATTAGTTCCAGCTGCGCCTGTTTGGATGTGCTCTCCGGGATGCGGCGGCGGCGACGACGACGGCGGCGGAACTTCAGGTCAGTGGTCCTTCATTCTGCTCGGTTTGTTGGTGAAAATTCTGCTTTTTAACCCAAACTTTGGAGGTAAATGAAGTCTTGTGGAGCTGCTCTCCTGCTGGAGAACTGTGGAGGTTCCTTCATGGAGAACATTTGAGACAGAGAAGTACTCGAAAGGTCTGAGGCCCTTTCTGCGGAGGAAAACATTTTTTGTTGTATTTGCTTTACATTCTTTTAAAATGTTTTTTCTTTTTTCGGTCATTGCTTGATGAGTTAATTAAAAAACCCGAACATTTTAATCTTTAAAACCTTTGTTTTTCATCTTCAGTACATTCTAGTATAGGCTTTTTCCTTCGTCTGGATTTGGGTCGCTCAAGCTCCTTCCTGCTTTAACGGTGTCTATTTTGGTTAAGGTAGTAATAGAAATGTTTTATTTTAAATATTATTTTCGGCAGAACTGAGAAGCTAACAGTTTAATTGGTCTGAACAAAAATCTGTGTTAAAAATAAATTGATTAACTTAGAAGTTAAAAGTTAAAAACGTAAATTATTTTCATTATTTTTGTTTAAATTTTCTTTATATTTGATGAGATTTTATTTTCATTTTGTGTATATTTATTTATTTTTTTAAATTTACTGACTTGGATAAAATGCTTTAAATCTATAGTAAAAAGTTTATTGTAAATCTTTAAAAAGGGTGAGTTCTTGCTGTTTATAAAGTACACTTTAAGATTTTATTTTTCCTCCCATTTTTAAGTTGAAATGTTTGTTGGCTGTGTTGAGAAAACAAACTCTTCTGATGGAAATGAAGCTGAGCGTTTTCTTGCTAAAGCAGAGCTTAATTCAGACTAATTTCCTTCCCAGGATTCCTTGCTGGAAACACCACTACCTGTCCAGGAAAATGAAAAGTGGACCTCAAGCACACAAACAGAACAAAGAGGT
>BSAI01000072.1:3224006-3244728 GCA_036245035.1 Adrianichthys oophorus | reverse complement strand
AGCCCATGTAGAGGGTTATCACAGGCCCGTAGGTCTGACTGAGCTGAAAAACAATCATTTCAGAACATCTCCTTTCTACAGAGGAGAAGCTTCACAGTCAAAGTGCAGAAATCACCCCCACCTCCACAATGGTCCTGAAGGGTGCCTTCTTGTCCAGCTGCAGCAGGTTTCCTATGAGGGGCAGAGCGGGGGGACCAGGGGGCAAACGGTGCTTCCTGTTGTTTCGGAGGCTCAGCAGCCACAGCAGAACCGCGGTGACAACCACCAAGATCAGGCTGGTGGACAGCTCCATGACTCCTGTCTGCTCTGCAGCAGCTGCAGCTTTTATCTGCAGCTTCACAGGAAGAGGCAGTGGGTCACAGGTAAACGGCACGTCTGAACTCCTGCACCTTCACCTGAAAAAGAGGGCGTGAAAGTTACCAAAACAAAAGAGACTAGTTTTACTGTTGTAATATGTCACCTCAGCAGCTTTTGCCACCACAGACCTGAAAAAGTTTAAGCAAGGTTCAAAGTTTTACCCAACTTTGTACCCAGATCCAAACAGAAGAAAAGCCGATCAAAATTCACAAGGAATTGTAAAGCCACAGAAATACTGCTGTTTTCTGCAGATGAAAATAGCCGTTCTGTTTTGTTACTTCATCTTAAATAACTAAAAATAAGAATAGGGCTTTAAATCTCCCCTACCAGGATAAATGAAATAAAACAGATAAAAAGGGGTGATTCTAAGCTTTTTTTTTTTTTTTTAATCTTAGTTTTCTTGCATCTCAGTCACCTAAAGACAATCCTCTATGAAAGCTTGCAGGTTTCTACAGCAGGTTCATGCTCCCACCAGCAGCACCTGGTGGCAGCAGAAACTGAAAACAAAAACCTACCGTATTTTGAACTCTTTGGCAAAGAAGTTCCAGCAAGTTTTTCATGTTCAGCTCTGCACATGAATGTTCCAAACTAACATATGTGAAAGCAATTAAAAAACAAAATGGAATTTATTCCAAAGGAGAAACATCACTTTGTTTTTATGACTTGTCTCTGATGAAGTGTTTTTGGTGTTTTTAACATGTTATTGTAGCACTGTTCTGATGATGGACATATATAGAGAAAATAATCTTAGAAATGCATTTTTGAGTATTTCTTTATTCAAATCGTGGGGAATTAGGAGCAGACCAAAGCCTGGGAAAAAAATGGATTTGCGAGGTGAAAAATATGCTGGGCGGGGGCTCAAGCTCTCTGTTCTGCTCCATTTTGATGCATCCACCTACAGACAAATAGATCCATGAACGTCTTCGTTTTCCTCGTCTGAACTGAACTCTGGATCAGAACTGTACGGTTGGATAGCTCCATTTATTGCTCACCATTTTGTTTTGCACCTGTAATGTTATTTTGGGGTGTGAGGGACCTTGTTGCTGTGAGGCAAGAGCAGCAACCACTGCAATCATGAACCGTGCAGGGTAAATATCAAACCGCAGGATTTGAACCCGGGGGGAATTCATTCAGATTTCTTCATTGTCTGAGACAGAGAGTCTGTTTTGATATTTAATAGTTTATTAAAGTAATACATACTTGTAAAAACAAAAAAGAAGAAGAAAGAGTGAAAAAAATAAATACTAACTACAATCAAAATAATACTGTTGCTAAAAGTCAGCTAAAGAAAAAGATGGCAAAGATGAAGAAACTACTGTGTAATACTGTGGAATCAGTCTCATTCCCATATTAGAAAAAGACAAGGTGCAGGTGTCTTAACCAGTAGAACATGGCAGCCACCTGAATGATCTTGCAGCCTTAGCCTTTGCAACTCAAAGTCACAAAATGTGACACAACCAAACGCAGCTTTCAACGCGCGGTTCGTACGTGATAAAATGCCGCTTTTTACGGCCGTTTTGGGACAACAGAAGATGGCATAATTTATGTGATACTTTTAAAACGTGCGTAAAAAGTGGCATTTTTCATGGCCAATGCGCAGTTTTTTACACCACTTTTCTTGGTGATTAGTGATATCTTTTGCTTGCTATAGTCAGCTGAGTTTGGCACGGGTTTACTATTGAATCTTCATGCAGTCATTCTAGTCTGCTGATCAGAGGAAACTTTTTCATAAATATGACAACAAACCAACAGGATTCCTACCAGGATCAGGCTGTTGCAGTCCAAACTTGGCATTACAAAACAAAGACAGTGGTTGTGTAATTTGCGCGTGCACAGATTATTTACCACTAAGAGCGCAGTTTGGTCCTCTGTGCGCACGGAAATCCTGTGTTTTAACTTTGTCATCTCATGGATCCACAAAAAAACATTTCTACAAACAAACAACAAACTTTATTCTGAAAAGTTGGTTTAATCTGTGGCCGTGACAAACCAGAAATTAACTTCAGCGTTGAGCTGTTCTTTAATCCTGAGGCGGAAGCGGCAGGATGGTTTTGTGTCAGACCTCCATACTCTGACACCTCCCACACATGCCAGAGACAGCACGTGCACACCAAAAGGAATGTGTCAGACCGTTGGATTTGGTTGATCAATACAACAGCAGGAATTTCCTGTCACTTACACACACGCACTGGATAGTTGATGATTCTTTCCTTAATTCCTCTTTTTTTGTTTATTTCTCACCTTCCTGCTTCACACTGGAAAGGACCCCGATAAAGTTTCAGGGAGGATTTTGTGATGCCTGAGCAGAAACAGACTCTCTGAACTCATGAGTCCTGGAATCCTTCAGCAAAGAGTATTATATTTAGGTGTATCAAAAGTATACTTGGTCTGTGCTAAAAGTAAGGCAGTATAGTTCACATACTTCCTACTCTATACATGCAGACCCATAGCCTTACTATACTTATACTTAAGTGTACTTAATTAGATAAACATTTAAGACATGTTTTCTCCTTAAGTTATTTCAAATTAGTGTTGGTACGTTCTTCCTCTTTTTTTTAGTGTTAAATAGATGCATAAATGAGTTTGAATGGTTGTTTAGATGAAACATTAGATTTAATTGAACCAAGTTAAAGGTGGGATGCAGCAATAAGATGAGCAGAGTCTTTATATAGAAGAGCTACACTGTGGACGAAGACTGTGGTGGGCTGAGCTCCTCAGAGTGCTGGAGTTGTTTGATCTGTATAATCTTGGATAACCTCAGATAGTAAATCTCTATCCTTTTACCTACAAATTGTTTTGTTTTGTTTTTTTAGCAAGGATTTCACTTTTTGGAGAATCTCCCCATCATCATAAAGGTTAAAATGATTATAAATTAAAGTTGGGAGGAAAACTGAATGTGGTGATAAAAATGGGAATGAATGGAGGGTATTATCATGAATCCTTTGTTACTTGAACAAATACAACGAAAACAAAGATGGACTTTTATGCTTTTTATTTAGATATCTGTCATGTCTGCCTGAAAACAGCAGAGAAAACACACATTTAATGAATAAAACAGGAAGCAACAAACAAACTGCAGGTGATCAAAGTGAACGCAGTTAGATCCCCTTCAAGATGACTTCATCAGATCATTACACCTGAAAGGTTAGACCAGTGGAGGACTTCTGTCACAGTTTTTCTTGAGGTGCTTATCTATATGTGTTTAACAGGTTTGTACTGGTTTTCAGGCTGCTCCTTTTATTATTTTACAACTTCTAAAGACTGGAATGACCAGTGAAAGTCTAGGTCCTGCCGACTAATGCAAGTCTGTTTTACTTGAGCCTCCCTGTTTGTGCAAGCATTTTTTATTTTCAAAGGCAAATTAATCTTCAAAATACCCAGAAGATATTCACACGAGCGAGTCCCATCACTTAAAAACCAAATCGTTCTGAACGCACAAAGATACAGCTAATAAAAACAATGAATGAAATGTGTACAGTTTAGCCATAGGTGCGTTATTTTTGCAAGTCATTAAAAGTTGATGGGATCAAGCAGATCTGAAAGAGGTGAAAAGACAAACACGCATGGCTGCAGGAGCCACAGAAACATGTTTGCTCTTTGACCTGCAACCTGGAGAGCAGAGCGAGAGTGGAGTCGTGGTCACAACTGGATTTAAGTAAACACCACTTTTGTACTCTATTCCCTCTATAACACTTCTTTATGTCATTTCTTGGTAGTATGGCAAGTGGGGTAAAAAGACAGCTTAAGTCTGAAGATGCTAAACTTAATTTCCTTTGTGTTTCAATGCTTGTTCAGGAACAAATGAAACCAGGGAGAGAAGCGTCCAATTTTTGACGTTAATTTAAAACACTTGATCGTCAGCAAATGTGATGGCGTCCATTATGAACACATATTCAGCATGAAACACAGAAAGGTCAGAAAATAATTTCCCATAAAATATGGTCTCCTAATGTATTGTATTTCCATCTAAAAAAAGTCCAACTTTGTCTTAAAACAAACTTAAAATTTTAAATTTTAGACTCTTCAGATCTGAACTAGCATGCCTAATGGTAACACATATGGATGCATTTTCTAAGGGTTGGAAGTACTCACTATTTCTTGTAATTTTTCTATCTTTTTTTTTAAATTCTTTTTCTTAAGTTTTTACACCTAAAAAAAGAGTACAGACTTTTTTAGACTGGAGTATTTTAACTTGAGTCATTAAAGTCAGACTCCAATCACAGTTTGATCTATTTCTAGTATTCCAAGTGGTCTTTTAATAATTATTATGCTGTTTTTGTGGGTGGGACTGCTAATGAGGAAGCAAGCCTCTACTGATATCCCCTCATCCCTTCGTTTACACTCTTTCCTGCTAATTTACGGCCCATTACAACTCCAAGTTAACATTAGCAGTGCAACAAAAATAGCTATCCATCTGTACAGTTTTGAGTCAAATGCCAGCTCAGACAAGGAAAACAAATGGATCTATTTGTCTGCAAGTGAATGCATCAGAATGAAGTGGAGCCGGGAGACTTTGGCCCGCCCATTTCACTTTTTGCGTCACAAAAAGAGAGCTTTTTCAAAATACATTTTTTCATTTGCCCCTGATTCATTACGATTTGAATAAAAAAAAATACTCAGAAATGCAGTTTTAATCTTAAATTCCTTTATATTCCTACGTAATGAGAAAAATGCTACAAGAACAGGGTAAAAACACCAAAAGCACAGTTTTCATAGGAGTAGGTCTTTAAAGTTTAAAGGAGTCAAGATAATAAATGTGAAGCAGGAGCCAGTATGGAGACCCTTGAAGTCATATCTATACATAAAAATTATTGATAAAGATACAGAGAAACATGTCTGACCATCAGAGGGACAGTTTCTCCTCCTACGCTTGACTAAAAGGCAAATCCCCCACAGTCAAATGCATCAAAGTCAGAGTCTCCTTCAAAATCAAAGCTGTTGAAGTGGGGGGAGTCCACGTCCTGGCTGCAGGCATGGAAGGAGCCCCCGGTGGAGAGCTCAGAGAAGGCGCCCGTGCCGTGGGCCATCTCCGGCCCTCTAGTGGCGAGGGGTGAGGAGGGGCCGCAGGAGCTGATGTATCCCAGAGCCGACGAGGCCGCCGCCCCTCCCATCAGCAAACACACCGCCCTCACGGCCCGAGCATCAGTGCTGTTGCCATGACGAAGACAATCCGAGACACGATGAGGCGGAGCCACGGAAACACTGTGCAGTGGCCGCCTCCCCCCGCTGGCTGCTGCAGAAATGACAACATGAACATCAAAAGTCAAGGAGTTTTACCAACTACAAGCTCTGATCCACTTGATTTTGGTTTCCATCATGAAATCTAGATCTGGAGATGACCACCACGCGTCCAAAAACATGACCTATAGACTATGGCCGTTTGAGTTACTCCCCCACAACATTCAGACTGTATATGAGAACTGGACTGAGTGACCCCTCCCCCCTGGTGTCCCAAACAGGAAGTGCCTGCTGGCTCCAAGAAGCCAAAATCCCACTGACTTCTATAGAAAAATTAACAGCTGTTACTCAGTCATTTTATTGGTCAGCATAAGAGGCTGCTTGAACACATGTTGACAATGGTGGTGTGAGCATCACAGTGAAACATTACAGGGATTTTTTACATCTGGTAGTGTGAGCAAATGAGTCATGGCATCTAGACTTCAATCTTCTTTGAAACATGGTTTCAGCATGGTGATCTAAAGCACTTCATCATCAGCAAACACGATGACATCCATGGCGGACACATTTTTAGCATGAAACACACAATGGTGAGAAAACTATTTCCCTTAGAATCTGTGCTGTCAATGTAATCCAAAAAAGTCCAACTTTAGTCTACAAATAACTTTAAAAAGTACATTTTAGACTCTACCGGCCTGAACTAGCATCCCTGATGTTTCACCATGGCCATATCTTTCAAGGAAGAGGATTTTTAAATGTACAGTAAATGCCAGGACTAAACTTTAAGAAAGTGTCACCCAAAGAAATGAGAATCTTCACCGACATACTTCTGATAATCTGAGGATTAAAGGGACCTGATGGTTTTCTTCTTCTTTTATTCCTTAGTTTTGGTCAGGCAGTATTGCCCCCAAACGAGTGTATTCTTCTGATGCTTAAACTCTACCTGATCAATGAGGAGAACTCAAAGAGCTTCACCCGGATGCTGAAGGCTGCATGTTTGCTAAATTCAAAATAAGGCACAGTCAAGCTAAAAGTAGAGGCTGTAACGAATAAACGACTTAATCGATGAATCCATTTATATTTCTACAATTCAATCAGAGGATCTGTCTGAGAAAAGTTGTTCATCGAATTGAGCTATATCATTATTAAATCATTTCAAAATAAATTGATTATAATCAATTAACTCTTGTTTATTTGTTTGTTTGTACACATTTAATTTACAATTGATGATCTTACAAGATAAACAAGGAATCTGCAAAGCTTCGTCTGCACTGTTCAGTTCCAGGTATTTATCTCTGAGTCACACTGGTTGAAGTTTTGGCTAAAGATGTTTAATTGATTGGATCGTTTACAATGAACCAATATCGACTATGAATCGAACACCAGGATCATATGGATGGAATTGTTTAAATGAATCGTTACATACCTAACTAAAAGTCATTCTACAGCCGTGTGAGGTAAACATAGTAATGTGTTTGGGATTTTAATGAATAGCTTTGAACTTTCCCTGTTTCTTGCCCTGCGTCTTGTTTTTCATGTTTGAGTATTCTTCATTTCTAGCTTACAGGTCACACTTTTTCTTTTCAGAAGACAGCTCAGACCTTGGATTTGGCTTCTGTCTCTGAACGAGCCTCCCCTCTCAGTGACCCGGGTCAAAGACGGGGTGCCCTCACCCACCCTGGGCGAGCTGGGGTCCTTATCACTGGCGGAGTCGGGCAGCGGGTCTCTGTCTGTGATGCAGGGAGTGATGCTACACTGTCTTTGCAGGGTTTGGGGCGACATGACACCCTGAAAATGAGAGGAAACAGGTCAGAGGGCAGCTGGGTCGTCAAGGTCGCCTTAGTGTCGCAGTGATGGAGAAAAACTGCCAACTCACCTCTCTCACCTTCCTGATGAGTCGCAGCCAAAGACTGAAGGGTACAGAAAAGAGAGTTTATTCAGATTTTCAACCAACCGTGGTGGGATTGACAAACACGGTAAAGACTGATGTCAGTGGGACAAAGGAGAGCGGCCATGTTTATGAGTGTGAACCTGCCGCCCTGAGTGGAAAAACATCTGATAAGGAGTGGGTGAAAGGACCAGACTCAGACGGACCTGCAGTCCTCTGGGTTGTCTGACAGCAGCAGGAGGAACTTGTTTTGGGGCAGGATGAGGGCGAAGCAGCAGTCTCTCCTGCCCCCTGGGGGCAGCCTGGGTAAGTCCAGGATCTCTCGCCCCCCAGCCACCGACTCACAGCAGGTTTGTAGTGACACCACCTGGTCTGGAGGAGACTCAGCATCCCGACACACCAGCAGGCTGCCCTCTACTGTCAGCACCAGATACTTCTCCTTCCACTGCTTAAACATGAAGCCGCCTGAAGAGGAATCACAGACAGACAGATGTGTTTCAGACCATTCTTGAAACTGCCACATTTCAAGTTCAGCAGCAAATGTGTTAAGCTAAGAAAGCTTTCATACAGCTGGAGTGCAGCGATCAACCTCTGATCAGAATCACAGGTTTGGTTCCCGAGTTTCTCACCTAAGAGTTGAAGTGACTTTGGGCAAGACACTGAACCCCACTTTGTTCTGGTGGTTATTGGTTGTGACTGTAAAGCGCTTTGGGCCTTCTAAAGCTGTATTCACACTGGGAGTGTGACTTTCTGGAATGTGCGTTTAGACCATGGTGTTCATAAAGTTTTGAATTTTGCTAAAACCAGGACTTTTTTAACTAAAAGACACTTTATTCACAACAGAAACAACAGCTAAGAAATGTTAAAACCACCAAATAACACTTTAATGCTCCAGAGCTCATCTCAAAAGACATTCCTGCTCCAACATTTGGAATGAGAGCAACAAGTGAGTAAAAAAGGAACTAATTTCAAAAACTTGAATCCAGGAGATCATTTAGCCACTAATGAATTCATTTATATAAGATCTGCTGCATAACCATTACTGACTTAAAGGATACAGATACATATCGAAATATCGATCTAGTACTGAGAGCAACAGCATTTTGGGTTGAAAACCACAAACAATAACAAGATCATGTTGGTAAAAAGGTTTGAAAATCAATCAGGAAGTAAATGTTTGGTTTCTGTCAAACCGTTTCTCTTCCTCTTGCGTCTCTACTGTCTGTCTTTTTATGTACATGTGATGCAAACAAAAAGACGTCCATTCACAAAGTTTGTGCTTAACCCAATCGAGTCAATTCCAGTCTGCTTTTGTTGAAACTTTTATGAATCATTGTGTTGTCCATGTTTGGAGATGCGTATTGAATCATGTGGGAGTGAAAGATACACCACCCTAATAACTTTCTATAAACAGGAAGTGAGGGGCGGAGTCTTACAGGCGTGAAGACGAACAGAAGCTTTCAGACAGTGTTTAAACTGACTTTGGAATAAAAGATTCCTCAGCATCAAAGCTTTTCAAACCAGAGAGTAACATCATCAAAAACTCTGAGAAACTTGGAGAAGTCTCTGTGTGTCAGGGACCAAGATGAAACTTTTGTTGAAGAAACCATTTGAGCCCTTTTTTAAGTCCAACTTCACCTTTTACAAAAATACTCCAAAGTATTTCTGTTCCCTCTATAAACTAATAAACTTCAGGTTTTTGACCAAAAACATAGAATTACACAAAAAAAACTTTAAATGTTTTCTGAATTGCAGTTTTTTTAAACATTTGACTTTAGTGCAAATATTTACTTTTAAAATAACAAAGGTTATCCTCAAAGTTCAGTTACTGTAACATTTTTAACGAGGTTTTATTAATTTAAACAAAGATAAAGTTCTCTTTAGTGACCATCAATAGACATGAAAACATTATTGCAGTAATCACATTTGCACGAAACACAAACAGAATACAGGACTCTGATCTTTTCTTTGAACCTGAAGAAAGGTAACATTTGCTTTGAGACCAAGATAATAAAAATATCTACCTGAACACAAACCTTTTGAAAATCTAACAAACAATGAAGTTACTGATGACTTATGACTCCCTGTTTATTGGAAAAGAATTCAATGTATTTTCCTTCAAAGCCATAAAACCTCACTGCTGCAGAACCTGCTCGAAGCTCTAAACCTGATAAACCTTTTATTTAAAAACAAAGGAAAAAAAACATTAACGGATCATTTTTTTATTCTGACAGAGCGAGGAGTTTGTGAGTAACATCTGTTACATCTAAAATGCAGTCATAGATTTGTGTGCATCTTCACTGGAAACATCTCCCACCTTTACTCTCCATTTTTCCAAATCCACCTCTTGGTGCTTAATCCTGGCGGTGCAGGCGGGTGCACCGGTGTGTGGACCGGCAGGCCTCCACCTTCCATCTACACGCGGCCCACTTCTGTTATCCTCATTACACAAAGGCTGTTTGTCTGGGGCACATGCTCACATGATCTGCCCTGAAAATCTTTCTTCAAAGGGCAGATTTCTTTACGTCAGTTGTTTGTTTCAATTTGAAATATTTTTTTTTTCTGAAAAGTAAAATCAGTTGGATTTTTTTTTATCTGTCAGGATGACCCAGTTTCAGAGGAGCTTTAGCTGCTGGACAGATGGGCTCACATGTGACTCCACTCTAGCAAACACATGAGATCGTGATGGGAAAAAAAACTATGCATAACACCAGCGGTAGCACTGCCGTTCTGTCTGATTCACAGCTTTAAAATTCACCCTGATCCTGACTCAACACAAATGACTGATAAGTTTCTTCAAAAAAGAAAACAGATTTAGACTGAACATAGGGGATTTTTCATAAATAAAACTGTTTATTCTGACATAAAAACAAAAAGAAAACAGGTGGTTTACCTGGGAAAAAAGGATTGCTTTAAAGAAAGTTGAATCAGTGCTTTCAATCACCAATATTCATTTTCTATCATAAGTTAAATTGTATGAGTTGATTTTTTTAAATGGAATTGAAATTTTTATCATCAAGCTAAAGTAAACTGTTTTAAATAAATAAACAGATCTTGAAGCTTTCCTCATGTTTAAACTCTAAAATGAAAGTTTCTGCTTACATGGATAAATAGTTCAACTTATATTTAAAAACTTAGTAAGAACATAACACCTTAGATTTTAGTTTTTAGTCCTAGTAACTCGTAAAAGGTCGTTTTTAAACATAAAGATGCATCTAAAGGTACAGAAAAGCATCACAGAGGCCACAGTATCACCTACTGGTGGGAGAATGCAACTGCAGGACAGTTTGAAAAGCCAGAGGCAGTAAGAGGTGGGAACATGCAACTATTTATGTATTTGTTACTAGTCTATATAGTGAATGTGTTTTCTAAATATTTGTCACCTATAAAATCTGCTTTTAGGAATCAAATCTGTCTCATATGGGATGATGCTCCTATGTCTCTCAGAGGCAGTTAAAGTCTAAAGCTTTCTAAAACTGCATTACATTTATTCAGCAAAAACACAATGAAATCCTGCACATTTTTTCCAGACTCTTCCAGAATTCCTACCCATATCAGTGGAGGCACAACTTCATCTGCTCTCCATATTTTTGAGTTTATCACAGAAACTTCAATCTGTTGTTTTTCCTTCCCAAGTTCTGTTTTTGTTCTTGTCTTGAAGTTGCACTCCAATCATCTTCTGATCTATTATCAAATTCTCTGTGGTCTTTTAATTATGATTATGCCAATTTTAGCCAAAATGTGAAAATCTGTCGTTTTCAAGGACAATGTTTCTGCAGAGCAGCAGGAGTTCACTAGAAATTCACCTCAGGGTTGTGGGCGGGACTGTTTCCATGGAGCAACCCAAAACACCATTGGAGTCTGTCTTCAATGATGCGCTTACTTCATACCTGATTTTTGCAGTTTAGTTTGTGTCTTTTGGTTTGAATTTTAACCTCATTAATATTTTATTTTGTAATCTGTGCCCACGTCCAGTTCACCACATCACCACTAGGGGCTCATGACAACAACAAACATAGCCTGTTTTTACCCTTTATTTTGCCTTTCACAGGCTGGATTTGTTTTTTTTTTTTTTACAGTTTTTGCCTAAACATTTAAAGTAACAATATCCCATCAGCCCGTCTGACATGAATCCATGGATGAGCTATTAAATGCAGGATTTTTATCCCACAATTCTCTAAAAACATCGAAAAAATGTTTTAAAAATGAGTTTGAATGAAAAAAAACAACTTTTGATGGTCATTACAGAACCAATTTGATCTAAGAGCATCAGATTTCTGATCAAAGCATTTGAATTATTTCTTTGCATTCTTTTTATTTTGTTCATTCTGGGCCAATTCCCAGAAGTTTGGGGAATTTGATGGTAAAATTCAGGGAATTAAAATCAATTGGAATCCCTAAGGGGAATGATTTCTTTTTTAACTGACGCATTTGGATCTCTCCTGGTTTGTGGAATACCAAAGTCTAGAAGAAGGTGAAACAGAACAGTGAGGCGACCCCACCAGAAAGGAAAATACGGTAGAGGAATGATGTCTGGAGCAGCATTTGAGGAAAAGGACTCAAAGACAAACACAATGTCAGGTTTTGCAATGAAGGAGCAGAACTAAACAAGGACAAGAAAAGGGCAGCAAAATTTTGATTCTAATTAAAAAATGTTTTTAAAAAAATGATTAGAAGTAAGTGTGGAAATGTAATTTAAGAGGTTTTATTAATATTTATAAAGCATAATTATGGCTCGATTTATGAAAACCATTAATATCAAGTAAATGAGATTATTTTTTGTCTATTTGAGGTAGGAGCTGGAATAATGTTCTTTTTATTTAAATTTGCTTTAATAAAATGTTTTCATTTCTTTTTGTTCCTGTAATTCAAAGATTGTTTAATTTTAAAAACACTATTTTGATAAAACACAGTAAAGGAGATGTTTGAACAAGATGCTCACATTTCTAAAAAAGAATAATTATAAAAGGTAAAAAAAAAAAAAGATAAGAAAAACCCAAAGCTACAAAAAGAACATTTTTTCTACACTTTGACTTGTGCAAAATTCCTTTAAATTTTTTTTCCCGTAAATTCTACATTTTTAATAGTTTTTTGTTGTTGTTGATGTGTTATTCTAATGTCAAATGTACCCGTACACAAAAGATAAAGTTTGTTTTCCCAATCATCAAAAACATTGTTATTTATTATAAGAAAGATAGATTTTTCTATCTTCTATTCTTCTATCTTATCTGTTTTTTAAAGAAATACACACTCTTTGAAACTGAAACAATACTCTAATAGTCTTTTTTGGGATCATTTCTGTCCAGAAAACAAACAAAAACACAAAAACAAAATCTCCCTTCATGCATCACTTCAAACAACAAACTCCACTTTCCTGTGAAAACGTTTCTAACTTTTAGTTGTGCTCCTTGAAGCTTTTGTTTTTTACTGCTTAACCTTGTAGCTCTTTAGTAGAATTTTGAAATCCACCCTAAAAAAAAAAAGCAATTTTAGAATATTAAAGGTACAGTTATATCTTCTGATGCTGCAGCAGAAACCTTCATTCTGAGGAATCCCATTCAGTCCAATCAAAGATTTCTGAATAATTCAACATATTAACTTCTAAAACAGAATAAAATTGAACCAAAAAAACCTCCCACAAAAGCGTAAAGGCATCACAGCATCACACAGACATGTTTGGGGAATCAAACGTACCGTATTTTTTGAGGAAACCTCGATGGATGCCGGCCGTACTCATGTCTGCGGTCAGAAACAGCTGGAATGAAGCGCCGAGCAAGCGATGCTGAAAATAGGCTAAGAGTGAGAGCTGGAGATTAATCCCCAGCATTCAGGCCTTCCCCCTGATGAGCCCCAGCCCCATGCACACACATAAGCAGCAGATGAGGGCCACATAATTACTGCACAGAAGGATAAACCTCAAGTTCTCCTGAACTGTTGGAGATGTCAGGCTGCATGACTTGCTGTTTTTCTGGAGCACGCTCAGAGGTTTAAGCCTCCATTTGGGCACAGCCTGCAGCATATGGAAGGTCAGGAAAGTGTACCCAAACCTTCATGGAGAGCAGCGGTGGCCTTGGCCGGCCTCAGGAGCAGATCATGGATCACCTTCCGCTCAGGCCGATTAAATCTGAAGGATTAGGTTTCTTGCACAGCTGGAAGCTCGCTGTTTTAGCCCAAAGCAAGATTTTAATCTGTACAGACATGAGATGCGTGCCTGTGTGCCAGCAATGAGGTTTTTACTGTTGTCCAATGTTCAATATCTGAGAGGAATTAAATGCTGCACATTGGACCAAATAGTTTTTCCATCATATCTGTAATAACATTACATAACGGGATTGATCTGAGGAGATGCTGCCGGGCCTCAGAGCTCTGCATGGGGTAAACGTTGGTGATCGTTCAAAATCCTCTACATGTGCCGAGTGGTGAGAATGTTGGAATGTTGGCGTTGGAAGAAAAAAGATCTGCGGGATCAGAAAAGCTGTGAGAAAACACGACCTGCTCCTCACATCTGTTGAATGAGGCACAGGTTGTTTGATCAGAAATATTACAAAATGTTTCAGATTATGATATAAATGGAGAACAACTGAGTGTAATGAGCTCCTGCAACATTAAAGTGAAGGCTTTCAGTCTCTGCAAGGAGCAAGATTATTATTCTTGCGCTTACAGAAGAACCCAAACAGTTAAAACTTTGCTCTATCAGGCTGCAAAAACAAATGAAGTGAGTTGCTGGTCCTTGCAAGACATTTGTCTTCCATGTATGGATGTAAGAAAACAGAGGTTTTTGTTCTTTCCCACAAGGCTGCAAGAACAAACAAAGGGAGATGTTTCAAGACATTAATTTCTTCCACATGTAGATGTGAGAACAGAAACATAAAAAACAATCACACAAGGCTTCAAGAACAAAGTGAGATGTTTCTTTTTGTGAGAATTAAGTTTTTGTTTGGATTGATGTGACACCACAAACAGAGAGAACTTTGTTATTGCACAAAAAGCTGTGAGACCAGATAAAATGAGATGTTGGTACTTGCAACACATTTGTTCTTGCTTGTATAGATGTGAGAAAACAGAGAGAACACAAGGCTGCAAGAACAGAGTGAAATTTTTGTCTACGCAAGACATATGCTCTTGTACTTATAAATGTGAGAACACAAACAGAAAAGGCTTTGTTCTTTCACACAAGGCTGCAAAAACAAAGTGAGATGTTTGCTCTTGCAAGACATTAGTTCTTTCACACATAGATGTGAGAACACAAACAGAAAGAAGTTTGTTCTTGCAAAAATAGTTCTGAGACCAGACAAAGTGAGATGTTTGTTCTACCAAGACGTGTTTCTGAATGTTGTTATGGAACAACAAAAAAGCAAGACTTTTGTTCTTATATGCAGGGCTGTGAGACAAACCTTCTGTTCATAGTAGACACTGTGTGGGATGTTTCTTGCCAAAGGTGTGGTCAGTGCAAAAAACAATTAATAGACGGGTTCTTAAATCAAAAATGTAAAAACACCCTATCCATCACAATGCAAAATTTTTTACAAAAACACATTTGGTTCAGTGTTTAAAGTAAATAATAGAAAGAACGACTGTGCTGTGGACCGGTTTCTCTGACAAGACAAGAACCTAAGAAATCCTGGTTTGATCATGCAGAGAAAACCTATTTGTGGACCAAAAACCTGCACTTCTGTTTACAAATCGCTGCGGAATTATTTAAGTATAAGTTCCTGTAGAGCAGCATTATAACTAAACACCCTGTACTGTAAACAGTTGAGGAGCAAAAATGAAGAAGAGCTTCTTGCTCAGGTCAGTCTCTGACAGAAAGGTCAGGGTGATGTGGTCCTGAGAACACACAACATGACTGTAAGGTTAGGAGGGCATGCAAGATGACAGCTAGAGGCGGCAGCTGTTCAAAAATGGATTTGTAGAAAAGTTACACCAATTTGAGCCTGTTTGCAATAAAGGGAAAAATTCAAAGATGATGGAGAAAAGTCAAAAGATTGAGTAAAGTGAGGAGTCCAGTCTGTGCAGGAACCTGGCTGATGAGGATGGGAGGAAGAAGACAGCAACGAGCCTTTCCTCAGTTTATCTTTAAAGGCCCACTCCTATCATCTTTTGATCCATACTGAAAGAACTCCCAGGGCTCTTTTCATTATGATGATGGCGTTTTTAGTCAAAATCTAAAATTTCTAAAATGTGATTTTATTTTTAAATATTTGTTTTACTTTTTAATTGTCGTTGTGATTTATGAAGTGTTTAATTTAATTTTCTTTTCTGTAAAGTTTTTCATTTATTTATTTCTGGTTTCTGAACTTTTGGTTTGATTTCTAAAATGTAATATTGTTTTTTATATTATTTGTTTTGCTTTTGTAATTGTCGTTGTTATATTGAAATTGTTTTGCAGTGCGGAAGCTGACCAGCAGGAGAGCTCGGAGAAAGCTGCTTGGTAGGAGCTCGCCGCTGTAATCTGAGCAGGATTTGCGCGGGTGTGTCTGCAGGTGTGTCAGCTAGGACACACTGCTTGCAGCTCAGGATCCTGCAGCCGTCCTTCTGCCACTCTGCCCTTCCTTCAGGAGGATGTTCCGATGACCTGCTTCACAGAAACCTCTGACAGCTGTGGATGTCACGCGGGTCCTCTGCTGCTGCAGCCATCGCATTGTCTCTCACACAGGTGTGCAGGTTGGCGGGCGGGACTTCCGGCGCACCAGTTTGGCACAGACTTCTTTCTCTCTCGCAGATGCTTTTTCACATTTAATCCCAAGATTCTGTATCTGACAGGACCAGGACCCCCCACCCCCACTGCAGGCTGAAAGCGGAGCGGGCACAAAGGGCCCTTTCTCAGCCCCAATGGGAGCGTGGCTCTTAAAGGGCCAGAGAAGGCGCAGCCTCAGCAGACACAAACGCAGATTAGTCACCTCCACGCAGACATCAAAGTGCTCAGCAGCCCGGGGCAGACGCTTTTATTTAGACTGCAGCTGATAAAAAAAAGTCCAGATTGCTTTGGCAGCAAACCCGCAGTCTGAAACTAAGCTTGATGGTAAAAGTTCGAGGAAGCAGCAGAACCTCAGCAGCTGATTTGACCGTTTTTGGTTGTTGATGGAATCATCAGTCCTGATGGAAAACGCCTCTCTGCGCGTCATGAACGCGCGGACGAGGGGCCGCGCACAGACAGACAGGGATTCACAAGCTCTCAGAAAAAAGGAGGGAGGCTGAAGAGGAAGAGGAGGAGGAGGAGTGAGGGGGAGGAGGGAAAGACTGAGTTGAGGAATTTCAATCCTGTTTGAAGGGGGAGAGGGGGAAGAAGTCAGGGGAGTGGAGAAAAACTTTGAACAACAACTTTCTGGATCTTTGCTGCGCTTTTTCTCCGGACCATCCAGCAGGATTTGGGTTTTTTAGGTTTGGAAGTTTTCTCGGATCGCGGCGGTTCTGCGCAGGCTCGGTTCTCGGCGCTGCTGAGATGCGGTGATGGGGTGTTTTTGCGCCATAACCGCTATCCCCGCGAGCCTCCTCTCAGGTGATCCGCGCTCAGGAGCCATGGCGCGCGGCCTGGCTCTCCTCAGCCTTCTCCTGGCGTCCTCTGCGGCCGCGGGGCAGCTGTCAGGTAAGCCGTTCAGTAGAGGTTTGGTTGAGGTTCTCCTCCAACGTCCGGCCCAAAGGGAGGGGAGAGGGTTTGGTTTCCACCGCAGCTAGTCTCATGCAGATGCTTTTGTGATTGTCAGCACACTCTGTCATGTTAATGTGTTCTTGGAAAAAGTTTTTCTGGAAAAATTTACTGCAGGTTTCCACCATTCTCCACCCATAGTTCACAGTTCACACAACATTTAATAATCTACCTGAATCCAGATGAGTTTAGGACTAATCCAATCCAAGATGTGTCTAGAAAGGTGCCTCCTCACCTGTCAGGATGGCCGGATGAGCAGCCAAGCAGGGCAGTGATGGATGAGATGAGGGGTAAACGTGGAGGAGGCTGGAAAATGTGCAGAGATGATTCTGCAGAATGGAATCAAGAGGGGCAAAGGTGCAGGCGTCAGCGGAGGGGAGGAATCCTGCAGAGAAACAGGAGGTGCTGTTTTCACGCCAGGTGGATCCATCTCTCCTGAAAGCTGTCAGCGTTTGGTTCCATGTGACAGGAAGGAGGGAAGCGGGGCAGAGAAACAAACCGAGTCAGGGGTCTGGCCTGAAAGGGATCAGCCAGTCTCACAAAGACGAGGAAGACAAAGAGGTGGCTGGGCCTTTCAGTCGCTGCTCGCTCCCACGTTTGTTTATGAGCTGCATCAATGTGATCTGAGGATCGGGAGGGAAACTCAGGGGACTTATGGCTGTTTCCACAGCGACTGCGTGGAGGTCAAAGGTCGGCCTGAACAGAATCAACGCCCCGCCTGACAAGCTTGAGAAAATCTTTCCGAGTCGCATCCAGAGCCAAGAGAGCTCAGAGCTATTTTTGTCCTGCAGCAGAGAAAACAGTTTCATCCTCCTGGAGTCTGGGACCGGGAGGATCCAGCAGGAGTATTCTGCTCATTTCTAGGATTGTGTCCTTGGGTGTTCATGGGAAACCCTTTTTCTGCTCAGTTTGCCCCCTCTGACTCCCTAAAAAGAGGCCTTGGTGGCGGGGCAGCGCCGACCTTCCTGCTCAGCCTCGCTATCAGCGAGAGGAACAAGATAGGCCGACTCGTTTGAAAGCCATCCCGTGTAGTGATAAACTGTGCTTCACCTGCTGTTATCACAGCAAGGCTGCTCAGTGCCAGCAAACATGAAGCAGACACCAACACACAGCAGGTTCAGCTGCCAAACAGACAATCTTCTGCTGTCCTGTGGTTGGAGCTCGTCTTCTCCGTGTTTAACTGACAGAATACGTCTGTCATTACAGTCTATTAACTTTCAGTTTAAAAGTTCAATTAATTAAGTGAATCCATCCTCACACTGAAATTTCAGAATCAATTATTCAAATCTGACTTCATCCAGCTTTTCTGGTAGTTTTTATTGTAATAGATTCTAATTTACTTAAAAAGTGAACTTGTTCATTTATTTTATGGCTTTTACCATTTGTACATTTGAACCCTTTCTATCTTTTAATCTTCTCACATTATTAGCCACAGCATTTCCAACCATCTCATGCTTGATTTTTGATTGTTGATTTTAATCTATTGTATTTCATGACTTTTTCATTGTTTTAACCTTTTTTATTTATGTCTTTTATGTCTAGCCTCTTGTGTTCTATGCCTGTTTATGAAAGGTGATCTACAAATAAAGTGATAAAGTAAAATTCCACTTAAAAACAATGAAATTAGTTTTTTATATTCAAAGTTGGTTTTGAAAGAAAACTGAACACACAGGTTTTCCTCTCAAAGACAGCTGAACTTCCTCCTTTTCTTGAAGTTCTTTTTTCACTTCTCATTGAAGAAGCTTCATCAGTTCTTGGATGAGAAATGAGACTGACAAGACTTAAAAAGTCCAGTTGCCTCTGAGACAAACACTCCTCGGTTTACTGCGACCTGGATGGCTGAGAATCTCCACAAACATATAGGTTGATTTTGAATTGTTTTCAATCTGAAATCCAATTGAATTGTGGGTATTAAAATTCAGGTTATTCAGGGGTTAAGCAGTGATATCCAACCCTTATGAATGCGTGAGTCATTAAAGTTCAGGTTTGTTTTTAAGTCTGAAATTAAAATCTATTTTTCCATGATGTCTTAAGTTTGCTCCCAAGGCTTTTCGCTCATCCAAACCTTAAAGACCCACTCTGATGAAAATGGTGAATGGTGGTGACGGACGGCACTTAAAAAGAAAGTTAGGTTCAAAATATCCATTTACAGACAAATGGATCCATGTACGTCTTTGTTTTCCTCGTCTGAGGTGGAATCTGGATGAAAACTTTACGGCGGGATAGCTCTGCTGTTGCTCCCCATTTCTTTGTTAAGTTTGGGGTGTGAGGGGATGTAAGCTAGCAGGAGAGCATGTAAATAGAGAGCTCTCAGTAATGGGTGACAGGAAGGGTTGTTCCACGCCAAAAGCCCCGCTTACTGTTATCCATTATTTCAGAATTTTTCTAAAGTATATTTAATCAAATGACTAAAAATGTATTCAAAACTCACCATCCTTCACCTGACGTCTGCAAACCCAGAACACACACAGCTCACACACGAACAATAAAGCCTGAGATGATGATGACGCAGCGATAAACAATCTTACAGGATTTCAAGCATTTTTTTTTAATGTTCCATTACTATTTAGGTGGAATTTTTACCCACACGTCATACAACACTGCTCTCGTATTTCTGGAGTTTTAAACACATAAAGTCTATCAAGTTTTCACTTCACGTCTGAGGCTTGTTTCTCACGAAGAAACAACTATACAAGTATAGTAGAAGCTCAGAATTCTATTAATTTTTGCAATAACTTTTAATACTTTCCAGTCAACCTCTTCACATAAAGCACATCGTTTAAAAGAAGCCCTCCTCCTTCACAGCTGTGTATTGTTTGTGTCCACTGCTATAAAGACACAGCAACATTTAAATGTTATGAGCTTCATCTGAACACCCAACAACAGAAGTAATTGGGTTTTTTTTAAACAGTAAACATTTGGTAAACTTCTGACCCACCCCCACCCCCCACCCCCTCATCACAGATTTGGAGTTTGAACAAAGTCCTGCCACTATGATCTCCTATCTGGGAAAACCCGTCACGTTGCACTGCTCCCTGACCGGAAGGTGGGCTGAAGAGCAGGAGCTCCCAGATGTCTTCTGGCTAAAAGACGGGGGGCCGCTGGACTTTGCAGAAACCAACCAGTTTCAAATTCGCACAAGCAGCAGCAGTTGGACCATCACGAGCACGCTCAAGTAAGGATTGTTGGTTTACTCTGTCTGCTTAGCGTGTCCAGGTGCCGAACATGTTTCCAATGCCGCACGTGCAGGTGCCGAACATGTCCAGGTCCGAACATGTCCAGGTGCCGAACAGGTCCAGGTCCGAACATGTCCAGGTGCCGAACATGTCCAGGTCCGAACATGTCCAGGTGCCGAACATGTCCAGGTCCAAACATGTCCAGGTCCGAACATGTCCAGGTCCGAACATGTCCAGGTGCCGAACATGTCCAGGTCCGAACATGTCCAGGTGCCGAACATGTCCAGGTCCGAACATGTCCAGGTCCGAACATGTCCAGGTGCCGAACATGTCCAGGTGCCGAACATGTGCAGGTGCCGAACATGTTTCCAATGCCGCACGTGCAGGTGCCGAACAGGTCCAGGTCCGAACATGTCCAGGTGCCGAACAGGTCCAGGTCCGAACATGTCCAGGTGCCGAACATGTGCAGGTGCCGAA
>BSAI01000072.1:3176178-3223906 GCA_036245035.1 Adrianichthys oophorus | reverse complement strand
CAGGTGCCGAACATGTCCAGGTGCCGAACATGTACAGGTCCGAACATGTCCAGGTGCCGAACATGTACAGGTCCGAACATGTCCGGGTGCCGAACATGTCCAGGTGCCGAACATGTACAAGTGCCAAACGTGTCCATGTGCTAAGCATGTCTTGATGTTGAACATGGCCATGTGACAAACACGTCCTGCATTAGCTTTGAATTTGATTGAATTTGTCTCCTGTTGTCAGATCTTTACATTGTCTTATTTTTTGGTTTTCAAACAGAATTGAGAAGGTCCAGCTCTCAGACATGGGCTCCTACAGATGTGCTGTTCAGTCAGAAAGCGAGCCCCTCCTTTCTGAGGAGGGGTTCATCCAGCTGGAAGGTGGGTTCTTGTCTTCTTAAACCTCCTCTCCAGCGCCTTGTCTGCTTCATGGACCACTTTAAGATTTCATTAATTGTTGAAAAGGCCCCTTTGGTCTGAGGCCAGGATCTATTTTAGAGACCTTTTACAGCCTCCTGCCAAATTCAGAAGTTTCTGGTGGTCCTTAGGTCCAGACCTGTCCGGAAACAGCTGCTCTGACTTTTGGGCATTTTCCAAAAACAATTTTTTTACCTGTTATTTTTCACTAAATAGGCTAGACTTTCTTTTTGACTTTATTTATTTATTGTATTTTATATATTTTTGACCTTGAAGATTTTATCTGTATTTCCATTAAAAAGGTAATTTCTGTTTAACGCAATTTAGTCAGTTGAAGTTACCTTAATAAACCAGATTTATTAATTGAATTGGATTAATGAATGATTGATTGATTGAATGGAATTGAAATCAGAGCGGAACTACATCTGAAGGCTACAGATAAACCCAGTTTGGTTTGCGCCTCAGGTATTCCTCATTTCTTTGTGGAGCCTCAGCACATGTCCGTAGTGGCCAATGTTTCCTTCAGCCTGAGATGTGCAGCTCATGGACCTCCAGACCCGGTCAAGGTCATCTGGCTGCAGGACGGCGCTCCGCTTAACTCTCTGGAAGATCATGTGGCGTTGTCCCCCTCCACGCTCAACATCACAGGTAACGCTGACCTGTTTGACTTGTATGACTGTCGGAACTCATGAAACTCACGACCTTGGTCAGCTTGACTTTCAGTCCACTTTATATCCCCATTTTCCCAGGTATCTTAGAGTGAAGGTGGCTTTTTACTTTATTGTTAACCAAATTAAACCAAATCAGATGAAATCTCCTCTTTAATATCAATGGATCCAAAACGACAGAAAAACAAGAACCTGTTGGTTTTCAGGTTCAGGTATGTTAAACTGAAAGCAACAGAAGTTATTTTCCTGTGTTCTCCATGTCACTTGGCTGAACGGCGCTCTTCTAATCATATTAGAAATTAAACATTTCATTTATCATGTCTAAAGAATTTATTTTTCCTTTAGACTTCATAACTTTGTTTTGAATTAAATAGTTTTGGCGTACCCATGAGTTTTGCTGCAATTAAACCATAGAGGTCCTAACTATAGGTCGTAGTGCAGAACCCTGAAACTTTGACTTGATGAAATACTTTAAATGAATTTTAATGCTGTCAGTTGTATTGTGCCTGATGCAGCGGCCAGAGGAAGTCAGTGCAGACCACAACAGTGTTTTGTTGACGGATCAGACGTCCTGTGTGATCTTCTCTAGAAGTTTGATTCTGCAGACTGTTGGAGCTGCTGAAGGTCGTAATCAGGTCAAGAGTTGATAAATGGCTGAAGAAAGCTTTGGGTTGCATCAACAGAAAGTGTGGTCTGAGGACAAACCTACAACCTGAGAAGCAGAAGAGAGGTTTTCTGTTAAGCTGGTCAATAATGGTATCCTTTAAAAGTAGGTCCCAGAGCTTGTATATTCCAATGGAGTTCAGCAAACTGAAGCTGTGTTAGAGTTCTGGTTTTCCCTGTCTTTAAATTCACAGAGCTTAAATGATGGATAAGGCTGCGGGACGAGTTTCAAGTTGTGCTTGGGAATGTTTTTTGGTGAGGAACTTGTAAATCCTCGGCTCTAATGGAACATAAAGTGAGTGTGGGGCTGTGGATGCTAATTGTTTTGAGCTATAAAATGAGGGGAAAAAAACAAGAAAAAACAGATTAAAGGACGTTTCAAAGTGTTGTTCAGCCATTAGTTTTGAAACTGTTTCTGTTTTAGTAACAATCGGTTAACTGTGGAGTCTCAAAGACTTGTTTTTTGGCTCGGGCTTGTAACCCGCCTCCCCCTCAGGGAGCTGGGTCGGCGCGTTGCCAGGAGATCTTTGTGGTTGCGTTGTAAAAGCAGATCACAGGAGGGACAATTGGGAGATGAAAAGCTAATGCAGAGAGATTAAGGGAGAAGAGGAGGAAGGAGAGCGGCTCCACGGCCAGATCGCAGGCATGCGTGGAGTCCAGCGGCAGAACGGACGGGCTGAGTCAGAAGAAGGAGGACGCACACGGCGTCCACTGACTCATCTGAGCGAGCTGCCTGATGTTGACCAGGACCTGTTTGACTGTAACCCACACTCACGTGTTTGGAATGGGCAGCTGCTCTGGTAAACCACACTTAAACCCAGTCAAACACAGAAATAGTCTTTCAAGAAGTCCATAAAGAGAAATGGCATGAGGACTATTCCAGCCACCGAGAAATAAAGGAGACACAGGCCCCTTTTAGGGTTGATGTGTTTCTGAGGAGCCTCCTTTTTTAATGAATGTGTTTATGTACTGGACTGAGCTAAAGCCTTGGTCCAGACTCATTAATATCCAAGACCTTCAAAGTGGTGTTGGACAGCAGTTTTTGTGGTTTCTGAAGAAGCGTTTTATGGAAAATGGCAGTTTTCACTCATTTTAGTCCCGTTTTTCAGCAGAAATGCATCTTCTGAAGAAAAGAGAATAGAAAACATGCTCGGGATCTGCTGTTTATTGACTGATTGGTTTGTTTCAAGCAAAGCAGCTTCTGCCTGTTGGTCTATGGAGGTACGCTCCAACTCGTCGACTTCATCTCCATTTCCCGGTTTCTCCGTGCAGACGTGACTGGGATCTTTATCCCAGTGTCTAGTTCATCGCTGAGTTTGGATCTTGGTCGTCCAGCTGTTCTTCATGTTCGGCGATCTTGCTGTTCACTCAGAGCTCACAGCAGTTTCACCTCCTCTAGTACTTTCAGTTTGTATTTATGCTGGATGCTCAGAGTTCTCACTTCCTCCATTATAAATTTGATCAATCTCTTGAAATCTTCAATGTCATCATTTCCTGGCCTTGTCTTTGGAGTCTTTGTGGAAAATTTTTGCAATAATTTTCCTTTTTTGCAACATTTTAAGTTCTACGATGCAGCTGTCTTTAGCCACTATGATGTTTAAAAAAACCTGGAGATTTGTCACCAAAGGACCTGGACTTGTGACTATAAGACTTGAAATTTGACTACAGTTTTGCTGTGGACTAGTTTTAAAGGAACAATAGGTTCTTTTGTGCCTTTTAACCTATGATAGACATTAACAAAAAAAACATTTCCTGGCCTCAGTCAAACTGCCCTTTCAGGTGGATACGGGCTGTCTGCGGGTAAAACAGTCAAACCTGAGACTTAAAGGTGGAGTTTCATATTAAAATCAGTTGTCCTGTTGCTATGTTTGCTTTCCTGGTGCAGCAGAAGCACCAACCCTGTCGGCCAAGACTGTGAGCAGGATTACTAAACAGATCCAACATTTGCTGCTGCTGCTGATGATGATGGAGGTTTTTTTGTGGCTTGCTCGTAGGGAAGCAGAAAACAGACGAGCGTGTGTCGCAATGTCCAGAGAGCTTGACGTGCGCCTGCCAGCGCAGCTAATGGTCATCACTCACCCCTTCCTCCCTCTGGTCTTCCTCTTTGACTTCAACCAACAGAGACCGCAGACCCTGTTCTTCATCCAGCCACAGAACAATGGACGCATGGTGCCGCTGGTGCAGGACAGCACACTGTGTTCAGCTGTGCGAGTCTCAGTTTCGTGGCTGGTTAGCAAAGTTGGGGTGTTGGAAACTGGAAGTCACATGCTTGGGTGTGCGTGTTTGCCAGTGAGATGTTTTGAATGGATGAGTCACTTTGTGAGGATTTATTCTGCGCTGGAAGTCAATCTGAGTCATGTTGAGAGGCACTGGAACTTCTCTTTATCCCTAAGTCACTGTCTAGTTCTAATATCAAAAAAATCATTTATAAATCAGGAGCAGACGAACAAATGCCGGTTGGAAAAGTTCGTATTTGTGACATAGAAAATCTGCTGGGCGAGATTTATGCTCTCTTAATTATTATTTTATTTAACCTTTATTTTACTAGGAGGATCAGCTGACCTGCTCCGCTCCATTCTCCATCCACTTACAGACAAATAGATCCATGAACGTCTTTGTTTTCCTGGTCTGAGCTGAGATTTGGATCAAAACTGTACAACTGGATAGCTCCGATATTGCTCGCCATTTTTGTTGCACCGCTATGTTATGTTGGGGGTGTGAGGGGCTATGAACAATGGGCTCTTCTGCCCGCCTGACTGCCATCGTCTACATTCATGACCAATTTTCAAAAAAATGAAGCGGCAGCATGAAATCTTGAAGAATCTGCCAGTTCCTCCCCATCACGCGGCGGTTGTATTTGTGACTGTAGCATTACTCCACACCAAAAGTCCCGCCCACAACTCAGAGGTGAATTCTAATGAAGTCCTAGCGCTCTGCAGAAACTATGTCCTGGAAAACCACATTTTTTGAAAATGTTTTCTAAAAACAGCATATTTCTAATGAAAAGACCGCTGGGAGCACTTTGGAAATAGATCAGAAGATGATCGGAGTGGGACTTTTAGGAGCTCGAATGTGTTATTTGCTGACAGTCACAGAACATTAGGTACAAAAACCTGCTTTCACTTCACCTTCCTTCTGCCAAGAAACATCGCCATGTTGCTTCATGGAAACCATTATCTTGCCATTACTCTTTCAGCACGTTTCACCTAAAAGCGATCCATCTCACCGCTCTGAGCAAAGAACTGTGGTTTGGAGAGATCTTTGTCCAACATTTCCTTTTCTCATCCAGGTCTGAACAGGACCAGCACCTTTTCCTGTGAGGCTTACAATAGCAAAGGCGTGAGCACGTCGGGATCCGGCATTATCACGGGTAGGTGTGAAGCTGCGGTGACACAAGCTCCTCTGGAGCTGGAGGAAGTCTTTCTGCTGACGGTTTGTTTTCTCTCACGTCTTCCAGTTCTGCCATCGCCGCCGCAGAACGTGAGCGCTGTGGAGGCCAATCAGACCACGCTGCGTTTATCGTGGCAGCCTGGTTTTGGAGGCGACTACCCGGTCGTCCGCTGCTCTGTTCAGGTGAGGGTCAAGGTTAGTTGATCAGCTGCCTAATTAAAAGAAGGAGGCCCGGTTTTCCCTCTGAAGGCCCTCCCCTGCTCATTCAGGCTCCGCGGGATCGGGTTTCACGCTGGGAAAGTGGCCTCCCGGCCTAATCTGGTGTAGCTCCACTCCCTCTCTCTGTTACAGCTGAAAGGAGGAAACTTTTTTTTCTGTGGAAACAGGGAGCCATGCAGCACCACCCCAAAACGTCTGCTTCTAATAAAGCTGCCCCCCACCTCCCCGACAAGGGGGCCAGCCTCAGCAGAATGGGGCAAAAATCCGAACGGAACACTTCATTGTGTGTTGATGCAGAGAAAGTGAGTCAAAGCAGCTGCAGGTACTTTGGAGCAGTTACTCAGGGCTGATGAGCAGCTCTCGACTTTCAGGCGGGACAGTGACTCACTCTATTCCACAACTTCCTATTAGTTTGAATCACGGCACAAACAAAAACAAACCCGTCCGGCCCATCAGGAGCAGCTCCCGCACCAACCTGTTTGTGCTGCCCCCCCATTCACAGGCTTTCTGTGGAAATGCTCAACAAGCAGCAGAACAATGGGGCCGACCAGCGGCTTTCATGTGGCTTTGAATCTGCTGCCGTGAGGATTTTCTTTCCTCTTACGAGTGTTCGCCGCTGAGTTTGCAGACGCTGCAGGTTTCTGCCTCTGATTTTTGTCTTGATGGCTTTTGTTTTATTCGTGCTTCACGCTGAGCGACGGTCACGTTCAAACGCAACCACAACTCAGCAGATGTGGCAACATTTCTGAAGAGAAAAAGGGAAAAAACTGTTTACGCATCAACATTAAGGATACTGAGGGAAACTATTTTGTCCCGTTACACCACAACAAGGAAAGTTTATTTGTAAAGCACGTAGTGTTTTCAAAGATGATTCAAAGCGCTTTTAAAACAAACGTTTAATAGAAATATTAAAACATTCAAATAAACATTTCAGGAAAGTAAAAAAAAAAAAGAATTTTAACCAAGGCTTAAAAGTAAGAGATTTAAGCTTGTGAATACAAATGAATCAAATGCAGCTGAGAACAAGTGTGCACTCACAGTTGCAAGAAGTTTGGTGAGAAATGTTGCAGCAGTGTAAATCTGGTGAATCTTGCTCCAGACTTTTTCTTTCACAGCTCTATTCCGATATATGAAAGACTTGGTGTCATAGAATTCTGGCCGGACGAACAGTAAACCGCAATTATTAACCTGTCCTTCGTGATCAATTGTCAAACAGTCGGTACTAAAAAGAAGCCATCCAAACATCACTACCATATCCAAGTCCCTGATTGGTCAAAGTTCAACTGGTTTAACTTCCAATGTGTGTTCAATGGCTGCCTGTTTTGTACGTGGAGTCAGAAAACAGTCGTAGAAGTTTGTGTAGTAACGCGTGAACACAAGAGTTTTAACACGGAAGCCCAAAATGCACATACAGTGTATGCGCTTTTATGTAGACTTTTCATTGACGTTTCCGAGCCTGCTGGGAAGTGAGTTTCTGAAAACTTGTTCCAGATCTGCGGAGCATAGAAGCTGAATGCAGCTCCTCCTTGTTCTGTTTGGATCTTAAGAACCGGAGAGGTCTGGCTGGTACATAGTGGGTCAGGAGGCCAATCATGTATTTGAATTTGTATGTACATGTTGAATCATGTATTTGTACTAGAGTGAGACTGTAGGGGATGGCTGTACTTTTTGGATGGTTTATCCTTCATGAATAAATGAAAAGAACAAACATTTGTTGAGAAAACTGTTTTATTGTTCCTCTAGTTCCCCTCTTGGCAAAAAGTAGTATATAGATAGTATATAAGATGTAAACTTAAGTATATAAGTATACTACCTTACTTTTAGTTTAGACTTAAGTATATTGAAGTACACTTAGATAAACTGCTTTTTGTTAAGGACCCTAGATTGTCTTTAAAACACAATGTTTCTTTGAACTGGTTTAGGTTTTTCTTCTGAATTTATAGTGTTTAGTCATTTAAATCAAAGTTTGGGAAAATGATGTGCACAAAGAACTCTCATTCTACTCACAACCAGTTGGTCTCAATCAGAGCAAAAAGGTTGAAAAGGAAATAAATGGTTAACTCTGAGTCTGTTTGGAGAAACATGCGGACAAGGGCTAAAGCTCTGGTATTAAAGGGTGAAGCTGTGATGTCTCATGAATGACCGTGCCCGGGCCTGAGGGGTAAAGGCCGTTTGTGAATGGAGCCGTTTTTGGCATCACACGCCCTCAGCCTCAGGCGTGTTTTTGCGACTCCTCTTTCCAGATCATCTCCAGATCATTCAAGCTTGACGGCTGATGTTTGGCAGCTGGAACCTTCTGCTTCTCCACTCATTGTCATTCGGATGAAGATCTGGAGAGTAGCTGGGCCCCTCCAGAACCATTAACGCTCTTCTCCTTCGTCGTTCTGGAAAAACCCATTTGCTGAATGGATTTCTTGAGATTTCTAGGATCAAAATCAACCTTTTTCAGATTTTTATTAAAACATCAAATTTCCTTTGTTGTTTATGGGAGTTTAGTGACTGAAACTGAAGAAATGTGAGACTTTTATTCGTATCATTGTTGATTCTTTCATAATGGACAAGGAGGGAGTTCCACAGAAGTACAGTAAACTTCCTTCCAGAAAAATTAAATAATTGATTTTAACTGTACATTGAACCAAATCAATGTGGCTGAGTTTGTGCAGTCAATACTCCAAAGCTGTCATCTGACCATTTCAGGCCAAACAGTCGGCAAAGTCCTTCCCAGAAAGCCCAGATAGGATGATCCACAACCAGAACGTCAACATCCCACCTGCCACTCTCCTGCTGGAGGACCTGGAGCCCCACAGCCTGTACGCCGTCAGGGTGGCCTGTCAGAGCAGCCAGGGCCTGTCGGAGTGGTCTCCATGGGTGGAGCTGCAGACCAAAGACGGAGGTGAGGCATGCACGCCCTGAAACACCTGCAGTGTGTGTGTGCAGAGGTCATGGTTGTGTTATCTGGTTAGTCAGGCAGCTCAAAGTTCAGACCTCCTCAGATTCCAACTGAGAAACAACAAAACAGTTTACTGTTTTGTTGATACTTTTTGTAGATAAATTATCAAACTTTTATCTACAAACTTGCTGCTTCATAAAAAACAAACATGTTAACTTTACTAAAATCAGGACAGACGTTTTCATCTTCTGTTCAGTTGCGCTGATTTTTTTGGAGGTTTCTTTGACAAAAAACATTGCTGTAAAACATGCAATAAAAGATGAAACACATTTACTCCTACTGTGCAAAAAACAAAAGTAAGAAACGGGCAAATAGAAATGAAAGTCTTATTTATGATGCAGTTTGAAGAAACCACAAAAATAAAACTCAGAATGGAGGAAAAAATGTAATAAATCTGTAAAAAAAAAAAAAGCCAAGTGTTGAACCAGCTGTTTTTATTGACCATTTTTAGTTTCTCTTTTATTCAGGAGGCGACAGTGGAGAGAAAATGGTCATACAGGGCACAAAAAAGTCAAACAAAAACAAAGCAGTTCAGGATTTTAACCCTGGAGAAACAAAAATCAATTTTCTTCTGTTTATTTAACCTTTTTTGTGGAGCAGCAATTAGCGGCAACCATAAAATGAAAAAAGAATTTAAAAAGCCGACTAGACCCTGTGGATTCTCCAGGGTTAAATAATAGAAAACCAGACTCTAAATCACTAAAAATGTCTCCTCAATAAACGCAGGAAGAAGGTGAACAAAGTTGTTAGTTTCTGAAAGTCAGAGGACTGGAAATAGCAGAAGTGGCCACTTTTTATCAGTCATAGCTCATTTCTGGTTAGCCGGCCCCAAATGTAACTATGGGGTCATTTTTGAAGCAAAAATATGCAACACAAGGATTCAAACTTTTTAAATTTTCTTGCTGATTTTCTGGACTGTGGTTCCTGTGTTGAGGAGTGATCTATGGAGGAGATCTTTCTGGTTTAATCAAAATAATAAGGTTTAGTGCATTTTACTGAAATGTTTTGACTAATCAGCTAAAATATTTGGATAACTTAAAGACCCACTCCAATGAAAATCCTATTTTGGGTGTTTTTAACATGTTCTTGTGGCATTTTTCTCATGATAGAGGACACCTATAAAGAACATTAGGCTGAAATGTTAGTTTTCTGAGTATTTCTTCATTCAAATCGTTGTGGATCAGGAGCAGATGAAGAACTTTGTTTTGAAAAAGATCGCATTAATGATGTAGAAAATACGCTGGGTGGGCCACTAGCTTCCTGCTCAGCTCCATTCTGATGCATCCACTTGCAGACACATAGATCCGTGAACATCTTTGATTCCCTGGTCTGACCTGGAATCTGGATCAAAACTGTACAGCTGGATAGCTCAGAAATTGCTCTACATTTTTGTTCCACTGTTAATGTTTGGTTAAGGTGTGAGGGGCTGTAAGCTAGCAGGAGATGGTGCAAACAGATGGATGATGGGAAGTAGGGGCAGGTTCACTCTGTGCAAACTCAGGTGGATTTCTGATTAACTGATGAACTGCTCTGCAGAAACTTCCTCTTAATAAAGATTTTAGATTGTGTTTAAAAAATCATCATAATTAAACGACCACTGGGAGCGCTTTGAAAAAAGATCAAAAGAAGATCGGAGTTGGATTTGGGATTGAAGTTCCTTCCTTTTCACCGTTACCATCAACAAAAAAAGGCCTCTTTTGCCACCTACTATTTGGAGGTGGAACAGCACAAAATTCAGAAAAATCCATAGTGGCAAAAGTGAGACTTCCCCTTTTCTGCAGTTAGATAGAAATAACTTTAACTAAAAATTTAAAACTGATTCCATCAGTTCTTCTTAAAATCAAGGTTGGATCAAATCAACTTTCTGGATTCTCTGATGTTTTTCTCCATGACTTTCGGTCTCAAATGTCCTGTGCTCCGTTCAAGTATTTCACAGCATCGTGGAAGAATTCTAAAACTGGAAAGTGTCGTCTGAAGGTTGTCCATAACAGGTTCTTTTTTCTGAGCATGTTTCTTAACGTTTAGAGGCCCGTTCTGGCCGTGCCGTCTCTGCTCCGTGTTTATGAAGCTTCGCTGCTCTCCAAAGTAAACTGTGGAGGACAATCCTTCACTGAGGAGCTGCAGTCGAGATCCGAGCCCTCTGTTTGGCTCCAAAACGAGGTGGGACTTTCCATGCCAGCTCACGCCGTCTCCCTGAGGATAAACAGTGAGACGATGGAGCAGGGCGGTCTGCCGTGGACGCTGAAACACCAACGCAGCGTTTCTCATCTTCTCATAAACAGGAAAACCAAAAGAGGGAAGCAGAACTTGTTCAAATTTAAGCTGAACGTTTCAGTTCTCCTTTTAGGAAAAAGTTTGAACAGCTTTTGTTTCACTTCAGGAGAAAAACTCAGATGAAATCATTTCCCCTTTGAAGAAAGGATCTCTGTGATTCACAGGATGGTACCAGGTCTGAGTCAGCTGGTGGTCAGACGGTTCAGGGCAGCAGGAGTGGATCTGATCTCAGAATTTCTTGATCTTGATTTGAGCACTTTTAAAGATAGATCACTAGACAGACAGAAGGAATTGATTTTTACTGTCATTGCCACAGGTCCAATGAAATTCAAAAAGTGCAACATTAAGACATTATTTTCAATGGTAAAGCTTACCGATAAAAATAATAAATAAAAAATGAAAAGACATACAGTGGAGATCAAAAGTATGGGCACCCCAGGTAAAATATTATATTATAGAACCCAAGGAAAGATGAAAAACTGGCATCTGAAAAGGCTTTGCTATCTTCTTAAAGCTTTCTCCTGCTTTGTGAGCATCAACTATTTTCAGTTTCATTATTCTGGACAACTGCTTGGAAGAACACCAACAATGGAGCATTATTGGGGAAAGGTCAGATGACTCACATTATTTCAAATCTTTGAGATTGAAATCACCTGGTCTTTGCAAATGATGAACAATCCAAAATTTTGAACAATCCATGGCACTGTCAGGTCTCAGCTTTTCCAAAGGGGGCGGGGCAGATAATACATTTCAGGGTGCCCAAACTTTTGCACACACCATTATTTTGTTTTCTGTTCTTTTGAAAGAGTAAAAGATGTAAATAACGTCTGTTTTTTTTGACATATTAAAAGAATTACAGTACAGTGAATTTTGAAAAAAGAAAACATCCACCGTTGCACAGCTCGAGCATTGAAGGAGTAATCCAAACTGAATTTGAACATTTTTTACCGATTTTTCAAATACATATTCCAGTGGTGTTAACACAGCTTATTTGACAAATCCAATGCGTGCCAGACTGCATCTGGAACACTGCAGCTCCAGGTCAGATTTTACATCCATCCCATAATTTCTTCCTCTGGTTCTCACATCCGTCTTTTTCGCTGATTTTTACTCTTTCTCATGATTTCTTGCTTTAAATCCTTTTTTCTGCTCACCCACTTATAAGTGAATTCCAGAGCCAGCAGCAAGGCACTGTGGGAAAAGCAAGATGGTGGGAGCTGGAGAGAAAAGATCGGAAAAACGCAGATTCAACTCTGCTTTTTTCCCTGGAGGGGGGTGGGAGTGAAATGACCAGGGTTTTCTGCAGATCCGACAGCTGCAGTGAAATAATATTTCCATATCTGCACCGGGACAGCGTTTGATTCGCTGAGATAAAATAGGACAAACTGACACTGCAAAGTCCAAACGAGGATCAAAAAGTCATCGTGGAGGAAAATCATGATGAGACCTCTGCCATGTTTCCCAAACATTTGAGTCAGTTTTTTAAAATGAATTAGTCTGACTGAACTTCTTTAACCATTCTGTTATATTCTGGGTCAAACTGACTCGTTTAGAAATTTAAAGATCTAAAAAAAAAACATAATTAAAAAAATATTTTTCCACTTTGAAACTTCTCCAGCTTGGATTATTTAGTGCAATCTACATAAAATAAATAAAACATAATTCTTTTACTATATTTGTAATTTAAATAGAAACAAACATCAAAGCTGGTCCTCAGAAATGAACATAACAGAGTTAGGAGGGAAAAAAAACAGAAATGATGTAAAAATACAGAATGTTAGTCAGAAAAAACGAGTCCACTTGTATCTAAAAGGAGAAAAAAATCACAGCAAAGTAGAAAACATTTGCACACTGCGTTTTTAGAATACTGATCTTTTTCTGGACATTCTGCTTATACGCAGCAGCAGGAAACTTCCTGTTTATTTTTCAGAGCATTTTTAATGGCTAAAAGCATCATGGAGCAAGTTCATGTCCATTCTATTTGTGTTTTCTTTATCAAGTTACTTAAAGTTCATTTTATGAAGCTTTTCACAAAACTTTAAAAAATCAGATTATTTGGAATTTGAGCTCAAAGGATGATGGAACGAAAGGTTTGAAGGATGCCCTTCATTCAAGAGAGGATGGGATGATTGGCTTGCATTAAAATATGAGTGATCTGGGTCAAATGACGATGATTAAGTTATGACTGTCGGAGGAGGAGCCAGTTTCCAGGCAGTTTGGCCGTTCATATAAATAAAGTTTGTGAATGTTTTTTGCATTCCTCGCCCATTCAAACCAAGTCGGCCAAAGTTTTCCTGTAAACAAAACAAAAGTGTTTTCTCACTGCACTCTTCGTTTTTAGGAGAACACAATTCAAACAAAGGTCCTTTAATAAAAAGGTTTCAGAGGAGAAAACCTCCAGAAAAGAGCAGCAGGGACAATGTTGCTGCTTCACAGAAAAGAAAGTCAAATGTGGGGACACAGAGGTGGAGAAAGGTGGAGCTGCTCTCCTCCACTGGACTTGGCTCTGAGGTTGTTTTTGTTGCCGCTGGCGGGCAGATCTGAATCCACATGTGGAAACAATCAGGGCGCCGATAACATCATCCGTTCTCGGTTTCTCCAAACTCTCTGCGCTGAGCTCAGAGGCAGCGTCAAAAAAAAAAAAAAAACTGCAATAAATAGAGTCTGTCTCTTTGTGATTTCTTGGAATTCTCGGTCTTACAGAAAATAAATCATATTCGGAGCCGTGCACGAATTCCATGCACCATCTCTGGCATGTTATCCAGAGGCTTTCCCTCCTCTGAGAGTGGAGGAATCCAGACATGGAGAAGGCATGTTCTGCTCTTGCAGATGCAGGAACACATCAGAGAAGTCTCACATCCAGGTTCAGAAAACTGAGCGTGAGGAGGGAAATCTGACGGCTGTGTTGCTTTTCAGTGCCGGAGAACCTGCTGTTCAACGTGACTGCTAAAACCAACGGCACCGAGGTGCTGCTGGCGTGGGAGGTTCCTCTGGGGAAGCTGAACGGAGAACTCCAGGGCTTTTTGGTGGAGTACAGCACCCCCTCTGCTCAGCCGGTCAGTGGGGACTCAAACAGAGAACAAAGGAAAGGCTTTCTCCAAAAACCTTGTTTCTCTTCCTCCTCCCAGTCTGTTGTCAGCACCGGGCTGGACATGGTGCTGTCCATCAACCTGACCGCCCCCCTGTCCAACATAACCTTCAGAGTGTGCGCTTACACCGAGGCGGGTCTGGGGCCCTGGACCCCCATGCAAACTCTGGTGCTCACGCCTGCCGGTGAGTCAAACCTGAAGGGAGAAAATCAAACCCGAGAAGCACCAACCATAGTTTGGAGGCTTTTATCACCTCGATTCTGCCGTCTCTGATGTTCACAAACTGACGAGTTTTTCTTCATCCCACAGGAACAGAGAAGATCCATGGTGAGCAAAGGCGGTTTCTGTCCCGGTAAAGTCAAAGTTAGAGCAGGTCACCATGACGGATGGAAGTTCTCCTGCCAAGTTCCTCTGTGACGCCTAAATTTAAAAAGAGGAAGGAAGAGAAAACAGGATCTAAGCGGGACGGGAAAGGGGGAGATGTGTTCGGGATGGGGGGGTGGGCTGGCAAGTTGTAAATACTTATAACGAGCCGAGGCGGCAAATCACCCCGTTTGCTTTGCCTTTTTGGTGCCAGACAACAAAAAGGAGAAAATACAGATCAATGTATGAGAACTGGACTGACTCCTCTCCGCTGGCATTCCAAACAGGAAGTACCTGCTGGCTCCAAGAAGCCAAAATCCCAGAGACTTCTGAAGAGAAATACACAGCTGTTACTCAGTCATTGTATTTGTCAGAATAATCACTCTTGATTGGACACATTTTTATCATGTTCTTGATAATCCACTTTTTTTTACAGTGTGTTTTTTTTTTATTTTTTTTTTTTATTGCAAAGTATTTAAGTTATAAACTGACCAATAAGATGCCTAAATAAAAGTAGGGCGGAGCTGCAGGCCTCCACATCCAACGCTCAAAACATTTGATAGATTTTATGTAGGCTGTTTTCAAGTGGTAGGGGTGTGGCCTTCCAACAAGCTTACTCCTGATTGGCTAAAGAGGTTTCAATAGAAACATTGTATCCGGCCTATTTAGACCAATCTCTGCTCAGTGACATTAACTGGCTTCATCATGGAGACTTTTATCTTGCAAAAAAAAAAAAAAAAACAGCGACTGAATTGAATTAATTCGGTTAGAGCCGAAAAGAAACCTGTTTTCTATGGATGACATCACACTCGGTCTGGTTCTTAGTACACGCCAGGGAGGTGATGCGCATTCAAGAACCCGCGTTCAACGCAATCCTGAATGCATTTTTAGCCTACAGGGTTCCCACTGGACCGACACTACCTGATACTAGAGCACGTATTTACATTTGGAAGAGTTTTGGTGCAAAATGTCGAAGCGGTGTAAATCTGGTTTATCTTGCTCCAGACTTTTTCTTTCTCAGCTCTATTACGTTATATGAAAGTGTCTTGGACGTCCAGCTGGCCAGTTATTAATTTATTCTTCATTTTTCAAGCCGTGGCACTTCCGTAAGGTATAGAAGATGCTACCCATACGTCACACCAAATCTGAGTCCCTGATTGGTCAAAGTTAATCTGGTTTACCTTTTAGCGTTCATTGGCCGTGCGCTTTGTACGTAGAGCCTGAAAACGGACTTAAAACTTGCGTAGCCAAACGTGACGCGAGAGTTTTGAATCCAGAAGCCCAAAACGTGCGTTTACGTAGACTTTTCATTGACAGCTTCCCTTGAACGCGCATTGCCGAGGCCGGTGTGACCGCAGCCTTACAGTCAGGGGTTTTAGCATGAAGGTTTTAGAGGAGGATCAGCAGCAGTAGTTCAGGTCTTCATCAAATGTTGTCGGAAGTCTAAAATTATAATAAAAACGTTGCCATTTGCTTGATTTTCCTGAACTTAAGTTCTGTTTTTGTCCACTCCTACCCTCAGGGACGCCCCCGGCTTTTTCCTGGCACTGGTGGTATGTGGTGATGGCCATTGCCGGTGCCGTGGCCATTGCTGTGCTCATGGTTGTTTATGTGGCCAAGCTGCGGCGCAAAGAGACGCGCTTTGGGTGCGTTAAAGGAGTGGAACTGGGAACAGCAGCTTTTCTGGTTCTTGTCCATGTTCTGCTCTGACCAGCTGTGCTCCTTCACCCCACAGAGAGGCCTTCGAGCCCATGATGGAGAGCGGGGAGCTGGTGGTCAGGTACCGGGCTCGCCGCACCTACAGCCGCAGGACAACCGAAGCCACGCGTGAGTTTCTCTGCTCTCCCAGACGTTTGAGCTGAAGCTTCCTAAGATAAGTCGAGGCGTGCGGCGTTCCTCGAAGGAATGCCGCCCCACAGGAAGCACAGCGTTCCCTCTCACCCCAGTCTGGTGGATCGGGAAACAAAGCCAGCTCTGTCCTCGTCACACAAATCACATCCCAAGTTTGTTTGGCTGATCAAAGCCAGAAAAGGCGAGGAGTTTATCCTCTGCCCACAGCTGGGATAACAGACCCAGAGTGTTCTGTCAGTCGGTGACTGCAGCAGACCAATCATGAAGCTGGAACTCTGCAGCCTAAAGAGGAGTGCAGAATGAAGGTCCAACGAGAGATCAGAAAGTTTTGGATCTTACAGTAGAAAGCAGGATCTGTGGCAAGCAGGAGGGGTCAAAAATCTCCAGCATTTGTGCAGCAAAAAGAGCCAAAAATGACAGCATTTTCTGCATTTATGCCTGCTGGAAGACACATCCAAAAACTTTTCTGTATGTATATATAGAGAATAAATGGATAAGTCTGAGAGCAGCACTCAACACGGCAAAAGATGTGAAATCTGAGCTTTAAAATGATGTAAGCCCCAGAGGGATGTAAAAACAAAGAATTTACAGACATTTTTATGATTAATGTCACTTTTTAGATTTTAACAGGAAGTGATGTCTTACGGGACTTACGGGCACTTACGGGATCCTTGCACAGTCCACAGAATGTGGGGGGTGAAAAGCTGAAAAATCTGTATGACACGCCTACATCTCACCTCCTTACGTACTGTATAAGTGTTCAACCGCAGCATGCCTGTAGAGATGAACATTTTCTCTCTCCGGGCTTACTGAGTGGTCTACCACTTTGATATTTCAGGCCCCCTGCGTGTCCCGTCTAAGTTTGATCATTTTCCCTCTGCAGACATCCTGTATCCACCCATAAGGACAGTTGTGACTGATGCTTAAAGCAGCTGAAGACTTTGGTTTGGTATAAAAGGCAAATAAACAACAACAAAAAATGTTGTTGTCATTTTGATGAGCTAAACTCCACTTCTTTCATTGCTATTAATTTTGGCCCTAGTGGCTTGCCATAGCCTACAGCCCCTTGAACTTGCATGATTACAGACCACATACAGACCTGTAAACACAGCTGGGTCGCATTGTTTGTCCTCGTGCACAAGTCGCAACTTGCTGGAGCCGCTCAGAGCGCAACAGAAACTGAAACGCGGAGATCGTGTAGATTCTGACGACCTGTGCTGGAAGCGGGGGGGGGGATGATGGTTTTTCTCCAACTCTGGGTCCTTTGGTTCATTCCATCTCTTGTTCAGACGTGTTGTTGAGAACATTGTAGTTTAGCAGTCTGCAGGCTGGGGGGCTGGAGGGTAAAACGTGAGAAAAAAGATAAAAGCATAAAGGAGATTCAATGACGTGAAATGATGAAAGCAACTGCTAAAGGAAAATACAAAAAGAGAATGTAACTGATCAACACCAAACACTGAGGGTTGTTTGAGGCTTCCGTCAAAGAAAAACCATTTCTTTTCCTGCTCTTCCAGCACATTATCAAAGACTTTTTGGTGGTAGTGTCCACCCTGAGACTGAAAGATTATGGGTTAAAATTAATTGGATCAAATACTCTTAAAAAGACAGGAACCAATGTCTCCCTGACATTTACCATTTAGGGGAATGAGGGATACACCCCAAATGGTTCCAGACCTGAAGGTCAGGTCTCTGAAGGTTTCATTTGAGGGAAAATGCTGAAGCAGCAGAAGAAAGCTGATGAGTCAGACCGGGGAGGTTTCAGCCCCGCTGCTGTGGTCATGCGTTGGCTGAGATGGTCCGTTACATTCTGCCGTCGGCGTGGTTGTTTTGGAAGCTCGTTTTCTGCGTCTTAATCAAAGGAAACTCCTGCCTCTCTGCAGTGAACAGTCTGGGCATCAGTGACGAGCTGAAGCAGAAGCTCCAGGACGTGATGGTGGACCGACACAAGCTCACCCTGGGGAAGACTCTGGGGGAAGGTGAGGCTGTGTCCGCGCACGCACCGCGCTTTCTGGGGGCGCCACGCTTACATCAGGCCTTCGTCTTTCTGCAGGGGAGTTCGGCTCGGTCATGGAGGGGCTGCTCACTCAGGAGGACTCTGTTCTGAAAGTTGCTGTGAAGACCATGAAAAGTGAGTAGACAGCCAGAGCTCTCAGCGTCCTCCACAATGAGGCCCTTCTTCTGGGGGCCACAGACCACTCGAGGGCCGCTCCGCAGGTCAAAACTGACTGAGTGCTGGTGGCAAAAATCTCAGCTTTTGATCAGAGAGGCACAAAGAGGAAGCTTGTTGGAGAAGCTGTAGCCATCCATCCATCCATCCATACATTTTCTTCCGCTTATCCAGGACCGGGTCGCGGGGGCAGCAGTCTAAGTAAAGATGCCCAGACTTCCCGCTCCCCGGCCACTTCCTCCAGCTCCTCTGGGGGGACCCCGAGTCGTTCCCAGGCCAGCCGAGAGACGTAGTCTCTCCAGCGTGTCCTGGGTCTTCCCCGGGGCCTCCTCCCAGTGGGACATGCCCGGAACACCTCCCTAGGGAGGCATCCAGGGGGCATCCGAACTAAATGCCCGAGCCACCTCAACTGGCTCCTCTCGATTTGGAGGAGGAGCGGCTCTACTCCGAGCTCCTCCCGGGTAACCGAGCTTCTCACCCTATCTCTAAGTGAGCGCCCAGCCACCCTACGGAGGAAGCTCATTTCAGCCGCCTGGATCCGGGACCTCGTTCTTTCGGTCATGACCCAGAGCTCATGACCATAGGTGAGTATTGGGGCGTAGATCGACCGGTAAATTGAGAGCTTTGCTTTCTGGCTTAGCTCTCTCTTCACCACGACGGACAGGTACAGCGACCGCATAACGGTGGACGCAGCACCAATCCACCTGTCGATCTCACGCTCCGATCTTCCCTCACTCGTGAACAAGACCCCAAGATACTTAAACTCCTCCACTTGGGGAAGGAGCACTCCACCCACCCAGAGAGGGCAAACTACCTTTCTCCGGTCGAGAACCATGGCCTCAGACTTAGCGGTGCTGACCCTCATCCCAGCCACTTCACACTTGGCTGCAAACCGTTCCAATGCATACTGGAGGTCCTGGCTCGATGAAGCCAACAGGACAACATCATCTGCAAAGAGCAGAGAGGAAATCCTGTGGTTCCCGAACCAGACCCCCTCAGGACCCTGGCTGCACCTAGAAATTCTGTCCATAAAAACTATGAAAAGAACCGGTGACAAAGGGCAGCCCTGCCGGAGTCCAACATGCACTGGGAACAGGTCTGACTTACTGCCAGCTATGCGGACCCTGCTCCTGCTCTGGTCATACAGAGACCGGACAGCCCTGAGTAAGGCTCCCCAGACCCCATACTCCCAAAGTAGCCTCCACAGGACACCACGGGGCACACGGTCGAACGCCTTCTCCAAATCCACAAAACACATGTGGACAGGATGAGCGAACTCCCATGAACCCTCCAGCACCCTGGACAGGGTGTAGAGCTGATCCACAGTTCCACGACCAGGGCGGAAACCGCATTGTTGTTCTTGGATCTGAGGTTCGACTATCGGCCGGACTCTCCTCTCCAGTACCCTGGCATAGACTTTCCCAGAGAGGCTGAGGAGTGTGATTCCCCGGTAGTTGGAGCACACCCTCCGGTCCCCCTTCTTGAAAAGGGGAACCACCACCCCTGTCTGCCAGTCCAGTGGTACAGTTTCTTACTGCCACGCGATGCTGCAGAGACGTGTCAGCAAAGACACTCCCACAGCATCCAGAGACTTGAGGTACTCAGGGCGGACCTCATCCACTCCCGGTGCCTTGCCACCGAGGAGCTTGTTAACTACCTCTATGACTTCAGCTTGGGTAATGGACAGCCCCACCCCAGGGCTCTCAGCCTCTGCTTCCTCAAGAGAAGGCGTGTCAGCAGGATTGAGGAGATCCTCAAAGTATTCCTTCCACCGCCCGACAATGTCCCCAGTCGAAGTCAGCAGCTCCCCACCTGCACTGAAAATGGTGCCTGCAGAAAGCTGCTTCCCCCTTCTCAGGCACCGAACGGTTTGCCAGAACCTCTTCGAGGCCAACCGATAGTCCTTCTCCATGGCCTCACCGAACTCCTCCCAGGACCGAGTTTTTGCCTCTACTACAGCCTGAGCCGCAGCTCGCTTAGACTGCCGATACCTGTCAGCTGCCTCTGGAGTCCCACAAGTCAGCCAGACCTGATAGGACTCCTTCTTCAGCTTGACGGCATCCCTTACTTCCGGTGTCCACCAGCGGGTTCGGGGGTTGCCGCCACGACAGGCACCAGAGACCTTGCGACCACAGCTCCGAACAGCAGCAGAGACAATGGAGGTGGAGAACATGGTCCATTCAGACTCAATGTTACCAGCCTCCCTCGGTACCTGTTTGAAGTTCTCCCGGATGTGGGAGTTAAAGACTTCCCTGACGGAGGGCTCAGCCAGAAGTTCCCAGCAGACCCTCACAGTACGTTTGGGTCTGCCAAGTCTTTCCGGCCTCCTTCCCCGCCATCGAATCCAACTCACCACCAGGTAGTGATCAGTGGACAGCTCTGCCCCTCTCTTTACCCGAGTGTCCAAGACACACGGCCGAAGGTCTCCTGAAACAACTACAAAGTCGATCATTGATCTCCTGCCGAGGGTGTCCTGATGCCACGTGTATTGATGGACACCCTTGTGCTCAAACATGGTGTTTGTTATGGACAAACTATGACGAGCACAGAAGTCCAACAACAAAACACCGCTCGGGTTCAGATCAGGGAAGCCGTTCCTACCAATCACACCCCTCCAGGTGCTACTGTCGTTGCCCACGTGGGCATTGAAGTCACCCAGGAGGACAATGGAGTCCCCCGTTGGGGCACTTTCCAGTACCCCTCCGAGAGACACCAAGAAAGCTGGGTACTCTGAACTGCTGTTCGGCCCATAAGCCGAAACCACAGTCAGAGACCTGTCCCCACCCGAAGGCGGAGGGACACAACTCTCTCGTCCACCGGGGTGAACTCCAACACTTGGCGGCTAAGCTGGGGGCTCACAAGTAAGCCCACCCCACCACCTCTCACCATGTGCAACTCCAGAATGGTAGAGAGTCCAACCCCTCTCGAGAGACTGAGTTTCAGAGCCCAGACTGTGCGTAGAGGTGAGCCCAACTATATCTAGCCGGTACCTCTCAACCTCTCGCACAAGCTCAGGCTCCTTCCCTCTCAAAGAGGTGACATTCCATGTCCCAAAAGCCAAGTTCCATGACCGGGGTTTAGGCCGCCGAGGCACTCGCCCTCGACTGCCACCCAAACCACATCGCACCGGCCCCTTCTGAGCTCTCCTGCAGGTGGTGGGCCCACTGGGGAGTGATCCCACGTTGATCGTTCGGGTTTTACCCGACCGGGCCCGTGGGAGGAGCCCCGGCCACCAGGCGCTCGCCTGCGAGCCCCAACCCCAGGCCTGGCTTCAGGGTGAGGCCCCGGTAACGCCAATCCGGGCGACGCAACTGAATCTGTGATGTTTATTTTCATAAAGGGGTTTGTGAACCGCTCTTTGTCTGGCTCGTCACCCAGGACCTGTCTGCCATGGGAGACCCTACCAGGAGCCGAAGCCCCAGACAGCATAGCTCCTGGGATCACTCGAGCACTCAAACCCCTCCACCACGTTAAGGTGGCGGTTCATGGAGGGGAGAAGCTGTAGCGCCGAGCAAATGTAATTGTTTCAAAAGAGAGCAGCTTTTCCTGAAGTCACTTCATTGAAGACCCTCTCTGAAGAAAATGGTGTTTCTAACATGTTCTTGTAGCATTTCTCTCATGATGGAGGACACGTATAAAAGAATTTAGGATTAAATCTACATTTCTGAGTATTTCTGTATTCAAATCGTGGTGGATCAGATGAAACCCGCGGTTTGAGAGCGAGTTGGTGACAGAAAGTCTCCCGGCTCCGCTACCATTCTAAATCATCCACTTGCAGACAAATAGATCCATTAACTCTTCATTTTCCTCGTCTGGGCTGGTGTCTGGCTCTAAACTGTGCAGCTGAATAGCTCTAAGATTTTTTTGCTATGATAATGTGTGAGGGGCTGGAAGCTTGCGGGAGAGAGTGTAAACAAAAGAATGCAATGATTAAAACATGGAGTTACTTCCACGCCAGCAGTCACAACCTGAAAGTGAATCTCTAAAGAGCTCCTGCACCTCTGCAGAAACTATGTCATAAAAAAACAACACCGGTTTTTGATTTTGGCTAAAAATGGCATAATCAGAATGAAGTCCACTGGGAACACTTTACCACACATCAACAGATGATCAGAGTGGCTCTTTAATGCTTTTGTCAGAATGACGGCGTTTTCCTTTGCATGTCTCACCTGTGAATGGCTTCTCTGCAGTTGCCATCTGCACTCGCTCAGAGATGGAGGACTTCCTGCGCGAGGCCGCCTGCATGAAGGAGTTCGATCACAGCAACGTCATGAGGCTGCTGGGTGAGAAGCTGCTCTGTCTTGCTCAGCTTCCATTGATCTTCAGCCTTCCCTGATGCAGCTGCTCGTGATTGATGCAAAAGTTGCAGGAGCATCTGAAGACCTGCTCAAACACTCATGATGCTGATGTGTTTTTGTTTTTGCAGGTGTGTGTCTGCAGACAGTGGAGAGCGAAGGTTACCCATCTCCCGTGGTCATCCTGCCCTACATGAAACACGGAGACCTGCACAGCTATCTGCTGTACTCCAGGCTGGGAGACTGTCCTGTGGTGAGTCTCCCTGCAAACAACACAAGCAGACTCAAACTTTCACTCCCAACATAACAGGCTAATAAATGTGGGGTTCATAAGTTCAGGCGGTTGTGTGTCAGCAGAACCAGACCCAAAGTTCAGCTCAGAAGTGAAGGATTGTTAGCTGGGTCTCCACCCACACTTTTTTTTGAAACAGCCCACACACTCTGAGATCACAGGCGTGAGAGTTCACGATCTCACACCAACAGTGATGGATGACGTGATGTTTGGCTGAAGGGGGACGTCAGGAAACTCTAATCAAAGCAAGACTCAAACTAAAACGCTGAAACATGGGCGAGGTCTAGAGAGAAAAACCTCACGGTTCTGAGTGGAACTGGTCCCTCAAGAGAAGCTAGTCAGAGCGAGGCCCTCTGGCGCCCTCTGCTGCACAGAACATGAGCTGCAGACAGAAAGCTCAGACCAGCCTCTGCTTTGCCCGACAGTACCTCCCGTCACAAATGCTGATCAAGTTCATGACTGACATTGCCCGAGGGATGGAGTATCTCAGCAACAAGAACTTCATCCACAGAGACCTCGCTGCGCGGAACTGCATGTAAGGAAATTCTCACTTCCACTTTTCCGTCTCACTTCCTGTTTGTCCTTTCTGTTCTTGCCCAACGATCTTCTGCCCTGAAATGTGACGCAACACAAAGTGTCTTGATGTCTCTGTGTCTCAGGCTGAATGAGAACATGAACGTTTGCGTCGCCGACTTCGGCCTCTCCAAGAAGATCTACAACGGCGACTACTACAGGCAGGGCCGGATCTCCAAGATGCCTGTGAAATGGATTGCCATCGAAAGCTTGGCGGATCGCGTCTACACCACAAAGAGCGACGTGGTTAGTGTCCACAACAAAAGCTCAAAAGATTTGACTTCTCAAAACTTAAATAATAACCACTGTGATCTTTGCTTTAAAAAAAAAACCTGATCCCATGCAGGACTTGATCTGGTGACCATCATATCAGGAGGTGGGAGCGCTAACCACAATCAATCAGTCAATCAATCAAAAAAATCAGGAAATAAGCAAGTGAAAATGAAGACAGGCCTTTCAGGCAGCTTTTACTAAGCCTGGTGTACAGCGCCCCTTCGTTTGTCGCAGGGATTATGTTCTCAAAATCACCTGCGACAGGTGAAATCTGTGAATTTTCATCTTTATTTTTAACGATCAGTGGAGATGGTTTAACTCCTTGCCGCCTCACTTTATCTCAAGTAATGAAAAAAAGGTCGCTTGTGTTTTCGCTTTCATGTAGATGCAACATTAACGCAGAAGCACTCAGAACCATTTTTGCATAAAATAAAAATAATGTGGGATTTACCACAGAAGACATTCCTGATCATCTTCTGTTATCACCGTGGGTTCTAAGTTTGGAGCAGAAGTGGTTTGGTCCACAGGCTGTAAAACTCCTCACTAGCCGTTATCCACGGTTCTCTTACAGACATGAACATTTTCACAATCCTCTCTTGTTTAAACTCTCAAAGTTCAAACCTTCATAGAAAAAGAATTCCAGGATTAAAGGACGCAAACAAAGATCTGATCGTGATGGAAAAGTTGTGTGGATTTAGCAAACTGAACGCATTCTGTCCAGGAGATGCGGCACAGATGCAGAAAATGATATCCTGTAATAACAAACAAACAAACAAATGTGCAAAATTGTGCAACAGAAATGTGAGAGAGGACAAAAGGTGAATGGTGATATTGTGAGGGAACACTGTAATGTCATAAAACCTGTGTTTAAAGTAGGGATGCCGCAGTTCACTTTCACCACCATTTGGTTCATTGGTGAAACATACAGTTCAGATTTAAACGCAGGATTGTGGCGTCCTTCATGGTAGATGATCTGGCAGCAGACCAGAGCTTGTTTTTGGAGGGAAACCTTCAAGTTTTTTGGAGGTTGCTGAAATTCTCTTTTTTCTGCCTTAAATGAAATCAATAAAGTTTCAGGGGGGGTGGGGGCCAAACTGTACATGCATTGATGGTTCTGTAGGTGTCGCTATCTCAAGAGCCCAACAGGTTAACCCTTTAATACCGGACATGGCGCCAGCGACACCAAAATAGAACACGCACTTTGACAAAACTCTCTGACCGATTATGTACCGTGAATCAGCTGGTTCTGATGGCTGTTTATTTCGGCTTTACACCAAAATACACGTAAAGCTCTGATTTTAAAGGGTCAAATACGGGTGCAGTCCATAAGGAGGGTGCGTTGGTCTGACGGACTGTTGCCCCAAAGCTAAGTAAAAAGTTCTTACACGGTTTGGATCGCTAGGAAAAAATATTTTTTACTTGCAACAATGGACAGAACCGAGAAAAAACCAGTGTTTAATCAGCTGAATGCGTCAACCATTCCAGGATGTCAGGCAGTTCCAGCATGAACTGAGCTGCTACAGGTTTGTTTTCCTGCAGCAGAGACCAGCAGCTGTTAATCCTGTACATGTTTCAGGAATGATGGGCAGGAAATTCTCCGCATACTTCACTGCTACAAATCCCGGAACAACCCCCAGCTGAGGGATTTTTCCAGAAAACTCCTCACCTGTTTGTGTCTCTCCGTCTCAGTGGTCATTTGGGGTCACCATGTGGGAAATCGCCACACGAGGTCAGACGCCGTATCCTGGTGTGGAAAACAGTGAGATTTACGACTATCTGAGGCAGGGAAACCGCCTCAAACAGCCGCCGGACTGTCTGGATTTGATGTAAGTCATGATGAAACCCATACTACGCTTTTCTGACTCCTGTGACTGCGTCGGGCCAAACTCGTCTCTGTTTTAGAACACATTTTTCTGACTGACAGAACTTCTAGGACAATGGGTGATGAATGATTCCTGTTGTTGACTTTCTGTCCAGATATTCTCTAATGTTCTCCTGCTGGCTGCTGAGCCCCAAAGACCGCCCCTCCTTTGAGGCGCTGCGCTGCGAGCTGGAAAAGGCGCTCGAGGACCTGCCGGACCCTCAGGACCCTGATGAGATTCTGTACGTCAACATGGACGAGTCTACGGAGCTGGGAGCCGTGGGTGGCCGTGAGCCTATTGGGGGGCTGCCCCCTTTCTGCCTGAAAGGCCGCGACAATGTGACCACGGTGGAGGTCCACCACCCCAACCGCTACGTCCTCTGTCCCCAGCACGAGACCAACCGGACCCTCTCGGACTCCCTGGACAGCCTGGACATGCCGGTGTCTTTGTCCACCGCCACGCTGCCCCTGCAGCCGTCCCGAAATGCCACGCCCACCCTGACCCAGGACCCCCCCTTTGAGCTGCTGGAGGACAGAGACAGGAAGATGCCGTGGCAGTAATGGACTCGCTCGGAATTGCTCAAACCTATCACTGCCAAAGAGCGCCATCCCAGTGGGAGAGCCGCACCCCACCCCCTGCGGACTGGGACGTGCCCCCCTCCCCCTCATGAAGGAGAAGGACCTCCACCTCTTTTCACGAGAAACAGTCAGTCTGAACTTCCTGTCGGTATGACCAACGCGCACGGCTGCGGACCATCTGTGACGCCACAACCTCAACGTCTGTGCACCTGCGTGGAGCAGAGTGGCCATACCCTAAAAAAACACAAACCAACTGAGCATGCTCAGATGGAAACCCCACCCCTCCTGAACGAGAGCAACAACTGTTCAGAAGATTTTTTAAACCCCGAATCCTGAAGTGTATTTAGGGGAAAATGCTCATTTTTGTCACTTTTTAAAGCATAAAAGTCATTTTCTAAACAGCAAACTAACCAATTCAATCTCAGACCTTAGTGGGAGGAGCCTTCACTGTTAAAGTGTAAATATTTTCCGTGTTTGACATTCCAAACGAGGCTTTCAAACTTCCGTATCCACCTGGGTTTTAACGCTAAGTTCTCCTTTGAGATCTTTCAAGAACAAACGAGAGGAAACGTTTCTTTTCTCTGACAAGCGTCAGAGCGATCCATCAAACTCAGGAAGCTTCTGGTCTCCAGAGGCTGCGGTTCTGCTGAGGCTCATATGGTCCAAACCGGTTCTGGTCCAGGCGGGTGGACTGTGAGAAGGTACTTCTCCAAACAAAGGACAGGATCTTCACCTTTGTTTTTGACTCAAGCACAGTGTTGTTACACCTTTTTTGACCTTTAATGTTGATTTACTTTTGTATTTTTCTACAACCTTGCACTAATGTTTTTGTACCTGTGTCTGTCTAGACTTTTGGATCTTTTTGTAGTGTTTTAAATGCTTTTTTAAATTGTTTTTGTTCTGCTGAAGTCCTCCTCCAAACTTTTCCTTAAGCCAGAGAACAAGGAAAGGGTTTCTGTGAAAGACCTGGGAAACATGAGGGTCCAGCTTTTCCTGAGCTCAGAACCTCAAACTGGGTTTACGTGTTTGTGAGCAGCGTGTCCAGGATCCTCCAGATGTGGGGCTTTAGGAAGTCCAGCAGTTAAAACTTTGCATATATGCACTTATTTTGGTGCACAGAGAAACTGAAAGAGTCCTTTAGTTTGTTGAGTCGTCCAAACATGTTGCTGCACATAGTTTTAGGATAAAATGGTTTTATTGTTTTTTTTGTGTTTTTTGTGTACTGTGAGCACAAACACATCCGTCATGATGTTCAAACCATCGACTGTATCTGAGAACCGGAGCGATTCAGGTTGTCTGAATTCCTTAGTGCACTATATATGACATTGGCAATTTTATAGAGCTGTCCGGATCTACAATTCCAAAATCCAGAGCCCGAGAAATGACCCAGAAGTCTCTGCAAAAAGCAGTGCATCCATGCTGATCAAACTGGCAGCCGTTGACCACAATGCATTGCGTTTGAATGATTTTTCATGTGAAAAACATGTATTTGAATTGTTTTAATTCATCCCACTTGTTGTCATCAGAACACAGTGGGTTCAGTCTTTGTGACATGTTCACATTTATTTGGTTTTTGCTTCAGGAAATAAGTGAGGTCATTTTTACTGTCAAAAAGTAGTGAGCATGGTGTCCGAATTGCTTTTTAAATCCACAACACTATAAAAGATTTTTGAGTAGTTAAGGAGGGAAAGTGTGACGTCATCCACAGAAAACGGATAACTTCTGGCTCCAGCCAAATGAGGTCAGTTCAGTTGCCATTTTGCAGCCAAACACTGTCAGTGGTTGCAAGGTGGTCTGAGTCATTCTTTCTATAGCAATGACTCTCACCAATCAGGAGTGGGGTTGTTGGAAGGCCACACCCCTAACAATGAACCAAGCTTGGAAGAATCTGTCAAACATTTTGAACATTGGGGGCTGGTAGGCTCCACCTACTTTTATTGAGGCATCTGACTGGTCAGTTTATCACTTGAATTATTTGAAATGAAAAAACATATTAAAAAATTAGGATTATCAAGAACAAAAATAAAGGTGTCAGAACAAGAATGTTTGAAAACCCAGGGGGGAGGGGCCACTCAGTCCAGTTCTTGCATACAGTCAATGGTTTTTACACGGGAAGCATTCGTACAATTCATTTTCAAGTTTATTTTTTGGTGCTGTTTTCTTTAAAAGTGCCTTCAGAGAGCCAGTATTTTACATTACAAACACGTGTGGAATGTTTCACCTGTTACATAAGTTTTGTACTTGGAGAAAATTGTACAGTTTTTGTCTTTATTGTGACTGCAAGCAAACCTTTTTACTGTATTTTGCAATAGAAATAAATGAAATGATTCAAAAATGTTAGTTTTTATTTAGGTTTTATCTCAGAGCAGAACCAATCAGATCTTCTGCCTTAATGACACGTGACGTGACAGAAGACCCATGCCCTAAAAGTGGATGTAGAAGATGTGCACGTCGCCGCGGATCTCCAGAGTGTCGATCTCATAGAAGGACATCCGGTGAGAGAAGTCAAACAAATGCTCTCCGTTCACAAACACCTTGAACTTTTGGTTTCCACAGCGGATGGACATCTGGCAGCAAGACAGAGGATTGACTTAATGGACGGTCGGTCTGCATCAGAACTCACCTGCGTGGCGCTCTGACATACGTCAAAGAACTGCCCCTCCCTGAAAGGGTTAGTGCTGAGCTGGCGCTCCTCTTTGCCCCAGTTTCCTCCAGTCCTGCTGTTGCGAACCACCTCCCCCTCCTTCACCCTAGAGTTCAAGTGGAGCGCCATGTCCCCGGATCTGCTCGCCACAAAGTTGATCGCCATCCTGCGACGACAGCTGAGCGTTAGAGCTGATGTAACACGGTTATCATGCGGGTGGCAGACACATACCTGTCCGCTCCGAACGGCACCTTGCCTCGGATGATGAAGGTCTTCTTGGGGTGCATTCCTCCAGGGATGATGGTGGAGAAAGGAACAGCCTGAAAACATCAGAGCCAGACACGCAGCTGCAGAGAACAAAGAGTTTGAAGGAACGCTGCTCCAAGGCCACTGAGCTGATCAATGGCCTTGTGGTAGAGTGTCCGCCCTGAGACTGGGAGGACGTGAGTTCAAATCCACAGCCAAGTCTTGCCAAAAACTTTAAATGGAACCCAGTGCCTCCATGCTTGACACTCAGCATTGGGGGTGGGGGTTGTTACATATGAAGAGTATAGTCTCATCCGATACCACTGCCAATCCTCCAGGGATTCTCACATGGGATTCAGCTTCAGTTTACCTTACAAAATTCCCCCCTGTGGCTGCAGTAACTCAGCACCAGTTGTGCCCGGTGGTTTCCCATCCAAGGACTGACCAGGACTGACCCTGCTCAGCTGCTGAGATCAGGCACTTCCAGGGAGACTCAGCTGTTTACAGTAGTGAATCCACTCCTTTGCTGTTACATGTGTTGATCTTGAAAAAGATTTTTCTTCTGCAAAAATGACTAAAACTCCTTTTTGATGGATTAACGATGCTTCTTTGTCAGCTGGAGTTCTTCAAAACAACCAGCAGAGGGCAGCAGAGTAAACCCGTCATCTTAAAGACCCACTCTAATGAAAAGCATGATTTTAACATGTTCTTGTGACATTTTTCTGACGATGGAGGACATAAAGAAAAGTGAGCTCAAATTTAGATTCCTGACTATTTCTTCATTCGAATTGTGGTAAATCAGGAGCAGCAAAAAAATAAAAAAGTTACGTGGAAAACACGCTGGGCTGGACACAAGCTCCAACTGTCCCGTCCACAACTCAGAGGTGAATTTCTAATGAACTCCTGCTGCTCTGCAGGAACTATGTCCTGGAAAATCACACAGGATTTTTAAAAATGTTGTCCAAAAAACGGCATCATCATAATTTGAAAACAGACCAGATGATGATCAGAGTGGGACTTTTATGGTTAAGCACAGACATTTCACTTCATCCATCTGATTATTGTCAGTAAAAAACAAAATAAATCCTTTCACTTACTGGGTTGTGAATTGGCTGTCTGCCCAAACCCTGAACAAAGAAACAGAACATGAATTCAGCAGGAACGCATCAGCCCTTCATACGGACGACGTGTTACTGATCTGTGCTCCCACCGGCAAATGGGATCCTGGAAACCCTCCCGGCTAAGAAAAAAAACAAAACATCAGACATTAAAAAATCAATATTTTTTCAACCAAAAAACATTTTTGTAAGTTAACGTCTCACCCCCATTCCGCCCGCACAGCCGCCTGGATATCCTCCCTGCAGAGAAACCCATGACATCTGTTTGCATGATTTCATCCATAAGATTCATTTATTTACAACCATGTAGAATCAAAGGGACTGAAAAGTCAAAGCCTCTCCCCCCTTCACCTGAATAACAAAAACCATTTTGCAAAAATTATTTTTTTAAAACATCGAAATATTGTCATTTTAGAATCTGAAAACATGTTTAAATGTAATTTAGAGACATAAATAATTGTTTTCTCACCCCCAGACATCCTTCATTTCCTCCTGGATATCCACCCTAAAAACACATTTCAGGAACATTGGAATTTAAATTCATTTTTGTGAGAATCTGAATGTAAATATTCGAAGCATTCATTCACCCCCATGCAACCTCCTGGGTATCCCCCCTACTTCAAAAAAGAGAAACGTGTTCGGCATTTGTCTCGTTTTAGCACAGATGGATCCAGAGACTTGAACACTTACTCCCATTCCTCCTGGATATCCTCCCTGCACATCAAATGAAAAGGTTCAGCTTCTTCATCAAATCATGTCTTTCATCTGATACCTCAAATCCATGACGGACGCACCTCCATCCCGCCTCCCGGATTTCCCCCTGATATTCCTCCCTAACAAGACAACAACTACTTTCACACTGAGTTCGGAAGCCAGCACTCCCAATGAAAAGCCTTTGTAAACCCATGTAAATGCGTGTTTCGAGCTTCCACTCTCAAAACTCTGGTTTTTAAGTCCGTTTTCGGGCTCGGCACACAAGATGTGCGGCCACTGCATGCTGAAAGTTAAACCAGTTGAACTTTAACCAATCAGGGACTTGGTAGTGGCGTATGGATGGCATCCTTTTAAATTAACGGAAGTGCTAATGGTTTGAAAGTTGATCAGGAAGGAGAAATGAATAATTGCGGTTAGTGTCCGGCCAGAGGTCTACCAAATCTTTTATTTATCAAAAAAGAGCTGTGAAGAAAAATCCTGGTGCAAGATTCACCAGATTTGCACCACCGATTCGACAATTTTGCATAAAGCTTCTTTCAACTGAGTACACGGGTTAGTATCAGGTACCGACGGTCCAGTGTGAACATCATATCCTAAAAGCGCCTTCAAGAACCCGCATCCTCATTTCTAACAGCCAGGCTGCACACAAAGAGCGCGCACGCATCACATGACACATCTGGCACTCCACAAAACGTTTCAAGAAGAGAAGATGATTAGTCCAGACGCCATAACTCACTTTTATGACATCACCATGAATGATATTCATGTCATCGTTAGGATAACCGCAAAACTGGACGCAAAAGTCGGCTGTACCAAGACTCACCCCCATGAGGATGATGGTCTGGATGGAAACATCTCCGTCAACCTGGATTGCACGGACCTGCTGCACAGGCAGGCGATGTTTGAAAGCATGAAAGTCCTTTCCGTTGACTTTAACCTGGAAGAGGTTTGTGTTAACCTCCAGGTGAACATTCATGAACCTGCTGCAGCGGCTCGGCTGTTCAGTGTCTGACCTCGTAGCCCTGTGCGCTGATCCCGATGACCATCTCAAAAGCCTGGCCCTCGGTGAAGGGCATCTTGCGGATCTTCTCCTCAGACTCCCAGGACCCGTTCTTGTAGGTGTTGAAGACCACTTTGTCCCAGCCGTCAAAGCGGGGGTTGAAGTGCAGGGCGATGTCGCCCGACTCAGACTCGCTGCATCGCAGGTTGATGTGGAACCTGCCCAGATAACACCGGATATGAAAGACATTCAAACAGTGCAGGTGGAGCCAAGAGCACACATCTTCTCAGGTGGTTGCAGTGTTTTCTGTGTTTGAAAATCCAGATATGACTGTTTTCAGAGGAGGAGGGGCGAGTGGTGAAGTGTGTGATATCTAAGTGTCCAAACAAAGGGACCCACCCAGAGTGAGATTACAGAAGGTGTTCCTGCAACTTCAAGGAGGCCAAAAGGCCGGAAGAGAAACCTGAACATGAGAAAACTGAACATGACAAAACTCCACTTTGACTAAAGAATGGACCTAATGGTGACAAACTGAGATGTTTGTGTCTGCAGTGACCTGGAGATGTCCTTAGGAATGGAGCCCTGGATGGAGATGGACATCCCTTCTCTCAGGCCTCCTAGGATTGGTCCGAGATAAGGAATTCTCTGTTTTTAAAGACCAGAAACAGCCATGAGAGTCTGTCTGACATGAGAGTAAGTCAGATGTATAAGGATGTAACAGGGCAGCCACAGTTCAGAGTATTACACTGCCCCATCCTGGTCTTCAGGATGTCCCACCCGATCTGTTCTCCAGTTCTCTCTGCTTTGCTTTCTGCTGATTTGCTGACTCGGGTGTCTCCTTATTCTGATTGGCTGAACACACCTGATCCAGTTGATCAGGAGCAAGGAGAGCAGGAAAAGTTGGAGAACAGGCTGAGTCAAGCTTTTTGCAGAGGATCCAAAACGCTTCCGTACTCATCAACGATCCACCAAAGGGACGAAGAGAACAGGGCCGTGCAGGTCCGGACCGTCTTTCTGTGTCGGCCACACCACAATCAAACCCTGACACCACCTCAAGAGCTGGATCTGACCTGCGCCCTTCAGTGGCGGCAAAACTTCACAAACGTTATGATTCTGAAAGGGAAATACTCAACCGCCTCACTTCCCCCCAAAAAAACAAACGTGGAAATAGTTTTTATGCTTCTAAAAGGAGATGTGGGTTCCTGTCTGGAGCTTTCCAGCTGCTGCAGATGTTGTCTTAAAGCTCTGAATGTAGAACCTGTTGATGGACTGCCGGTTGTGAACCTCATGCATTAACGCTGTGGAACACATGCAGGTCCTTTAAGGTTTAACACTTTCAAATGACAGCTTTGGGTTTTCTTCATCATTCTGTAGGTTATAGTTATTTTCTGATTCTGTAACTTCATCCTAATCTTGTTTTAAATGTCAACAATGTAGCAAAAACAACATTTTTTTTAACTTTACAAAAAACCCCACCAATGAAGTCAGAGTAAAAGAAGGGATGAGAAAAGCAAAACATTTGGTCAACTGAGCTCTTTAAAAACACGTATTATCATTGGAATCGTAGCTGATACATTTCTGAGCCCCATCTCACGAGCATCATCTAAACTCGGCAAAAAAAAAGCCGTTCTTAACAACTCGGCCATGTTTTCTGCCTTGTAGTTTATCATCATTCCACTAGGGGCAGTAGAAGGATTATTCCTGCTTTCTTGAAATCTCAAAAGCACTTTTGGCGGGAAAAGTATTGCTAATTTCTTTAACTTTACGGTGAGAATAACTCATTTATTGTTTTACAGACTACTTGGTGCATTGAAAGAATGTAAAATGTGTTGATTATTAATTCTTTATAATACAGTTACATCATGTTAAAAAGGTATCAAATTTGACACAGTGGGTGAATAAGGTATTTTTTCCTGAATATTTATGAACTCAAATAGTTGTGAGCAAAAACTCAAAGTACCCATTGGATCATAATTGATACGATCTATATCTCATAAAATTGATATTGGTAATTATTTGTGTGGATTTCATAAAAAAAAATCTTTATTTCCAAAATATTAATTTTCTATCAGTTCTTTGATGAAGTGGGCTTTACAGGGTCAGCCTTCTTTAATGGTCAAGAATGCTGTAAAAAAAAAAAAAAGCAGTTTTTCAACTTTTTAAAACGCACCAATAAACAGTTACAGAAAATACAAACAGAGATGATGGAGAAAAGTAAGACATTTGGTGAGCTGATGCCTTTATAAATACTTAAAAAAAAAAAACATTTGTTTTAAGAGAACTGTAAGTTTCATTCACAAAAAGTTCTTTTTCAGGAACAAAATTTCTTCATTCAGGCTCATTTTTGGGCTGAAATGTCCAGAAGCACTGACCTCCAACTGTCTCTCAGCATCTTTTAGAACAAACAACATCTGGATTTTACGTTTTTCTCTCCTGACCTAATCCAAGTGTTTCACTCAAAAAGAAAGTTTCTAACTTTTCAGAAGAGAAATGTGATTTTAGAAAATGACAGAAATGTTCATTTGCTTAACCTTCCCCAGCCCTGCGTGCAGATACTCACTGGGTTGTAGACCGGCTGGTAGCCTGTAGGAGCAACGAAGGTCATGGCGGCTCACCGCAGGACGCTAAAGATGACAGGAAATGGGGTTTTCAGCAGCAGACAGATTCCTGCCTCGTTTTATACCCACGCTGGAGGAGAACGCACTAAAAAAACCTTTACACGAATAGCATGAATCACTCAAAGGATAAAAAGGTATGGAAACTCAGTTAGCCATTGACAGAGGTTTCCTTTCATCAGAAAAGTGCAGCGTGACAGATCATTGGAGGAGGACTCATCAATCACACGAACAAACAGAAAACTGACAGATAATTATGACTAATTTCACATCCTGGAATAACAAAGACTCCCAAACATGAGTAAAGGTTTCAAATGTGATGAAACGGCGATGGTCTGAGGTCAGGAGTTCATTTTGGCTTTTACCAGAATGGTTTCAAAATTTTCTGCAGAACTAGCCAACATTTCCAAAGGCTTTAAAGCCCAGAAAACACAGAATAAGAATCATTTAAAGTCATTTAGAACTTTGTCTCCCAACAAGCTCCTGAAAAAGATAAAACTAGAGGAACCCCAACTACCACATGGAGATAACTTCACCCAAAAAAAAGCCGCAAGTAACTACGGTAACTTAATAAATGAAGGGTCTGCCATGACCCATCAGATGGGTACCCAAAGGGCTCAGTTTCCACAAAGCTGAGCTTTTTTCACTTGAATACAACCGCCAAGGATAGTATGGATTGAAAGTCATAAATCAGAATCTTACATGAAATAATTTTAACAACAGAAATAGATTTTACCTACAAATTAGAATTTAAACATTTTGACAATTTGGTTATTGGCTTCAAATATAAACATTTTGTTCCAACTTCCTGCTTTTTTTAAAAATAAAATTCAGAGTTAAATGTGAAACAGCATGTTGACATCAAAGTGAGGTAACGGTTAGACGTCCAAACAGAAATCCTGGTTCGAGCGTCATGTAGAAGTTTAGCAGGTATTTACAGAGCGAAGCCTGGAGGGGTTTAAGGTCATGGCAGGGCAGACCTTTACTTTCTACTGGATTTTTCTATCAGCAGGCCCGGCCTGTGTCATGCTATAAAGAAAACTGACATTACATGAGTGGAATGTTTGTGTGAATAACTGAGCGTTTAGGTCACAGAGTTGCTTCTCAGGTCCCTCAGAGCCTGATTCCAGCGTTTGGCTTCATGCAGCAGAATTCCAGATCCTCCGCGGCTGGCTACAATGAACACAGCGCTGAGACCCGAAGGAGCCTCTGGAGGATAAAGGAGCTGATGAGAGTTCTCCGTGTCAACTGCAGGCTCCATGAATCCTCAGAAACATGGAATGCTGAGCCGAGGATTTGAGGGTTACCACACCCACATTTGTCTTCATTTTAAATTTCAAATTAAAAGCTCTAGTTCCTAATAATCAAGTAAAGTCAGAATGAAAATCAAATGTAACCCTTTAACATCAGAGCTGTCTCCTAAATAATTCATGCTCTTTGACATATAGTAAATCTTTGATCACGTACATTTCAAACGTAAATCAGATTTACGCTGATTAGCACTTCACTACTGTAAAGCTGCTTTTCTCCACTTCAGAATCCACTAGAGTTACAGTAACTGAAGAAAAGTCAAAAAGTTAACACTAAAGCTAAAGCTCCAATTTAAAGGGTTAATTACTGTGTTTTTCAGACTACAAGTTGCTACAGAGTATAAGTTGTCGATGCCAAAAAATGCATAATAAAAAAAAAATCATGTGCAAATCACTGTTGGGAGAAATGTATTGAACAAAATATGGGAGCAAGATCAAACATTTCATTTTGAAAGGCACATCAAAACAGCAGAATAGAATAAATATCTGCACACTTCACTACCATAGCACATTCATCAATGAAACACACCACAAATCTAGTATATCAGCGCACAACTAAACTTTTTATATCGTTTGAAATCACGAAATCTCTTGAATCCTTTATCGCCTTTGTCGCTTTGGAACAACTCAGCTAAGCCCGGCGTAAGACTGTGTGGCGCTTCTTCTTCTGCGTTTCTGTTAAGAGCAAATGCTGATGTGCACTTACAGTGCCCTCTAGTGGTCGTTGCTATCATTTTTTAAATCACAAACAAGTTGCACCTGAGGATAAGTTGCACCCACGGATAGACTATCAAAAAAAAAACAAAAAAACAGCAACTTACACTCTGAAAAATACAGCAAAAGAAGAAAAATGACCCCTAGTGGTTACCTGGTGAAGTGACATGACTTTAGCTGTTTTTTTTAAACATGCTTCAATCTGGAAGTCAAATGATTGCTTTGATAACTTATCAACTAGCATACATTAGTGGGAAGACTGACAAAGACTGAGATAATATTGTGGAAGGGGTATTTGCCTTTGGAATAAAGTCTGAAATATTTGAACAGAACTTTATTTAAAACACTGAACGATTCAAGATGAAACAAGAACCAAAGAAAAGAGCAAACCGTTTGTGTAAATCAAGAAAAATGCTCCAGTTTTCCTTAAAATAATCTGTTTATTCTGTATTGAAACAGGCTGTAATGAGTGGGGAGCAGTGATCTCCGTTCACTTCCATCCACGTGTTCTGTGGAAACCCCAGCGAGCATCCACACATCTGCTTAATAAGGAACCACGCTGCTCAAACAACAGCAGAGAGACACAACCGTCTGAGATCAAAGCGGCTTCCCAAATAAAAATAAAATGAATCCTAAAACATCTAAAGAAAAAAACCTCAAAAACCACGGAGGGCGTTTCCTTCTGACAGTGTTTGTTTCAGCGTAAGACTGTCGGATCATCAAAACACAAAGAAAATAAATATGTGCATCTACGTTAAACAGGAACCTCCATCCAGGCAGACGTTCATCACGGACGACACTTTGGAGAAGATGCTTCATGGATTCCTCTAAAGCACTCGTTTGTGCATAAAGTCACATAATACTTAATCTGCACATCGGCAAGAAAAACCTCCTACTGTGTGTTTGTGTTTGTGTGCAACACACAACCAGGAAGTCTCTGTAAGACTTCTGCATCATCGTCACTTTGAGAGCTTTCCTTCTACGTCTGAAGGACAGACGTCCAGAGAAAAGGAGCGAGAAAAGGTGGGAGTCTTCTGAAACATCAGAGAGGACAGAGCTGCAGCTTCCAGCACAGAAGGCTGAAGCTCACCACAACTGAAGCAGTGACATTGCTATAGGCACCGGAACGTTGACAGCAGCAGCGACAGAAAGCCCCAGATTCAAGACTGAAGGAGAGAGGCGATCCGAGTAGCACAGAACAATGAGGTCACAGCAGAGACGGATCGACAGCGTCCTGCTGAAGGGAGTCACATGTGCATAGCTTTGTAAGACCAGAGACCAGTGCAGATGAGAGACGAGACTAAGACATGAAAGTGATGAAAGTGGAAAGTTCTGCTCCTTAATTGCTCTTCGGGTTTCTCCTCTCTGCGTCAGACCCAGATGGAGGACATTTATCCCAGCTGGTCCTCATACTGCTTCCTGAAGCAGTCTCCGGCAGGGAAGAAGTCCCAGCAGCGCTCCTGGTACATCTTCCACACGTATGACTCCTACAGACGGGAATCAAAGCAGGAGTTCAGCATCTGATCTGATCTGAACTCAGGTCAAAAGGACGTTCAGGGTCACGAACCTGGCCTGTGTGTTCCGTTTCATCTTTGTTGATCAGATACATCAGGAAGAACCTGGAAGAGAAACATTTGACATTTCAATTCAAATCATGGCTTTCTTACATAGCAGGAATTCCTAGGATTTAAAGCACAAGAAAAGACACATCCTTCCTTAAACTACTATTTTGATCATTTTTGGATTTGTTTTGTTCCCAGCAGTTTTTTCATCCTGATTATGCCGTTTTTAGTCAAAACCAAAAACTTGTTCTGTTTTCTAGGACATAGTGTCTGTAGAGTGGCAGGAGTTCCTTAGAACTTTGTGGGCAGACCGTTGTCATGGAGCTAGCCCACTCCCACTTTAAAGTCAGGCCCAGATGAACCCAGCCCCCCTGTGGGATGCAGGTAGAATATGGGGGGGGGGGGTCATGTCCCTCAGGGCCCCTAAAATTCATAGAAAACAATGTTATTATCATATCAGTTCATCTATCCACATATCTATCTTCTTCTTTGATGTATTTGAAATGTCTTATAAGTTGGTGTGGGTCGTCAAACAACTTATAATATTGAGATGATCAAGCTTTAAGATTACAAAAAAGTTTAAATTGTGACACATCTTTAAAAAGGAAACCCATGAAACTGCTGATGGGCGTCCTTCTGGGATCGTCCCGTTCCTGTGAACAAACCTGAAGAGCTGCAGGCGGTTGGGACTGAAGCTGAGGCATTTCTGAACCAAACGTCTGCTCAGATACATGACTCACATGTAGTTGGCTAAGTTATGCTCCTCTAAGGTGTGCGTCTCGAAGCCATGCGGCGTTGTGTCAAAGTAGTCGCTTCCTATTCCACAGATGAAGCATTTTGTCTGTTGGGGGGAATAAAAATGGCTTTGATTGGACACATGCGGGTCACATGACCAACGAGGAGCTGGAATGGACTCAGGGTGCGGACGCTCACCTCCATGTCCTCCCTGACCTGCTCCTGCTGGTCTCTCAGCTCTCCAAAGGCATCAATGATCAAACCTGACGGGGTGGAGGACAGACGGGATGAGGTCTTTAACTTTCTGAAGAACCAGGACATTTGGGTTTGGGTGGGGCGGCTCACCCTGGATGATGGCCAGCAGGATGACGATGACAAAGAAGAAGAAGGTGATGTCAAAGACCACGCGGTACAGCTCGTATTCATCCCCGGCCGGGTCCTCGATCTCGTCTCCAATGCCGCCACCGGCGCGGACGCCGACGTACATGTGGAAGAGGTAACACTGCGGTGGGAGGGGCGAGAATGCAGTCTCACAGAGCAGAAACTCCTCCCATCATGACCCCCCATCAACAAGCTCCCAAACGCTCACCGTCATCATGTCGTCACACTTCATGTCTGGCTCGTCCTCATCCTCACTCTTGTTGTAGAACTTGCGGAAGAAGTTGAAGGCCACCACGGTGTAGAGGTACACTACCACGGCCAGCAGGCCCACGGTCATCACCAGCTGCACAGAGCGCACGCAGTCAGCTCACGCACGCCCCGCCGCCACACGCCATGTCAGCACAGTTACCTGTTTGCCGTTGTGGGTCACAGAGGACAGGATGGTACGAAGGGTTTTGACTCCCATGGCGATGTCCAGAAGATGGCAGGCGAAGAAGAAGTTGTTGTAGTGTCCAAGCAGAGACATCAGCATGTACCAGACCAGGTAGAGGAAAGTCTAAAGGGTTAATGAGGGAGGGGGTTAGGCCTGCAGGCATGTGAGGGGACTGCCTCAGCATCCTTATTTCTATTAAACGTCTTTCCTTAACACATGCTTTAAATTTAGACTTTTTCAAAAAGGCGGCACAACTAATATGATTTCCTGAAGTTACAGGGCAGAACTCTTAACTTCAACATGAAACACAAAGGAATTCTTGGATCAGGTGCAGTCAGTGACTCTGACCCTCCCACAGACTCATAAAGGGATTTCTAGAGTCACACTTCCAGCAGCAGCAGCAGGCACACTAAAGAAGAGTTTACTTTTTAAACTGGTTTAGTAACTTCTTTGTTCTGAATCTTTATACTTCTGTAAATCATTTCTTAAAGGAGTCATTTGTACTAAAAATTACATCACAGAACTCATCTATATACAGAGCTCTCAGTCTGTTATGAAAATGTAGCTGATGTGTGAGAATCTTTAGACTTTTTGTAATTAAAATGAACATAAAACTGTTTAATAGATGTATTCCATTTTCCATTCTTGAAGACCTGACCTTTGACTCTTGTGTAGATAAAAAAAAAAGTTTATTTTCTTGTTTAAGTGACTTTCTTTGCATAAGTGAGTTTTTAGATTTTTTTCAAAGAAGCAAAAAGCAACTTTTTCTGAGGTTACTGGGGAGAAGTTAATCTAGACAATATGAAGCTTCTTCTAAACAATCAGCTGCAGTCTGTGACTCCGCCCCTCGCACAGACTCACAAAGGGATTTCTTTAATCCCACTTTCAGCAGAAGGTATGCTAAAGAGAAGTTGACTTTTTTGTGCAGAATGTTTTTACTACTGTCAAAAATTTCTCAAAAGTCATTTTTTAATTAAAAAAAAAATGACATCAATGACCTCACCTATTTATAAAGTCCAGCTCTCAGTCTGTGAATCTTTAGACTTTATTAATGACAAAGAAAACAACATAGTTCCACAGACACGGTCAATTTTCTCCACTTCTGACAAGGTCAAAGGCCAATTCAGATCAATTGTGTGAATCAAAAGCAGTCAGTTGTTAAATAAAAATTCCTTCTTTCTTCCTAGACAGCTGAAAGATGCTGATAGAAATCTTGGCTTCGTCCGGTTCACCCTACATTCTCACCAGTTTTTGTTTTAAACATTGTGGTCAAAAGTTTCCCCGTTTCAGGCCCAACTCCACCATCTATCCAGCTTCAAAGACCATCCATATGGAAGTTTTCAGATTCAGGTGAGAGCTCCTGGCCGATCCAACTTTATTCCAATGGAGACGGATGATGTCCAGATAACTTAAATGGATCTCTGTCATTCTGGCTGGAAGGAGCATTTGTGAACCGTTTTTTTAAACTATGAGCTGAAATGTTCATGTATGCAGTGTTTAGGAACCAAGCAGACGCCACATCCTAGCACGTATCAAGGACTCAGACACAAAAGAGACACAAAAAGGTCAAAGGGTCTGTTAAATCTAATAGTGTTAACTGTTTTCCTTCTGCTGCTTCCTCACTCACGTTATCGGTGAAGACGACACCAAACTTCCAGATCTGATACTTGATGTCAATAGAAGTAATCCTGCAGAGAGAAGACATCCTTATTCTCCTGCCGTCACAGCAGGGCTGATCACGGGGGGGGGGGGCATACCAGCTGAACATGGAGGTGTCGGGTTCGGGCTTCTTTTCGTGGGTCATGGCACTGACATCGAGAGACGCCAGATCCATGCCGAGCAGTTCTGCGATTCTCTCTCTGCCGTAAATGTCCCCGTATTTATCCAGAACCTGAGGATCAAAGACAGAGGAGGAGGTTTGACATCTACAGAGTTCCAGCAAAAATGCAGAAAAACTTACCTTTCTTTTGACAAACTTGTCCCAGTAGTTGTTGGGGAAGGTCCTGGGGAGAGAGGAATGTTTTTATTTTGTTATGCACGTGTGTCTAAGTGTCCTTACTTCTAAACCTTCTCTTCTGCATGTTATAAACTTCTGAATCAATAACTTAAAAAGAATATATATAGAAAGCATCATTTTTAATATTTAGACCCCCACAGTAATTCTGAGACGCATCGTGTGGTCTGAAATCCTGAGGTGGTTCAGCGGTCTCATTGGCAGCTCTGTCCAGCCCTTCCCTCCTCCAAACCAGTAACACTAGGATTTATAAACTCACATCTTTCCCCTCCGTAAATCTTTTAAAAACAGTTCTTGACAGCTTTAGTGTTTCCCAAACTGCTCAGATCAGATTTGGAGTTTGAACGCTTACGGAGTGTTGAGCACCAATCGGTCCCATTGGCCCTTGATGTCGTCATCCTCCGGCTGCTCTGTGACGTAGAGACCATCAAACTCCAGCTTTCTGGCTAGCTCCTTCTCTCTCTTGAAGATAACCAGGGGAACCTGGAGCGGTGGAGGAAGTGAAGAAGAGTTTGAACCTGTGCAGTGAAGGGAGAGAGTTCTGCTGGAGCAAAAACCCACCTTCAGACAGTTGTAGCCGATGATGCAAAGGAAGGAGATGACGGTGTGGACGATGGAGAGGAAAGCCAAGGCCGGCTCCATGTAGCCGGTGCTCTCCTCCAAGAAGTAGTACAAAGGGCCCTCTTCGTCTTCGTCCTCTCCCCCTTCCTCTAGTCCAGAGCCGTCCTCCTCAGCACCAGAACCTTCAAACAAGCCAGAGCCCTCAAACAGACCAGATCCTTCAAATTCCTCCTCACCTGGAGGACTATCAGACACCTGGGAAGATCCAACAGGAAAATACCTGTCATTTCAAAACAATATTCCCAAAACTGAATTCTCCTTCCTACAGGTGTGATCATGCTATCCTTCTGATGGCTGCTCCAGCTCTGCGACAAAACCTTCACAGACCTTGTAGAAGAGCAGGATGAAGTTGAGGGCGAAGGCGATGAACAGAGCCAAGAACCGGAGGTTGTAGAAATTGCGAGAAAGATAATTCTGTGAGGAAAGAAAGACGCTCATCAAGACTACAACACCATGAGACAATAACAACCATGTGGACTTGCTTTATCTTCTCTGAGGTTGAAGTTCTATTGAAGGTGTGAACTGCAGGAACGGCTCACCATGAATTTAATCCTCTGAACCTCCAGCTCATTCCACAGCTCAAAGCCCTCCTCTGCAGGTTTCTTGTCTTTCTTTGCCTTCGTCTTTACTGCTTTCTCCTCCTCTTTCTCAGGCGCCTCCTCCTTCACCTCAGGTTCAGGTTCTGCTTTCTCCGTCTTCTCTCCATTCTCAATGCTGAAAAGACAAAACTCTGTTTTTACATCTAAACCCTCACACCTGCACGCCCCTTGACCATTTAACACTGGACACGTGGCTGGTGACATCTAAATAACGCACGCTCTTTGACCTACTAGCTTTACACCGAAAGGCAACACGTCACAGCATAAAGTGTTGTATTTCAGCACAGAACAGCTTTTCTCTACTTTAGAATCCCTTAGAAATAAATCAATTGTGTCAGTGGTTGAAGAGTTACAGAGTTCCGGTGTTCGTTAAGATGCAACCGCTCCTCCCCATGACCCTCCATGGGCCTGGACTATCCAAAAGCCTGCAGCACTCGTACGGGTCAGCCCTCCGTATGGTAGCTTGTGATTAAGGCTGTAAACCGTTCAAGGGTGTAAGAACTCGGAATGTCTTTTTACTACAGAGTAAATTTTCTGCAAATCTGTTTGTCAAAAGGTCTCAAAATCTAAAATTGAAGCTAGCTAACACTGGTGAAATAACAAAGAGTTTCAAAAGGAAAAGTAGAAAACTCACTCCGCCTTCTCAGTCTCCTGGGGAACTTCTTCTTCAGGCTCAGCTTTTTCTTCCTCACCTTGTCCTTCAGTGGCAGCAGCCAGCTGCTCGGGCGAAAGTTTACAATCAACAAGGAGAAGAATGGAAATGAAGGAACCAGCATTAAGCACACAAACGCACCAGTTTTCTCTTCAGCAGCGGTGTCCCCTCTGGAGTTGGTGGCTCTTCAGTTGTCGTTTCTCCAAAGTCTCCAAGTCCTCCAGGAGTGTTGAAACCCGGCAGACGTCCACCTTCACCCTCTTCTCCATCCTCTTCCTCCTCCTCTCCCACTACAGTATCCACATGTTCTGCACCTCCTTCTACATCTTGAACTTCTCGAGCTCCAGGTTCTGGTGCCAGCTCATCATGAACTTCATCTTGGGTTGGATCTGGCATGCTGGCTAAGATCTCTGTGACCGTCATCTTCTTGGCCCCCTCCACCAGGCCTCCACCGAACAGCACTTTCCATATGAGCGTGAAGAATCCCTTACATATGTTGTAGACAAATATCAAGATGCCAATCAGAACCGTGTAGATGAAGGTCACCAGGCCGACCACCATGTCCTTTATGGTCATTTTTCTCAGCTTGCGGTACCGACGTCGCAGATTACGGAAGGTGAACATATGAAAGAAGTTCATCACACTCTTAAGGAAGTCTGCAAAAGCAGAAGTGGACTCAGGAATGTGGCCCTCTTCATTGCCTTCTTCTCCTTCTCCAGACTCCTCCACTCCTCCACCTTCTTCCTCTTCTTCCTCATCATCTTCCTCCTCAGGTTCTCCCTCAGGCTCAGAGATAGACGCCGCGATGTTCATCTCAAAAATGGTGTCCTCGCAGAAGTTCACAAACATCTCCATCTTCTCGCTCTCACCGCCCTCGTTGACCACGTCGAAGATGAACTGTCGCTTGGACTCTCTGACCTGTGGCATCTCCCACTGGTTGCGGTTGGCCTCGCTGATCTCAAAATAAATGCGCTCGATCCTCCTGCTGGCTCCCATGATCTCGATACGGCCAAGAAAAGGACGGAAGTAGTTGAGCACGCTTTCAGCCTGTTCCAAGAAGTTCTGAAGGCGAGTGTCATGAGGAACGTGCTCTGATAAATTGGTGAGAAGAACTGCAATATTGAAGCCAATGTCTTTGGCCGGCTCCTGGAAACGGTCTGCAAACTCCTCAAAGTTGATCATCTCATTTTCATCTGCTTCCGAACAAGAGAGGAGGAACTGGATTTCAGATGGAGAGTATTGTTTCTGACTGTCCATGGCCTTGGAGAAGTCTTTCTTGGAGATGAGCCCTCGCGGGTCAGTCACATAGTCACGGAAGGCGTCAGATGCTACTATATCCTTGAGCTTGAGGAACATGTCAAAGAACTTAAGGATCATCTCCACGTTGCTGGACGACTCCACCAACATGTCAACCATCTGCCTGGCAATGGTGCCGTTTACAACGTTACCTACAGAGTGAGAGGAAACAGAAAGTTTACAGTCAAACTGAGGCATGAAGAGGAGAAAAATCTGAAGAACAAGATGAAATCTCTGGTTGCTTTCACGCTGGAATACTCCCAAAGACGTGTTTCAAATGAATGCTCATCACAATTTTACTGAGTTGACTTCACACATGGAAGGAACACACAGAAACTGGCACAACCCACAAGAAAATCCAACAGCGTAACATTTGGGAGCAAAACTGTTCAAAATATTCAGTAATGATGGAAGAGAAAGAAATGCACACAAAAAACTCCAAAAGCCTTCTCACAACACTTATGTTCTTTCATGATCTTTTAATCTTTTACTCTGAACTGCATTTGACCCTGAATCAAAATCAATAGAGCTGATGGTTACCAGTCTGTTTGATCTGCAATGTTTGTCTGTGTTCACACTGAAGTGAACCAGGGATCATTTGCAACTGTACCCTTGTTCAAGACCCTTGTTCTGTCAGCCGATACGGGAATGCTGCAGCCGACAGGTCATAGTGAACACTTAAGGGTAAGTTAGGGTGAAGTAGATGAGATGCAGGCATGTTGTACATATTTTTCAGTTTTTCACTTCCCAAATCCTGTGCACTGCACAAAGACTCCATTAATGCTGTTCACGTGCGCGCTGCTTGCGTGCAGCTTGACTGTTAGAAATGAGGAAATTCAGACATAGTAGTTTTGTGTGGGCATTCTATGAGCACTTGCGTATCACGTGCACACACCCCGTATGCAGCATTTTCTTGCAGTCAATTAAAGGGCTAGAAGTTGCTTCTTACTAACGACTAGAGTGTGATGTAAGGACACCATCATCTGTACGTCAAAAGTGCGTGAAACTTCCATTATCCTTACGAAAAGTTCATAATACACTTATCAAACGCATGAAAACGATACGTTCCATTTTCATGATGTCTCATAATCTCTTAAGACTGGAGCTCCACACCCATACTCACAGAGCCCTAGTTAAGCAGAATTGACTCCTCTGGTAATTTAAACCAAAATGTGATGTCCACACGTGTGGGCGCCAGGTCTGAGGAGGTTAAGGTGGCCGCAGGAGCCTCAAGGGAACTGCAGGACACACCTGTGTCCCCTTCGAGTTGCAGCCCCTTTTCTCTACGGGCCAACTCCCCATAAAGATTTGTGTGAGTAAGGCTTAAGCAGACCAGAATTTACCTTTTTGAACCGTACCAAAGTCCAGATGACCAACAACCCCAGGGAACAAACTCAGACGCAAACAGAACAAAACCCACTTGGAAAATGCACCCTTACCTTCAAGTAGGGACAGAAGCATGACAACCATGTCCTTCTGTAAATCCAAAAGTTCCTTCAAAAGTCCAATTTGACTGGAATCCTAAGTCAAAAAACAAACAGAATAAAGAGAAAAAATGTTTTTTTATCTTTAAACACACACCTAGATTACACTGACTTCATGAAATGTGCTAAAGAAGTGAAGTACACTACCTCCGTGTAAGTTCTACTCCAAAAGGGATCCTTGGTTTGCATTTTAGATAAAGAACATTTATTTTAAGCAGAAAAACTAAACTAAATGTGATTGAAAACATGGCAGGAACTTATCCAGGTAATAAATGAGACAAGTAGATGGTTCTTCCAAAGCCTGCCTGGTCAAATATCCCTTTAAAACCCTTAACCCTTAAATTAGTACGCTTGAAGTTTATTTTATTACATGTACTTGAGTATACAGTGGCTTGCATAAGTTATCATAACCCTTGAACTTTTCCATAATTTCTAACATCATGACCACAAACATAAATATATTTTATTGGAATTTTCTGTGAAAGACCAACACAAAGAAAATTATAAAAAAGTTCAATTATTTTGTTCATAATGTTAGAACATTAGGAGTAGTTCGAGGGGTATGAATACTTTTGCAAGCCACCTTAAGTCTAGCAAGTCTACAATAGACCATATACATCTAAGTGTAGAAAAGATACTAAGGAACTTCTCCATACTAAAATTGAACATTTTAAGTTTAAAATAGTATAGTATTGTAAAATAGAAATAGATAGTAGTATTAGTACAGAAAAAGTCAACTTTAAGCATACTTTTATTATAGACTATACACTTAAATAGACTATTTCTTGTGAAAAGTGAAAGTATTAAAAATTAAAACTTCAAAAATATTTTAGCTGCAGTTTTAAACAAAGAATACATTTTCTCATTTCTGTTTTTATAAACTGTTAGCCAGAGAGGCAGCATGATGCTCTTATAGTGATATCAAGTTTTTGCTTTGAGTTAATTATTACGTTTCATTATAGATGAAAAAAATGAAGTTTTAGTGACAGACTTTCTGACTATAAACTAATTTTAAAAAAAGCTTAACAAATCTAAACTCAGAGATTTGCTGTGTCTCTTTTTCTATTGGCTGAATTATTAGCACATTACTTATAGAAAATGAAAAAAGATTGATTCTATCTCAGCTTTGGCCTTAATTCAGTGATGATTGAGGTTTTTACACAGCATGTGCAGACACAGTAAAACAAACCTGAGGAAAATGTACTTCTACATTTCACATTTTTGACATAAAACCAGTGGAGGTTTAAATAGACACTCATCCACAAAAAAGTACATCTGTTAAACACTTTCTGATTCTGACTCCTTAAGTCCACATTTTAAATTAAAGCATGAATTCCTGGAAAAGCTGCTGCTTTAAATGAGCTGTGGGGAAACCTTGGGAACGCGTGAATGAAGCAGGTCGTGTTTGAAAAATGCATTTGAGCTTTCATGAGAGCATGAAGGGTCTAAATGAGGCAAAAACACAGAATCTTACGCCGTTTCGCTGTCCGGGATCAGGGAGCATCTAGCAGGGTTACACACCAAAATGAAAAGGTTATCCATCAAATCTTTTCCTATCTTAAACGCTTAATTAATTCTATTGTTTTCTACTTGGTAGAGCTTTCACACACACATGAAATCTAAATTACTTTGGGGGCTAAAAAGTGACTTACCGGTATTTGAATATTTATCATAAAGAATA
>BSAI01000072.1:3008164-3176168 GCA_036245035.1 Adrianichthys oophorus | reverse complement strand
AGAATAGAATAGAATAGAATAGAATAGAATAGAATAGAATAGAATAGAAGCGAAGCTTTATTTATCCCAAAAGAAATTCAAAAGTGGCCAACTGCTTGCATTTACCACCACACAGGCACATAAAAAAACTAAAACCATCACAAATACCCATTTAAAGTGTTGAACTTTTTTTTAAGTTGAAATATCAGAGAGCCAAAGAAAGGGTTTTTGGAAGACGGATAAAAATCAACATGTTGGTAAAGCTAAACACAAACATAAAACTATGTCATCTAAAATGCCTTCTATTTTTACTTTAAATTTTTTTATTTCTCAGAAATCTAGATATAATGATGCTATAATCTGTGTCGCATCTTAATCTGAGGATAACTTTTAAAAAGAATTACATCTGTTGTTTGTTGGATCAACATGAAAGAAAAGGTCAGACATATTTGGCTGAAAAGAAAGTGAGGATGGAAATTTAAAACTGCTGTGGGATTATCGCTGTGTTTTAGAAACATAATCCAACCTGAGGTAAAGATTGATGACTCTTTGAATCTCTGTATCAAAAATCCTCAAAAATCGTCTTTCATGCTGATCATTTTCCTCTCTGCTCACCAGGAAACCAGGCTTGATCCTTTTCTTTCTGCAGCTGTCTCCGCGTTTTCACGCATCTGCTTGCGCCATTCTCGGATATGTTTAGGATTCATCCCAAAATGTGGTGCAGATTCCTCACCAGAATTTTCTTTGGCATGTTCCACCACAAAAAGTTTAAACAAAATGGAATGAGCCATGCTGCTCACTACATGAATGGCTCACAACATGAATGCCACAGACACCCAGCCTCTGCCTGATCGAGCACGCCACATGCGCGCAGAGGGTCTGAAAGGAGCCCGGCCACTATTAGAGACCGGCGTATAAAACCACGAACACCTGTTAAAGCCGACGTTCATTGGAGACCAGCGTCTATTAGAGACCGGCCATTATTGGAAGATATAGAGTAGTTAAAATGAAGCCGCGATTTTCACCAGGTACTAGGTACGTGCAAATTTTGGTGAGTTTTTGAGTTTGTGGCAGGAGTGAAAACTTTTCTCAAAGGCACAGTAAGAAAGAAAATTTGTGAAAACAGTCTGATCCTTTGGTCCAGAACTGCTGCAGGACAGAACAAAAGTTTCTCCTGCTGTTTCTTTCTTCCAATATTTTTAGAGAAGATTGAAAAAACTGATAAATAAAACTAGTTGTGGAAAAACATCACCAACAATTAAATACAGTATTATATAAAAGTTAAAAGAAACGGGGAACTGTTTAAACCACAAAAATGGAATAAAAATGGTTTTATTCTCTTCTTCCTTAAACTGCTTCAATGACACAGAGAGAAAAAGTGTACAGACTAGGAAAGGATTGAAGCCAGAGCGGATTTTTCTCACCTGAGCCAGTTTCATCATCATGTGAGCGAAGACGTGCAGGAAGCCTACGACAGCATCCCACAACCGGCTGTGGGCCAGAGACTGCTGGTTCCCAGTGCAGGGCCCCTGAAGCAAACACAGCCACTTGTTTGGATTTTTGCTGCTGGGCTGGGATCTCTTTGACAGGTGTGTGTAGGGGGGGCTGTCTCACCTGAATGTACTCCGTCAGGCTGTTGAAGACTTGTTTGGCCACCGTCATTGCTTTGGAGAAATTCCTTTTCCCGGGCTCATCGATGATGTCTTTTCCAGAGTAATACCAGTAGAAGTCACTGATGGATTCCTGAGGCGGGAAAAGAGACCAAGGCAGCTTTAAAATCTGCTCATCCACTGAATCATTAAGAAATTTACACAAAGTACACTTTACAAATATTGATCATATAGATTTACAGATTTAGAATATAGATTTTCCATGTCTCCCCGCTTGGAGGGATAAACGTAGGAATAGGGAGAAGCCGTAGGGGTAGGGAAGACATTCAGATTTGTATCTTTCAGCATCAATAAGATGAACATTTGAAGGTTAAATAGGTTTCAGCGAGAAGGGAAGTTATACCTCAATCAAAGCAGCACCTTCATGAAGCTATTGGACCAACCGGTGGATTTTCTTTTTGTTTGATTCTGATCATCATCTGTAGCTTCCTTAATGTCTCACTCAAAAATGAAATCGACATTTCCAACTCCTAACCTGTACAGGTGACATATGGCAGGGTTGGAAGAACTTCCGCTCCTCGTGCTTTCTGGATAACGTATGTTGCATGAATGACGCTTTACTCCATCGGTAGAGCTCCACCCACTTTCAGAAGAACAGCAGGTGACATCATGAATTTATAAAACAGTCTGTGCAGTCTTTTGTGTCAAAAAATTCAGTGGACTTATAGAAAATGATGTTTCATCTGCAGCGACGCAGAGAAACAGAGTCCACCTTTAGCTAAACACGGCGCGGTGCTTTTAGGATGCCCACGAATCACAAAACTGCTGGTGACTAAAGTTCCAATTTCTGCCTTTAAGGAGCAGTAGCTGCAAAAATGTTTTCCTTCTGAAAGCCTAACCCTAACCCTACATAAGTGGGATTTGGTCTTGTAGTTGCTTGTCTTTCTTGACTGTTGAATTAAAAAGAATACTAAAAAAATTTAACATTTTTTATGCATTTGTATTTTTATTAGATTTTAGACACAAAATCAGAAAATTAAAGAATCAAAGAAAAATAAAGTTCCGATTCTTTCTTCCTTTCCCTGTTTATATATATTTTTACTAAGAAATTTGTCATTTTGTTTATCATTCTGTTTTAATGCTAAACAATTAAGGAAAGTTCAAATAAATCAATTAATTTATCAAGTTTAGTCAACTGATTGAACCAAAACAGGAGCGTGCATCTGCTCCCCCGTCAAATTTTCTGGGGGGGGTGTCACTGCAAAGAACCCCTGCCAAGATTGAACGCCACGGAGAACCTGCATAAGCAACTGCAATGTATTCCACAACCCTGAACCTGTGTTTGCTGAAGGAAACGCTCGCAGACGTGACCCTTTGAAGCCTGAAGACCATGAAAGTTCACGATGTCAGAGGTCAAGTTAGACAGAAGTTATATTTCTGGTTAATGGAACAGCATGAAATGAAGAAGAATGCCTCAGGGATCAGACCTGCAGTCGAAGCAGGTAGTCCACAGTGCAGATGATGACGTTGATGGTGGTGGTGCTGCCCGTCTGCGTTCTCAGGTAGTTCTGGAAGTCTGAGCACCAACAACACGAGCAGAAGAAAAAAACAGAGCTTGATGTTTGACGTTTCTCTGTCATCTGCTGGAAGTCACTTTGAAAAAGGTTCTAGTTCTGCAGACTGACCGTTGTTGTGTCCTTCACAAAGGAGCTGCAGGAAGCGGAACAGGTCGCACGTGAACTCGTCGTCTGCCATCACCTTTTCATCTGCGCCAGGCGAGAAAAAACTGCGTTAACATGAGCAGGAGAAGGCGTGAGAAACCCCCGCCGTGTTATTCCGTTAGAACAAAGCTCAGTGCAGGAGGTTAGCGTTGATACTCAGAGGGTTTAGGAGGTTTGAAAAAACATGCGTTTATCTTTGCTCCACGACCACTAATTATTGAAAAGTTTATTTTTATACATTTCTGTCACTTCAAATTAAAAAAATGGAACCTCTTTTATAATGTTGTGTAGGAAGTTTTCCTTAGATTTGATTTTCAAATGTTCTAAGAAGATTCTTCTTAACACATTAGAACTTTTTCTTTATAAAGAAGAGCAGCAGCGACTCATGAATTACCTTTTTCAACAGGAAAGAATTTTGTCAAGAAAATCTTTGTTCTTTTATTCTAAGCACAAAACTGACTTATAAGTAAGACTCTTTATGAGTACATTGTAGTTTTAAACTGTTTTTCACACAACTCCATTAAAGCCATTTGTTCATTTGTATACAGACCCTTTCCAAAAAGTGAGAATATCATGGAAAAGGTCAATTCATTTCCATAATTTCATTCAAATAATTTGGCTAAAGAGATTCAGGGCCCCCTGTGTAGTTGATTTCAAGCATTCATTTGTTTAGTTTTACATACATTGTGGTAAAACTCACAAAAACAGAATATCAAAAAATGAGAATACTGCAGAAAAGTCCACCCAGATTTTGAATGTTTGGAAATGAGTTTCACCAAAAAGTATTCTATTAAGTGTAATTAAAATTGGTTCAGTGTGGTTCCATTGTCTCAGTTCAGTTTGATGGGGTGAAGACTTTCCAGAAGACCAGCATTGATCCCCTCCATAGTCTGGGAAAGACAAGAAAGTTCATAGCTGAGGAGGCTGGCTGTTGAGAGACCACTGTGTCCAAGCAGATCAACGGAAGTCTAATGGAAGTGCAAAATGTGTCAGGAGAAGATGCACCAGCAAAAGAGACGACCATGGACTTCAGCGGATAATCAAAGAGATTCAAGAAGCTGCAGACGTCCAGAAAGAGTGGAATGAGGTGGAGGAACAGCTTCAAAAACCACCACATTCAGAAACATTCAGGAGATGGGCGACAACTGTCGGTTCTTTGAGTCAAGACACTTCTGAGTCTGGGCCAACAGAAGAAACGTCTCAACTGATGAACGTATCATTTTAAAATCCTTAATTTACATTGATTTGATGTGATCATAATCTCTGTCTTTATCTTTCTATATTATATGATTGGTCCCTGAATCTATTAATTAAAGACATTTAATTTAAGCAGCTTTTTAAAAAAATCACGTTAATCTCGTTTTTGCATTGGATGGTTACTTCCGTGTTAATGCACACATGAAGGAGCATTATCCTGCTCATATCATATTTATTTAAGAAAACATAAATAATAAATAAATAATTAGAACTTTGATCCTGTTATATGTTTTAGTTTAAATTGTTTTTTACAAAAGCAAACTACTTAGCGAACTACGTAGCGTTGTTATAGTAACAGCTTCAGCATGCGCAACGCACACGAACCGCGCTCTGCTATCACCCCTCTCAGAGGAAAGTGATCATGAGGATTTAAAAAAGGATCATGTCAGAGGGAAAGTTCACCTCTTAGCGCTAATTTTTGTCCAGATGAAGATTATTTTTAAAAAAACAAAGAAAGTCCAAAGTCTAAATAGTTGTGTTCCTCCATAGTGTTTCATTTCTTCCTTTTTAGATTATCTTCTTTTTCTTTCCTGCTTCATCACAGATTAAATTCACCCAAACAGGTTAAAGGAAACTATAAAATCTCTCGTGTCTTTTCTGCTGTATTCCTGTTGTGGTAAACCTTGGAATAAGGTATATCAACATTTGAATTATGGTATTAATAAGAAGTTTGTGTTCAGTATTTTCTGGTTTGCTCAGAAAAGTATTCCTGTTGTTTTTAATGTGGTAAATTAGACCACTCTGGATCTGATGTATTTAAAAAAAACTTTTTTTTTGTTTTGTTAATTGTTCAAGATTTTTTTAAAAAAAAAGCACTCTCTGGTGTCAAAGTAAAGGTTGGAAGTCTCTTATAATAAAAGAGTTTCTTTGTATCTATGAACAAGTTCTACAAAGAACATTTCTCTAAACCTACTTTTAAAAAGGTTTAATAAATGATTTTCAAGGAGAATCATTGAATAAGGGAAACTCTATGTATAAAAGTTTATATGAAGATTCTGTCAAAAAAGTTTGTGAATGAGGATTTTGTTAGTAGATCATTTCTCTGCTGTACAGATGCAGAACATTTGCTTTAAAAGACTAAAGGGGAATTGAAGAAAGTCAGAGTTGGTTTGTCAAACTCAAATAACCCAGTTTTGGAACCTGTGTTGATTTTTATTTCTTTTATGAAATATATATAAACCACTTGAATTTCCCTTTTAGGGATGACTTCATTTTTAATCTTATCTTAAACATAAACGTGGATACTAGTCTGATTATACTTTTTCTTTTTTTTTTGAGAAATGAATCGTCTGATTCATTAAACTGTTGTGTTCTTACCATCTTGAAGCTCTACGATTCTGTAACTTTTACTGTTTAAAAAGAAAACTTTGCTTCAGTCAAACACACACAACAGACAAACACTTAAATGAAGACAGGAAACCGCCTACGAAAAAGACGTACATAAAAGACGAGAAGTGACACAAATGTAGACAAAAGTTACACACTTCATGCAGGACAGATTTACTGCACTCTGCTGACCCCATACGGATGCTGGACAGATGAACGGATTATCTACCAACAAGGAACTTCTTTTCTTATAAAAACAAATCCCAAATGAAACATTTTACATGTTTTTATGGATTTTTATGATAAATGATTGTTTAATGATGGTGTATCTGCAGGATCACACCAGTGCAAACTAAACGGCAGTTAGACTATAAGTCAGACAGTTAGTTACTGTGGAGATTCATGACTCTTTCCCCTTTTATTCAATAAACTAAGGTATTTAAAATTTTCTTTTTAGTTTGTCCTCTAGCTTCTTGGGGAAAAAACAGAACATGGCAAGCAGCCCTCTCAAACGAACGTTTAGCTTTTAACAAAACAACATCATCATCAATTGATAGAAGATGTAGATCAATTACATTACAATGACTTTGATGATGATGATGATGATGATACTTTGTCCCGCCTAAATTTGGAATTTCGTTAACCCTTTAACACCATAACTATCCCTGGCGACAGGAAATAGAACACGTTCTTTAAATTAGCTGAACTTTTCAACCGTTTGCACAATTAATGTAATTCTAACAGATTCTGAAAGTTGGGAAACAGCAATTGACTACTGTAAAGTGTTGCATATCAGAACAAATCTGCTTTTCAGAATCTGTTGGAATTATGTTAATTACAGTAAAAGATTTACAGTAATTCAAAGAGCGAGCTCTGGTGTTAAAGGATTAATGTAGGCCAGGTAAACTACCATCAATATGGCCGACCCATTTAAAGGTTCACCTTTCGCTGTCAGAGTCCTGCAGTTGACATTAGAGGTTATACTAAAGACTTCATTAAGGTTTGTTGAGGTGAAAAAACTTCAGAAAAGACTAAATCATTGGGTCACATGAACACAGAGTTGTTTCCAATCACTGTATATGAGAACTGGACTGAGTGACTCCTCCCCCCCGGCGTTCCAAACAGGAAATACCTGCTGTCTCCAAGAAGCCAAACTTCCCAAAGACTTTTATAGAGAAATCAACAGTCATTCTCTTTGTCAGCATAACCATTCGGTGAGCGGCCGTGGTGCAGAGGTAGAGCAGCCGATCTGTGGTTGGAAGCTCACAGGCTTGGTTCCCGGCCTGGCCATCCATGTGCCCAAGACACTGAACCCCACATAGCTCGTGGTAGTTGCAGGTCGGCGCCAGTGTTCGGCAGCGGAGCCGCCACCAATGAGACAGTGACTGTAAAGCGCTTTGGGCATTCAACGAAGGTAGAAAAGCGCCATATGAGTATATGTCATTTACCATTTCTCCTGCCTTATTTTAACATGCTTTTGATTATCTTCTTTTTTTCATAATATTTGTCTGCAGTGCAAACTGACCAATCACATGCCTCAATAATAGAAGGTAATAATAATAATAGAAGAAACCGTTTCACTCAGACCATCAAGGACCAATCACTGCTTACTGACGACGTCCGGATCCAACATGGCGGTATCCGTATCCCAAAAAAACCTCAACTGAATTGACTAGGTTTGGTTGGAGCATGAAGTAAAGCATGTTCTATTGGTCACATCCACTCGCTCCAGTTCTCATATACAGTTAATGGTTGTTCCCTTCTTTCACATACAGTTTGTCATCATGAGTCTTATTCTTCTGTTAGTTACCAACCAATAACCCAAAAGACAGTGATGGCTGGCTGTTAAATTTTCTGCTTTTATGACAAATGCTGACTTTCAGTTCCATCATTGTTGATCTGGGGTTTATTTGGGAGACGTGATCAAAAATGTTTTATGTCCTGACACAGAAAGCAGAACTCTTGCTGCTGCAATTCATTTCAGTTTCTTGGACACAGGGTCAGCCTGAGCTTTTAAAGGAGGAAGATGGGAGCTACCTCATCTTCCTCATGAGGGTCAGATCATGAGCAGGGAGGAGTTACAGTAGATCTGTGATAAAACACTCAAGGATGAGAATCAAACCCCACAATGGCTTCTTTCCTTTGCAGTAAGAAGAGGATAGTGGAGTTTGTTTTCATTGAGTCCTTGAGTGTGAAATGAAATGCATATTAAGTTCCACAGCAAAGAAAAGATGAGTTAGAAGATTAGGGTCCAGAAAAAAAGAGAGAGGACAGAAAGGAGAGAAAGGAAGACAAAATAAGACAGAATTTACCGCGTTCTAGCTTCTTATCTGAGAGCCGCGAGAGCAGCAAAGGTAGGTAGGACGTGGGATAAAAGGATCAAACGGGATATGTGAACGACATCGGGGGAAGAGAAGAACAGAGAGACGAAGTGAGTCCAGAAATCCCCATGGCTGTCAGTGTCAGACAGAAACAGTCAAAATGCTGTAACCTCCTGCACACACGTCTGTCATGACCAGTCATCTGAAGCAGACCGAACACATACATGACTCATAATGCAGAACCACAGAGCAGTATGGACACCAGGCAGCTTGTGTGTGTGTGTGTGTCTGATGGAGCGGCAGATCTCCACTGTACTCACTGGTGCCCTCTTCTGAAACCATCCCCAGTCCTTCTGCCTTGTTCTGCCTCTCAAAAGCGTTCAAGTCCAAAACGCTGCAAACATCCAGACGGATCAGAGAAAAAGCCCTCAAATGGACAAATTCTGACTCATTTAACGCAGTGGTCTCCAACCTTTTTTAATGTCAGACAATATTTTAGTAGGCCAGCCAGATAAAGTGGGAGTCAGTTTTTTGGTTTTTTTAGCTTTCAGTTTCCCTTAACTTTTGAGGGTAAAGTTTTTCTTCATTCTCCTCATTCTGCAGCTGATTTAAACTTTATTTGTACGCTAGACTTCACGTAGAAATAATTCAAATGTGATGTAGATTTTCCTTTAGTCCATTACTCTCAAAATGGGAGCTAAAAAAATCAGACGCCAACTTTAACCACCTTTTAAGGACAGATAAATACAAAAAGAAAAGTGGTCACTTTTAAATAAAATAATATACAGGAATCCACTGAATAACTTTATTAGCAGCATTCTCAGAATATTAAGAGGGTTACTGAATATTCTGTATTATGCATTATAGTATGTGGGAAGAACTATCACAATAAACCCCTATTTGGAGTAGACTCCTGATTTTTGCCTGTTAAATGCAGATTTATTTTATTTTGAAGGGGAAGGCTCTTCTTCTGTTTCTTCTCTGGCTCTTTTCTGACAAAATAAACTTTCTAAATATGCTTGTTTTTTGTTAACTTTGCTAGCTTGGGGGTTTCAATTTATGCCACTACTTGACAAGCAGAAAGTCCAGTGTCTTTCCAAAATAAAAGTTCCTTCAGAATCAGATTCTAAATAAAATGAAAAGAATGTGGGTTGTGTTTCTTTTCCCGGTCCCTGGCCTGGAGGTTGGGGATCACTGGTTTAATGGATTTCTATTAAGAAGAACAGAGTCTCAAACCTGCAGGTCTGCATCAGGGCCTGAACGCTCAGGAAGAAGCCCACATCCTTCTTATCCTTCAGATAATCCAGCATTTTCTGCATACAGACAGAAGAGACAGATTTGATTATTGATCTGATGACTACATGCACACTGCACTCCCCAGAAATTAATAATTCAGTGAAGATATTCCAGACTTTTCCGGATTACCTGCTGTACATCACTGTTGCCTCCGTTGAGGATGGAGATTCCCATCTTGAGTGTGGAGGAAACCATGACTCCAGGTTCACCTGCAGTCAAAAACCATATGGGGGGGTCTACCAACATGTTTCCTGAGCGCATATTTCCCAAACTAAAGTTAGGAATAAGAAAGAGGCTCCAGCTTCATCACAGCAGCAGAGAAACTTTTACTGGAGAGTGAGGATCTTCATGGGAACAACTCAAACTGAGGAAGGTTTTTGACGGGACCATGTTTTCAGAGTCTCAACAATTAAAGAATGGAATATGATTAGGGCTGTCAACAATAACCTGTTAATAATCATTTATGCAAATCATATCACATGTCAGAAACTATGGTTGAGGCTTCCAGCGTGTGCGTTAATTTTTGAAAATGCAAACTTCGTCTGGCATTATTCCATTAATAACATGGTATCTTACAAAAGAAATAAATATTCAAATTTTCACAGCTATAAATAGTTACTTTTTGTGAAAAAGTGGACCGTTAGATTGGTGGTGCACCCGTTGTCACGGTAACACGACAACTCGTTACTGAGCCAACACTGACATCGACTGCAGTGGCAAAGGAAAGTGATATGAATGCTGATCGTCACGATAAGTTCGATAAAGCATGAGTTCAGAGAGAAAGTTCACCTCTTGCTGCTTGTTTTTGTCTAGAAGATGAAGCAGAAGTGATCCATAGTCCAAGTGTGTGTGTGTGTGTTTGTGCAGCAGGCACCTTTGCAGGCGCTGATCATCTGCAGCACCATCTCTGCAGCCCCACGGTTGTGCAGACGGGACTGCTGGTACAGAAGCCTCTGCTTCTCCATCTCCTTTTCCTGCGGAGGAGAGCGAGGAGGACACGGCTGTAACCCCGCCCACAGACGCTGCACTGCCCCCCACACAGACACACACTCACACACACATCCTCCAAACTACGATCCTGCAGTAGAATCACTCCTGTTTGTCACAGCCTGAACTTGTAAAACTTTCCTCTTCTGTCTGTTTTCACTGCAGACTCAGGTTAAAATTTCGGATGCACTGATGCTGATCAGACAACTGAGTCTTTGCTTTTTCCTCATGTCTTTGACTTCTTTCGCACGCACACGTTCTCTTGCACACAATGTGTGTTAGTGATGGAGGCAGTTATTCCAGCTCTTCACATCACTCAGAGGCAGCAGATCCGTCACCTCACAGCAGAGCTTCTTCTTAAAGGAAGCAGCAGTTGGTTTCTCATCAACACATCATGCACTCTCCAACAAACCGACCCACTTTCAACCCCCCAGTGAGAAGGCACTCCTGGTAAATTAGTTTCAATGTAAAGAAAAAAAAGGAACCTTTAAATGTTCTGACTTACTCAACCTAATTTAAACCTAATTTAACACATTCAATGCAAACTGAATGAGATTTTGTGGAATCACTCAGTCATGAAAACGTTTAGTTGTTTAAAACATTTTTTCTTTAGAAAGTTTTTGAAAAGATAAAAAAGACTTTTAGACAAAATAAAACTACTGTTACTGTTATGTGTTTGGATTAAATATATTTATATGTGTCATTTATTTATAACAATCTAATTTAGGTAAATATATTGCATTATAATCTATTTTCTTCTAATAAAGTTCATTAATCTAATCAAGTCTAATATATAGTTTTATCTGATCTAACCTAATTTTACCTTATCTAAGTTATTATATGGTGATTTAATCAATATTTACCTAAAAGAATATTACTGTGGGGATCAAAAGTTTGGACACCCCAGGTAAAATGTTCTATTATTGTGCTTAAAGAACCAAAGAAAGATTGAAAAATCTCCTAAAGGCATCAGTTTACAGATGAGACATTCTTTTAAAATGCCAAAAAAGGCTTTATTTCCATCATTTACCCTTTTAATATAACATAAACCAAAATAATGGCGTGTGCAAAAGTTTGGGCACCCTGCAGTCCCTTGTACTGACCCCTTTGCAAGTATCACAGCTTGTAAACGTTTTTGTTGCAGCCAAGAGTCCCTCAATTCTTGTTTGAGGTTTCTTCATCCATTCTTCTTTCCAAAAGTCTTCCAGTTCCTTGAGGTTTCTGGGATGTCTGTTACTCACTGCTCTTTTCAGGTCTATCCATAGATTTTCATTGATGTTGAGGTCAGGTGATTGGGAAGACCACTGCCAAACCTTCAGTTTCTGCCTCTTAATGTAAGACAGCGTGGATTTGGAGGTCTGTTTAGGACCATCCTCTCCAACTTTTTCACAGATGGCATCAAGTTAGTGTCCAAAATGTGCTAACATTTGGTGGAATTCATTCTTCTTCTACTGGTGAAATGTTTCATGTGCCGCTGGCTGCAATACAAGCCCAAACCATGATTGATCCACCCCCATGCTTAACAGTTGGACAGAGGTTCTTTTCATGAAACTCTGGACCCTTTCTTCTCCAAACGGACCTTTGCTCATTGTGGCCAAAACGTTCCATCTGAACCGGGTCGGTCCACAGAAAATGTTTCTAAAAAGCATCAGGCTTGTTTCTATGTTCATTTGTGAACTTTAAAGGTTGAGTTTTGTGGTGAGGACGTAGAAGAGGTTTTTTTCTGATGACTCTTCAATGAAGACCATATTTGTACAAGTATCTCTTGGCAGTAGATTAGTGTAGAACAACTCCAGAGTGTGCAGGTCTTTCTGGAGGGATGCTGCAGTCAAACGTGGGTTTGGACTTGCTTTTCTCACAATCCTGTGAGCTGCTCTGTCTGAGATTTTTCTTGCTTTTCCAAATCTTGCTTTAACTTCCACTGTTCCTGTTGACTGACATTTCTTAATAACATTCCAAACAGAGGATAGTTTCATCTGAAAAGAATTTGCTATCTTCTTATAGCTTCTCCTGCTTTGTGAGCATCAACTATTTTCAGTTTCATTGTTCTGGACAACTGCTTGAAGAACCCCTGATGCTGATTGTTGGGGCGAGGTCAGGTGACTCCGATTATTTCAAATCTCTGAGACTGAAATCACCTGGTCTTTGTGAACCGTGATTGTGAAGAATCCATGACACTGTTGGGTCTCAGCTTTTCCAACGGGGGAGGTGCATACTATAAAATTCTGCAGGGTGTCCAAACTTCTGCACACGCCATTATTTTGTTTTCTATTAATTGAAAGGGTAAATGCTGGAAATAAAGCCTCATTTTTTGACATATTACAAGAATGTCTCATCTGTAAACTGAGGCATTTAGAAGATTTTTCAATCTTTCTTTGGGTTCTTTATGGACAATAATTTAATATTTTACTTGGGGTGCCCAAACTTTTGATCCCCACTATATTACATTAATTACTGTAAAATCAACGTTTTTGAAACAGAAATTGATTTCACCAATTCTAATATAATCTAGTATGATCGAATTCAATATAAATACATTATTTGGTAATAAATCCAAACTTAATTAATCAATTAATTAAAAACATTACAATATAATCTGGTCTTTCATATATTGATTTATTTTACTTATTCTAATGTAATCACATTTGATCTGATCTACTCTTATCAAAATTATCTGCTCAAATCTACTTTAGACTAATTTGCTCTGATTTACTCTATTTACATTTATTGTAGTCTAATCTACTCTAATCTGCTCCAATCTAATCCCTGTAATATAATCAAATATACTGCAATGTAATCTAATTTGCTGTCCTCTACTCAACACTACTCTACTCTAATGTACCCTACTGTACTGCACTCTGCTGTAATGTATTCTACTTTATTTTACCTTACTCTAATGTACTCTACTGCACTCTACTCTAATGTACACTACTCTACTTTAATGTCTTCTACTCTACTCAGATGTAATCTACTCTACTGCACTCTACTGTAATGTAATCTACTGTAATGTACTCTACTCTAATGTACACTACTCTATTCAAATGTAATCTACTCTACTGTAATATAATCTACTGTAATGTACTCTACTCTCATGCTGTCTACTCTACTCTACTCTTATGTCAACAGAAAAGCAGTTTGGGGTCGAAATGCAGTCCTTCTTCTCCACCATAATCAATCATTCTGTTGACAAAAAAAGTTAGATTCTCCCCCAGCACCCCATGCACAAAGCCCCTCCCAAAGCAAACAGACCAACATTTACCCCTCCCTCCAACCCCTCCCTCGTAAGCCTGACGTGGGAAAATCAAAGTGTTGTGCGGAAGTGAGCTTCTGCTGGTCACATGTGTTGACTGTGAGAGGAAGAGGATGATGAGCGGGTGGATGAAGAGAGTGGGAGTGTCTGGGCTTGGACTGAGGTTTTGGGTGAGCACAGAGAGGGAGGCTTGTTAGCAGAGTCCAATTCAATAAGGATGGGTTAGTTAGTGCAGGTGACTCCAGGCTGGGGGGACTGGACACATACGTGCACCATGAATGGAAGAGAACACGTTTGGCGTGGATGGATGAATGTTAGGAGATTGCAGAAGCAGCCAACCATGAGGTCGTGAATGGCAGCATCACATTTCAGAGCACAGCTTCCACAGAAGAACCGTCAGGATGTGCAGATCAGAAAACAAGTCATTCTTACAGAGAAGATTTCACAGTGCAGAGCGGTGTAATGCTACCCTCCAGGAGAAGCAGTGGGTCTCTAATGCTGCGTTCACACTCAATGAGATTCAACCTGAAGCTCCTGCTTCATGTGGGAGGAGCTACAGTGCCTCCAAGTCTATGGGATTTTGGCTTCTTGGCAAAAAAGGTATTTCCTGTTTGGAACACCAGGAGGGAAAAGTCACTCAGTCCAGTTCTCATATAAAGTGAACAGTCTGTACATTGACTCAACATTGAAACTGGACACCCCTGCTGCAGGAATCACGTTCTGTGTGAACGCAGGCTTAAGCTACAAACATCACAGCCTCCAACACTTTTAGGAGAAGAATGATTTCTGAGACAAATCAGGTGTGGAAGCTGTGATTGTGGAGCTAAAATCTCATTTTCTGGTCTTTGTCTGCACCATCTCTCTGCACCCACTTCATGCGTGAAGAACAGACCGAGTCCACCACAGGGATGGCCCCAGCCAAGGCATGCACAGGTCAGTCCACAGCAGCAGGAGAGAGAGGAAGGCGGGAAAAGAGAGATATGCTGTGGAAAGAGTGGGGTGGGTGGGGGGGTGCCGGGTGTGATGTCACGGTGTGGTCACTCGGTGGGCGGGGAGATGAGTCCTTGCCGACTCCCCTGTGTCCCCTCCCCTGGTCCCCCCATACCATCTCTGTCTGTCGCACCTCAAAGGATGGCTCCTCCCCCTCCTGCTCTCCCCCTTCGTCCTCCTCACCAATATGGCAGCTCTGGTGGAAGAAGAGCACCAGGTCAGACATCCGCTGCACTTTGAGTGCAGTCTGGTTTCTGATGCGTGGGGGCGCACCTTTGCCATAATGTCAGCATAGGACATGTAAAGATGATCCACGTCCAGTTTACTGAAGCGAGACGACATGAACGCGTGAGAACAGCAGCAGAAAAACAAACTGACTGAACGTCTCAACACGCCTCACGTCTTCTCCGTGAGGGCAGTGCGGCTGAAATGAAGAATCAGCTGGTGAAGGGGGTCCGGTTTTCTCTCTGTCTCCTCTTCCTCTTCCTCCTCTTCCTCCATGGCTTTCTACACGAGAGATTACACAAGGCAAGACAAAGACTGAGGGTTTTTCCAATTCCTCTTATTTTGGAAATAAAGGATCCTCAGTGACTGACATAATCCAGAATGAACAGAGTTTACTTTGTAAACGTTGGATTTAAATTCAGCAAACTCCACAGAAAGCTACTTGTTAAGAGAGGATTAAAAATCCAGATCATCTTTCATTTAGCTCAAAAATGCTTTATTAAATCTTAAGGTCAAGTTAGATCAAATTAGTTTGATGTTTGTCCAGCTTAGCTCATCTCTTCTCTTTCTTCTTTTCTTTCTTTTGAAATGAATGAATTGAGGCTGCACAATGGTGTAGTGATTTGCATTCTCACTCATAGCAAGAAGGCTCTGGTTCGAATCCCAACTGGGTTCCTTCTGTGTGGAGTTATCATGTGTGGGTTTTCTCTGGTTTCCTCCAACAGTCCAAAAACCTGCTTCATAGGTTAATAATTACTCTAATTGGCCTTAGGTTTGAAAGTCTGTGCCTGTTGACTGGCAAACTGTCTGAGGTGAACCCTGGCTTCACCCAACAGTGGCTATGGATGGATGGATAAATGAACGTCATTTTCTCCTGTTTTACCGAGGAACTATGTAGATTTTTCTGCCCTGCTCTTTGTTTGAATGAGGCTCTTATGCTGCTTTCCTGTTTTGAATCCTTTGGTTTTCTTAGTCATGTGACCTCTGAGAAAGAGATTTTAAGTCAACACATTTTGAGGGAGCCACAGTTGTCTTTTTTTTTGTTGAAAGAAGATTTAAATGAACTAAAAACAAAAAGTTGCTCTATAGATGCTTCTCTTGTATTATGACTGTAAAACTCCCAAAAAAGCTGTTTTCAAAATACTCAGAAGATGACACATTAAAAATCATCTTAGCTTCCCTTTTTCAGCTTTTTGATTGTCTGCTGAACTCATCTTTCTCTCATCTTCATGTCTACAAGCGGATATTTGCAATCTACGTTTAATCAGTTTTCTGTTTGACAGGCGCTCCTAATGAAGCGAGTGTTTGGCGGCGATGACAAAACGCCCCGATTGAAGTTGATGCACTTACTGACAGGTCATCAATCATCTTGTCCTCAAATGAGTAACCCTCGTTCTCCAACCAGTTGCGTTTGTAGGCGTCCAAGAACATGTTGGTGGCTCGATGCCTGCAAGACAACAGAACTGGGTCTTCAGAACTGTGACTACCCCTTGGGTCAGTTTGTGTAGTAAGGGTTCATTACGTGGGGATGTTGTAGAGGGGCGTCATCCGGAAGCAGGCCACCACTGCCCTGCGGCGCTGCTTGGACAAGAGCTTGTGCCAAACCATCTTTTTGGACTTATAGGGATGCTCGGTCTGAAGGAGAGCAGATTCCCTTTGCTTCTTGCAGATTTGCTACAGTTTTGGTGTAGATTGCCTCCACCTCCATCTGTACTCACCACCTCAATGTGATAAAGAACAGCTGACACCTCTTGCACCCTCTTTACCACCTTCTCTGGGTCCTCTGTATCTTCTGTGTTCCCAGACCGCTCCTTGTACAGAGACATCTGCCAGCGCATAGCCGGATCCTCAACCTAAAGACGACATAAAGGTGAGCTTTTACCTCCTGCTTCAGCTCATCAAAGACCCACTCTGATCATCTTTTGATGTGTTTTCAAAGCGTTCCCAGTGGTCTCTGAGTTATGATTATTCTGTTTTTAACCAAAATCAAAAAACCAAGGAAAAAAAAAACATTCATGGCTCTGCATTTTTTCATCTGCTCCTGATTCACATCGATTTGACTAAAGAAATACAGAAAAATGCAGATTTAACTTAATTTTCTTTAAATATGTCCATCCAGGACAGGTTCTGGGATATGGGTGCAGAACTGGGTGTACCAACCAAAACAAACAGGGTTTTGAATATTGGGACCAATTTAGGATCATCCTCCCGCTATGACGGGGCTGCAGAATTCTGGTCCTTGAGATCTACCACCCAGCCTGTTTTCCAGCTCTCCCCGCACCTCTTGTTTCTGATTACCCGAATCAAGTCTGTTCAGTCAATCAGAATAAGGAGGCACCCGACTCATCTAATCAGCAGAAATCTGGAAAACAGACAGGGTGGTAGATCATGAGGACCAGGATTGGGAAGAGCAGCTGTTTCCCTTCTCACCAGTGGATCCTGTGGAGCTGTCACAGCTGCCTACACAAATGTCTAAGGGAGTCTCCTTCAGCCTTCAGTGTCAGCTCAGTGTATGTTATTCAACTGTTTGGACCTTGTTACGTCTTTGTTTGTGGTTCTTTGCTGTATCTGGGTCTTAACCTCCTTGCCTGACTGTGGCACATAGGGTATATTGTATTTGCATTTTGTTGTGTATGTATTAAGCAAAATTTTGAAAGCAGTTTTGAACTCAAAAGGAATATATTTTTCATTTGAAGAAATGCAGAAAATCTGACTAAAACAAAACTATACAAACACTAATTGAGAAAAAAAAAGGTTCAGATATGGCATAAAGTAAAGATAAAGCTCTCCTAAAGTTTGGTAACATCAGAGAAGGGATGACCAGGCGGCGCCAACAACAAGCACTTTCCTGAGGCGGAAATGACATCATCATGACCTCTGTGACCTGAGGTCAATAATGTCTTGGTAGCCAATGAACTCAAAGCATCGCCCCACATAGACAATTGAAACTGCAAATTGAGACTGACAGTGAAGAGAAAACCAAAAAAAAAAAAAAAAACTAAACAGCAGCTGTTACTAATAAACATTATTTTTTTAGTAATACAGTAGTTTTATTGTTTTTTTTTATTCAAATATCTCTTAAAATTTGAAATAATTTTTTTTTACATTTAAAATGTCTATTTTTACAAAATGTGCATATTTTTTCAAGTTGACTACTTTTGAGTTTAAAACTGTTTTCAAAATTTGCATTTTTTTCTACCACATTTACAATGTTTGTTTTTTTTTAATTGAAGCTGATCCTGATTTGACCCCGTATGTGACTTGGGAAAACAGAAAATCTTCTCACCTTCCCCTGAAGATGCAGATTGTTGTGCAGAAACTCCCTCACCTCTTCATCTGTGTCTTTCTACCGAGGAGATTTAGAGGACAGATGTTTCAAGTTACTGTTAAAAAGTCTCTTTCTAACCATTAAACAAATTACCAATTTAACAGCAAATATGTACAAAAGAAAACATAGTTCTCAACATTTTTTTTGTGCAAGAAAGTCTGTACTCTGACAGATGATAACAATTCATTTCATTTCAAGAAGCCACTTTTTCTATTCTCTGTAAACTGCCTTCAAATGGACCAAGGTACCAGTGAGTATCTGATCTTTGCAAGATTGATGAGCTCCTGGTCTGCAGGAGAGCACATATTGAGGCCGATGGGAAGCATCTTCTTCAATGCCGCCACAATCAGAGAGGTCTGCACGGAGTAGCGATCCCCCCTCCTCTTCTTCTTGGAGCGTTCCTGCTCTGAGCCTCCGGACTGGCGACAGTCAAAAACAACAAACCGGTTTCTGGTTAAAATCTTGAAGATCATTTTTGTCCAACACAATCATTTGGGGAGTCGCCATAATATGTCTGTGGAGAAATGTGTTGCCAACATGCTGAAAAAGTGATGCAACAAGTCACTGGTTAACAAAGAAGAAGAGAGTCACTATTTGCCTGCAAACATGAACTTTTTATGCGTTTTGTGTTTCACCGCGGCATCAACTCACAGGTTAAACAAAATGCATCCTCACTGTTAGTAGCGTACTGGCTGGAGTTTTTCCTCAGACCAGTTTGTGGGGTCAGATCCATCGCCCTGGAGCTCTTCTGACCATTTTTCCCTTCAGGTTGCCAGTCCTGCCACACCTGACTGGCTTCAAACCCCACATTTAGGAAAGCAAGGACGCAAGGTAAAAACAAACTCATGCGTGGAAAACACAGAGCTCTGAACGCGGCGTGCGAGGGGCAGAGGTCACGTTTGAAAAGCAAGGGTGGATGGTCAGGGGAGCAATATTTTTGGAAATTAAGAAACTAAATCAGATTAGTTTGTGTGGATATTCTTCGGGCATCCTATGGTCACTTACGTATCACGTGCACACCCCGTGTGTGCAGAATTTGAGCCTGCGGTCAGTATGGAGCAAGTACTCGCACCTTGCTGACAACTAGAGTGTGTTGTAAAGACATCGTATGACAGTATCTCCGGTATGTAATAAGCGTGTACAACTTCCATTGTCCTTACAAATACTTCAGAATACACTTACCACTGAAGCTCCTGTACGGGTGAATGTGACTAAGGCTGAATGTAATGTCTCCTCTTAATCCCATGACTACAAATGGGGTGTATTTATGGGGACCGTTCTGACCGATCAGCTATTTTACAGGCTCTGTTTTTCCAATGAAAGTGCTTGGACGCCCAGCTTTCACATGTGCACAAGCGGTAACCATTTTTATCCCAGTCTGGGCCTCAAGACACAGCGAATGTTCTCAGTTTGAGAGTGAATGCGGGTCAAGAAGGCTCTTTGGGCACTATGTAATGGAATGATCAGTTAACATCCAACAATAAAAGGAAAACAAAAATAATTTAAAAATAATTTAACTAACCGGCAACCGTTTTCACTCTAATTCAGTTTAGTCACAGTCTGTGACTAAACTGAATTAGAGTGAAAATAATTACTTTAATGACTTGGATAAATGAGTCTAGTTAGTAAAAACAGTATATGATCCTCCAGCTCATAGATCCAGAAGATGATAGATTACACAGATGTAATGGAAAGACTAAAACCTAAGACCTTTAACAAACCTTGGATAAATACTAAAATTAAAACTGAGAAGAGTCTCCCCGACAGTGGAATCGACCACCAAAGCTGGAAAAAAGAAATCTAAGTATGAGTGGGAAATTTTAAAAACAGGAAGGGACGGCGGCTCCACCATGGTGTGCCCAACAGGAGCAGTCTAAAGCTAAAACATTCACTGATCAAACAAAGACATGGTGATGGTGCTCGGCGGTGCGAGTACACAGACAGAGCCAGCCCAGCACCATGAAACCTCTCAGACTAAAGAGACCTACAGCAAAAAGCTTTCATCAAGCCTTCCAGACCCCCCAATCAGGCAGATACAAACACACTTAAAAGCACACCAAAGCTTGGTGTGGTGTTTATGTACATGTGTGAGTGGCAGGGTCTGTCTGAGAAAAAAAGGAAGATGTTCCACACGAGGGCTTGATGAAATGCTTCCCAAACCCAGTGTGCCATGCGGTCAGCACAGCTCTCGTGCACAAATCCAATCTGACCTCTCCGTCTCCGGCCTAGATGCCCGGCGTCCAACCCCGACACAGGATCAAAGGGGAGAACACAGTTAGAAAAACACATGAGCTGCTCAATTAATACAATACAGCCACTCCCACGAATCTGTTCGTGGGTTAAGGAACAGATTAGTCTATCATTTCTGGGGTAGACAGAAGTAAAACATTCTAAATTATTTAAAACGGTTAGTAACAGAATGAGCAAGAGTATTTCAAGAAAAGCTGAAAATTGATAAAAGATGCTTTCTGATGAATTGCTTCCTGCTTGGAATGTGTGGCGTTAGAAAGACATTTTCAGTGTCTGGAGTTAGTGCTCACTTTAAAAGGACTTACACATTTACCAGGCAAAAAAATGACAGTCAGACATGCTTTAATCAGTTTTTTTCCTGCTCGTACCTTGCTCATCTTGCTTTTACTGTCAGCAGTGAGGAAGGACATGTTGTTGATCTCATTCATCACCACAAAGTTTTGCTCCTCCCTTTTGAAGTTCTGTAAGCGATCATGTAAAAGATATGAAAGCAAAACAGTCATTTTTGCTACAAAGTTCTAAATCATCATCATTTTGCTTTGTTGCTTTAAGAAAGAATTAGAGTAAATCTTTACTTTAGTAAATGTTTAGTAACTATAAACTAATCCATAGAGTACCCACATAACTACATGTTTGGAAGACAAATCTTCATTTCCTATTTGAATTAGGTGTTCTCCATGGCTCTGTTTTAGAACACTTATAGTAGCATTAAGACGTTCACTTTTATGCTGATGATCCTAGTGATTATAAGTAGTAGAAAAACTATACAATACAAAACATCACTAAAATTATAATATTTACAATGAATTATTTTAAATGACTAACTTTAAGGTTGTTAACCCAATGGAAGTTAGATGGGCAAAAAAACTTAACACGCTATTTGGATTAGATGTTCCCCATGGCTCTGTTTAGGACACTTTTAGTCGCATCAAGATGCTCGCCTTTATGCTGATGATCCTGGTAATTACATATAGAACAACAATATCATGCAAAACGTCACTAATACAATATACTTTATTATAAATTACTTTATAGTTACTAACTTTAGGATTGTTAACCCAAAACATGGCAAGAGGGCACAACTAATCATAATATCCTATCTGGATTAGTTGTTTCCCTGCTCTGTTTTAGGACACTTTTAGTTTCATCAAGAAATTTGCCTTAATGTTAATGATAGTGGTGATTATATGTAGAAAAACAACCTCGTTCAAAACGTCACAAATATAATGTTTGTCTATAAAATACTTTTAAGCTATCAACTTTTAGGTTGCATACCCAATGGATGTCAGGTGGGCAACAAATCTTAATCTTATCTGGATTAGGTGTTACCTATGGCTTTGTTTCAGGACACTTTTAGTTGTAACAAGAAATTGGCTTTATGCTGATGATACAAGTACATAATTATGTGTAGAAAAACTATACAATGCAAAACCTAACTTAAACAATATTATTTACTGTACATTCATTTAAAGGTATTACCTTTAAGGTTGTTAACCCAATGGATTTTGCTGCAGAAATGTCTTTCCTCTTTAAAAGGAGCAAACATTTTTTCATGAAATTTGTTTCACTTGCACATTTATTTTGTTTTTTTTTAGCCCCTGGCATTTGGTTTCTTCTGTATTCTTACAATAGGTGGCTCTAGATGTAAGTCGGTAGCCGTAAGATTTCAGTTACAGCATCTGCTTCTGCACAGTTCATAGTTGCAGCTTTCCAAAAAGTTTGTTTTATTCCTACTACTGCTGGTGAGGAATCGTGCAACAGAAAAGACAGAAAACGCACATGTGATTTGGACCAGAATATGAAAACCTCTCCAACCATCCTGAAAAGTTCCTCAGCATCAGGATCTGGACATGTCAACCACCTTGCCCTGTAGACACAAGCAACAACCTTAGTCATACACACAATAGCTTAGCTAAAAGTCCCTCTTTGTAAAGATTGTTGGATTAGAGCCCCAGCACTGGAGACCTGTTATTGTCCACGTAGCGGATGAGCAAAGGGTAGAGCGCGTACAAATCCCGGCAAAGCACAGCAAACTCGTCTCGAATGGTCCCATTCTCGCTGTCCACCTCTGTTTTGCCCTCCATGCGCAGATGTTCTTCCTCAGCCACCACCTTTGAGGACCGTTTCTTCAGTTTCTCCATGGTGGGGATGAAGTGGGATTTAAGCATTTCTGGTTTGGCTCTGCTCACAATAGGCTGAGCAAAAACTGAAATAGACAGGAATGAATCAACTTCTGATGTACTAAAATCCAGTGTGTCTGCAAACAGGATTTAATAACATCAGTTTATAAAATGGTAGACGAAAATAAATGCACATGTAGACATAATTTTAGTTTTGAAGAGACTGAAAACAAAGAGTTTCACATTTTACATCATCTTCCCAACAGAACATTGATAACTTGAATTTATTGAAATTAAAAAAAATTTAAAATCTCTGACGTCTTGTAATATTCATTGTAAAATAGATTCTGGTATAATTGTATCTAAGAAGTTCCTAGATGTTCTCCCAGATGTATTTTTTTTCTGCTTTTTCTTCCTTTTTTAATTTTATTTAGTCTAAATCTGTAGCATACATTAGCATACATTAAAGTGGAAATGATTCTCATTTGCAAAAAGTTTCTCATAAAGATTTCTTTAAACTCTTAAGACCCTAGCTAATGTTTGAGCTAACCCTCTACACACGTCAGGAAAATTAAATACTGTGTGAATGACCCAAAATGTGATGTCCACGCACGTGGATGCCAGGTCTAAAGCGGTTAATTATCTCTCCTCAGTTGTTAAAAAAACCATGGACTTCCCTGATTAAAATGTTTTTAAATTTTCATTTAACTGATAGTATAACACAAGTGGAAAAAAATATGTGCAGCACTTGTCATGTGAAAAATTAGGACACCCTGCGACAGCCTGTGTATTTTGACTGAAAAGAAAACAGGACTCTCTCTCCTTTAACAGCTGGTAATACTCTGAATTCAGTTGGAAAGTTTATTCCACTCCTAAAAGCAGGATTCTTTCATCTTTTTAAGGAGTTTGCACATTTAAAGGCTGTTTCAGGTCACTTCACATCATCTGAATGGAATTAAGATCTGGAACTAGCACATTCCAAGATTGTCCATTTCTACGCTTTCAGCCAGTTCTTGGTCCATTTAGTTTTTACTTTAGGGTCACTGTCGAGATTCACTCACCGATCCCACTTTAACTTCAGTTTTCTGACAGGAATCGGTGCAGAACTTATGGTAAATTCTATAATGGTAAGCTGACCAAGCTGCTGCTGCAAAGCAGACTCTAATGATGATACTTCCATCTCCATGCTTTATAGTTAGTGTGAGATTCTTTTTCTGGAGTTCTGGAATGTCTTTGTTTTTTATGAGAACCATGACATCTGCTGTGGTATCCAAAGACTCATCTGCTCAAAGAACATTTTTCCATAAGCCTGGGTTTGATGTTTCCTTCCAGTGCTACAATCACAGAGGCAACTGCCACCGCGTGACGGGGAGCCATCGGCAGAATTTTCAAGATTTCAGGTCAGGAAAATACCAGACAAAATGTCTGAGGTTTGAAAAGAACAAGGCTCTTCCAAAAGGCTGAGTAACGATCTACTAAACACATGATTTTATCTACTACATCTGTGTGTGAATTGAGCTCTTTTAAGAAGGATTACACATGAAAGTGTTTAACTTCTTCCTTACTTAGAATTTTTTTTCTTTTGATCGGAGAGTTTTGTTCATTGTTTAGACACTTTCATCTCTCAGAACTGTAAACATTAAGTATAAATATCTTTATATGAAAAATATAAATCACAGCAGCTTTCAGGGTCAGAATTTTCTTTACAAGACTCATAAACAGGAACTACTTAAAACTCGTTTTTTGCTCACTGACCGGCTAATCTCTTCATCCAGGAAGCTTCATCAATGCCCAGGTTGTTCACCACAATCTTCATGATGCTGCCCAGCAGCTGGTTGAGATGTTCTGAGGTGACCGCAGTACAAAGCTGGCCTTCCTGTTCGGGGAAGTTCTCCGGGCCCCTCTCCCACCACCGCGGCAGGTAGTTGCACATCATGGGAAGCGTGATCTCAATCACGTGCGGCATTTCTGTGTAGCGGGCTCCAGACTCAGAAAGGTCGTGGATCTCCTTGATGAGCACCTCCAGCTCCGGGATGTCCGTGCAAAGCTCCTCCACTTGGTTGGGAAGACCCAAAACTGAGGAGAGACGAGAAGATCAGGCGTGTGGAGGGTGTCCGAGAGTTTTAATCAAGTAAGAGCAGTGTTACTTCTAAGTAGTTTTACTACAGTAGAAGTAATAGCTAGTTGTGCAAATAAGTACTGGAATAGAGTAAAAATGTAACTGCCGACAAACTTCATTCGTTGATCACATCATGGAAACACGGATGATGTTGAGCAAAGAGCTCGTGTTTTAATTTACTCTGTTGTTGTCAGGATCCTGGTTGCCTCCCCCTCACACCTGGCTTCAATCTCCTCACCTGCTCCTCATTGCCTCATCAGCCTGGAACCTTCTTATGGACCTCCATGCCCTTCAGCCGGCGTCAGTCCGTCTGCTTAACGCGGTAGAGTTTTCTGGCCCCTGCTACGCTTTAAGCTATAGTTCATGTCTTGTTTTTTGTATCAACACTCATAGACTGACCTATCCTGTCTTTTTCAAGGAATTCTACGCCTCCACTGCCATCCATTGCAAAACCACCCGGACTCCTGATCTCGCCTGTCATCACCACTCTCCTTCTGACCAGCGGCTCACCCTCCAACCCAAGCCAAGCAACAAACTGTCCGTAACTCCCCACCAGGACTGGCACTTATTAAACACTCCTTCAAACAAACTCCTGTCTCTAGCCTGCTTTTGGGTCCAGACCCCCTCATCCCTGACAGTTGTGGAAAGAACTCAAAAATGCTACGACTTGGACTTGACTTAAGACTTGTTGGTCTTGGCATGGGAGTTGTCTGCTTTGACCTGGGACCTGACGACAAAGACTTCACTCGAAAAGTTACTACAGTGTAATCGATTATTCCCCACCTCTGGATGCACAAAAACACGTTTAAACTGTGTTTTGTGAAAACAGGCAAAAGTGTCAGAACCTACTGGATCTCTCTCTGGGAGTCTTAGTGGTGTAAACAGAAAATGTGTTGAACTCGTTCAGCGTTGGTTCCAGGAAGGCGACCGGCATGGCGGCGGCGAGGTGGGCCAGACACTCCCCCAGAGCTGGACGCTGTCTGAAGGGGAAACAGCAACATAACTTTCACAAAAGGAACATGTTACTCACTTAGGTGAGTTTTCCAAACTTGAGAAGACTTTGCCAATAAAGCATTTAGCTTTCATACTTCTCCACATGAGGAGTCTTCACCGTTCCCAAAGAGTAGATGCTGCACATCAGCCGATAGCAGGATATTTGCAAGTCATCCACTGAGGTCAAACACAAGTGAAGCATTTCATTTATTTGCAGGTAAATTTTATCAACACAAACCACTGACACTCTTCACTCACGTATGACATCATCTCCAAACTGGTGTTGCGCGATGTGGTCGAACAGCGAGGTGAGGACGGGCAGCAGAGCAGTGGTGGTGTAGTTTATGTTCTGGGACACTCCCTTAACCTGAATGCAGACACGCAAACCCTTCATCAGTTAAGCGCACGCTTATCACATGAACAGCACTAAAGGGCTTCTTATGCAGTCCCCAGGACATAAGGGAGTTAAGAAAAAAGAAACACGCCTGTCTCACCTACTTCACCTTAACTGACCCCTCTGTCTTTAGTGCTTGTAGAAAAAATGTGCTTTAAAATTTTGGCTCTACAGGCTCACTGAGTGCTCTACGATCTTGATACTTCGTGCAGCAAGCAAGCATTTACCCTTAAAACCGATCAAAAAATCAATTTGAGTAGCAGAAATGTTGTTCAGACTTTTACATGAAACTTAGATGTTTACATACATGTTGCACGAATCTTCAAATTTAATGAGTTCAAGTTTTTGTTCTTGTCTTTACTTAATAAAACTTCAAATGTTGCCACACACTCAAGACGTTTTTCATCATCATCTGTATTTATAAAGAACTTTAACACAATTAAAAATTGAACAAAGGACTGTAAAGTAAAGGCTAATAAAAACTGTTAAAGACAAATGCGATAAATAAGTGAATAAAAACATAAACTCTAATGTAAGATAACAGAGCAATATCTAATATTTGAACAAAAGCTTGGCTATAAAAATTAAGTTGAGTTTTAAAAATGGACTGTGAAGACACTTGTCTAATATTTAGCAGCAAAGCATTCCAAAGTTTGGGAGCACAGAGAGAAAAGGCTCATTTCTTTCCGCACTTCCAACCAATGATTAGCTTAACTGAGAAAACAACAATCTGCATTTACTTTTAGCATTTCTGAGTTGTGGGCGGGACCATTGGCATGGAGCAACTGCCCCCTTTACCATCATCCATTTGTTTGTACGCTCTCTTGCTAGCTTACAACCATTTGTTTGTACGCTCTCTTGCTAGCTTACAACCCCTCACACCCCCAATCTTACATTACCAGCCCAACAATAATAGTGAGCAATAATGGAGCTATCCAGCCGTACAGTTTTGAGCCAGATTCCAGCTCAGATGAGGAAAACAAAGACGTTCATGTTCTCATCATCTACTAGTGGAATAAAGAAGTACTTAATATATGTCCTCCATCATCAGAAAAATGTCACAAACCACAATATTCATTGAAGTGGGTCTTTAAACTCCCCAAGGCCATAGGTTGCCTTTTTTTCAGTCAGAAATCCTCACTGACCTGGTTTCGGCTGGAAACTTTGCCCAGTTTGAGGTTCTCCACCATCTTCTCAATGTCATCTGCTGCGCTCTCAAAGAACTGCCGCAGGCCAGCCTTCACAATCTCAGGTCCTGACTTCATCACCGTCCTTGAAAGTTAAACGTCAAAACATTATTAGAAAAAGCTCAGTCTCTGAATTTTCTCGTTTCTCTTCACAGGGGAAAGAAGACAGGTCACCTGGCGTCCAGTGAGCGTGACAGAATGTGCAGACAGTTGACCACAGCGCCTGCATCCGTCCCTGAAACAGCACAGCACATGCAGGGTTACCAAACTTTTTTTAAAGAGGTTTATTGTAAAATTAGACTTTTTTGTTAAAGTAAAATAAGCGCTTTGATAAAAAAAAATGCACAGCAGGTCACAGGGCTCAACAACACAAAAGTCTGCAGAAACTCCCAGAATCCAGTCACTGTTGTTAATTCATACAAAAAGTTCAGCATTTCTAAAACTGTTCTCCTTCCGACTGCGACAGTTTTTCTGTTTGATTTAAAGTTTTTAACCTAAACAAGCCCAAAAGCTGTTGGACGAAACTGCACTAAATAAGGGCAACTGACTGGCAAAGAAGCATGGTGGTAAGGTGGCCGAGAATGAGGACAAAGCATCTGTTGCCTAACATGAGCCAAAATGGAAACATGGCGGTGCAGAGCGGCGTGGAGTTCTGATACCACCACAGTCATGCTCTCCCCGCATGAATGTGCGCCTGAAAAGCAAACCAACGCGGAAACACCAAAGCCAAGCAGCAGCTTCTGACCAAAAAGCAAAGTGAGTGGAAGAATGAGCACTCTGGTATTGCTTGTTAGTATGTTTGAGAGGGTGGGGGGGCAATTACATTAAAAGGAAATTAAAAAGCGGACACAGAGAAACTACAATGGTGACACAGCAGAACGCCACCATGCAGGTTCCTTACCAAAAAGAGAAACCCTGTGCCTCACCAAGGCAGCCAACTTACAGAAGATACTGAGGTTGGAGCAGAGGGAATGGAAATGGGAAGAAGGAAGGATCACAGTGAGGAGAAAAGGAACGGGAGGAAAACACAAAAAGCAAAAAAAGAATGTCAGGGGAGGAACAGAAATGGCACATCAGAGGAGACGTAGGATGATGGCAGAAGAAGAGGACAAAGGCCGTCACAAGCAGCACCGTCCTGGAGAGAAGGTGTCGGTCTAAAGGACCGTCCGCATCATACCTGGCAATCATCTCTTTCTCCTTATTGGAGGAAAGACCTCCACTTCCCAGGACTTTGGCAGGGGTGGACAGGAAGTACAAGCAGTGGTTTTTGAAGTACTGGTTCACCAACGGCAGGAGGATCTACACATACAGAAGACTTTAGCATCCTGAGGGAACAGTGTGGTTCCTCACACGGCAGAGAAAGAACTGAATAAAACAAGGAAAAACCAAAGTGTCATCGACTGTATCTGAGAACTGGACCGAGTGAGTAAGACGTCATCAATCGAAAATACTTTACTTCCGGTTCCAACCTAATGAAGTCAATTTAGACGTCACCATGGTGGAGTCAGACGTTGTCAGGAAGTGGGGATTGGTCTGAGTTGGTTTGAGTCGTTGTTTCTATGGCAACCGCTCTGGCCAATCACTTGAAAGCGGGCTACACAAAATGAAGTGTTGGACGTGGAAGTCAGCAAACACAACGTACTTTTATCGAGGCATCTGACGAAGGACGATGGAGGGGCATGAACCATGCAACGGGAAGCGGATGACACTTGCTTTCGCAAAAGATATTATCCCGCTCATACCATGGTCACTTCAAAAATATTTTAAAATTAAATTCCACAAGAAGCGGGTTATTTGATATGCGTGTGTCACGTTGTCATGGCAGCCAGAATCAAGTATTCACAGGATATAAAACTTGAAAGACTTCAACTACAGAAAAAAATATCATGAAAAAAAGAGGAATATTAAAAATCTGTTAAAAAAAGGTATCAGAGCAAGAATGGTGATTGTGACAAATATAAGGACTGTTTAATAGCTGTTTATTTCTCCATAGAAGTCTATGGGATTTTGGGTTCTTGGAACCCGCAAGTAATTTCTGTTTGGAACGCCAGGAGGGAGAAGCCGCTCATTCCAGTTCTCACTTCCAGTCAGTGTTCTATCTCAGAGGGAAGTTAAAAAAAATAGTTAAAGCAGCTGTTTCTCCCTCAACCAAAACGTCAAAACCCAACCTCACTAAAGCGCAGAAACTCACCTTAGCAAAGAATTTGATTTCCTGTTCGTGTGGTGACTTCTCCACCCGGCCGCTGCTGACCACAGCCTCTGGAACACAGAAGCCGTCAGTTGTTATTGAGGAGCTCAGAGGAAAATCTAAAGGATGGAAGTTGAGTCACAATACCAAGATGAGCGATGAACTCCTGAGCGATGTCCATCCACTTGAGAAGCTTCTGGAGGAATCCGTAGGCGAATCGCTTCTCGATGGAGGAAATGTCCTGCTCCATGTCCTTCAGACCCCTGAGGGTGAAGAAGCATCTCAGTTGAGTGTAGAGACCAAAGAGACAAGCAGATTCAGTTCTGAAAAAGACTAAGAGGGCTTCACCTCGTCACGGCGTATCCATTGAGCTGCAGGAACTTCAGCAGGTCCTGGGCCTTCTCCCTGTCTCTGGCCTTCTCCTTAGCCGTCAAGGTGTCATAAGGCACGAGCAGGGGATGAGTACCTCCCCCTTCCAGAAGCAGAAGACTTTCAAAATCAGCAGGTCTTCAAGCATCACCTAAAGCCTCATGGCAACAAGGTCTGACCTTTGGCCTGCAGCTCCAGCTTCTTTTTCCTGCCCCAGGTGTTGTGGTAGTTTTCTGCCAGCTGCTCTGCCATGGACTGAATGGAGAAGACACATCACTGAATCTGTCTGATCCTCAATAGATCTGAAGCTCTTGGACCTCCTAGAAACACAGCAGGAGCAAGCGTACCTGCAGCTCTCTGGACAGGGCCATCCCGGTGATGTCTATTGGCTGAGGGTTGTAGCCGTGACTGGGGTCATAGGTGGCCTAAGAAAAAAAAGGAAAAGCAAAATCAAGAACACTGCAGGATGGCCAAATTCAGTAAACCAAAAAATGCTGGCATTTCACACCAAAACCAAGAGGAATTTCCAGATCAAGGAGTTTAGATCTGACATTGTGCTGGTTCTTGATCACATCTGCAACCAGTAGATTTTAATAATTACCAAAAGATTTAACAATTAGAAACTTGATTTCCATAATAACCAACAACAGTGAGGATGAGGAACTGCAATCAGGTGAGACAAAGCCAAGAGCTTCTTGAACCAGAGGTCAGTCACTCGTTTCCACAACCCTTCAAATTTACAGCTAAAAACTGCAGTCACTCCTGGATCGTAATCCTGTTACCTTGTGTGTGAATGTGTGTGTGCATGGGGGAATGGGTGTGTGACTGAACAGCGCTTTGGGCCTTCTACGAAGGTAGTAAAGCATTATATAAGTATACACCATTTACCATTTATGTTAAAGATTTTAATGCTCATTTTTTGTTATTTTTTACATTTAAACCCTATTTTATTTTATTCTTAATTGATTTCAATTATTATTTATTGCATTCTACCTTTATTTGAATTCACCTGAGCTGGTTTCCAGGCAGTAATCTGACTGTGAATCATTCTCTTTGAACTCAGTTGTTCTTTAAAGTGATTGTAAATACAGTCAGACTGGAAGCAGAAGTCTTTGCTCTATCAGGAGGACAAATCTGAGTGATTATTGAGGATTTACTTTTACAGAATGTTTACATTCATGAATGAGTTCTTATTACAAACCAGGAAATATAAATAGTCTCATAAATATTATTTGAATCTTCTACAGTTCCTGGTAAAGTTGTGTTTTTCTGTCTTAATGACCATTTCCCACCCTTTTCCCTTAATACCTGAGCAGTTTGGGAAATCTTCTGTGAGGTGGCCTTCTTCTCCACTTCTCCTTCGCCTTCTCTTGCTTTCTCCAAGGTCCACTCCCAAGCCAGCATGGCTTTGATTGACTCTTTAATAGGCCAGCGATAGATCTCCTTGTCCTAAAAAGCAGATAAAAGTCACCAAAAGGAGCTCATGACGTCTCCTCAAAAAGCAGCTCAGGTCATCAGACGTCCTCACTTTTTCAGAGAAGGTCTTGTACGGCCGCAGCATCGGGTGAGTCTTGGCGTTTTCGTCTAACACCTCTCCGTAGGTCCAGTTGTTCTGGATCTGAAAGTGTGGTTTAAACATTCAGACGGTTTCAAACTAAGTTTAAAACCCAAGAAAGATATTTGGAGTCTGACCTTTTCAAAAGCCCATCTATCATGAGTGTGCTCTGCATATTTGTTGATGAAAGCGTCAAGCCTCTCTGGGATGATGGTGCTGTGAGAGAAAAACCATGAAGCCACTTTCCTGCACTGCAGCATCACTTTGAAGGAACTTTTGAGCAAAGACAGCTGGCTCTGCAGCTCACTGTGCACCAGAGGTTTCCTCTGTACTCACTTGGTGGTCTCCACTGGTTTGGGATCAAAGTTGCCTTCAGCATCCACTGAGGCTTTCTTCTCAGTGTGGGAGGAGTAGCTGGCATCCACATAGTCCGGAGGAATGGCTCCGGCGATGGCGCAGAGGCAGGGCATGGCGATTTTAAAAAGTTCTGCATCAAATTTCTGACGTTTGGAGCAAAAACAAAGAAGAAAGTTAGGTTTCCAACAACTTCACGCCCTTTTTAAGTCATTTGCATCCTTTAATTAAACAGTCAACAAGAATGGCCACCAACACAAGAAGAAAAGACGTCCCAAGGTTAAAGTAAAAAACATAATAAATGTTACACAAGTAGAAAAACTTTCCACTCTCACCTTGTGCGCCAGCGACTCAAAAATCCCCCAGAACAGTTTCCGGGAAAGATGCAGCTCCTCCTCGGAGGTCACACCAAAGTTTGCCCATCCGTTTGGCAAACAGTAGTACTTCCAGCAGCGCTCGTAGTGATTAGTTAGCAGCTGAAAGGCATGATGGGAAATATTTGTATTATGAAGAATGTGTCCAAATTCACTCACGACTTCCTAATTTCCATAAGAATATGCCATAGTCCATTAGTTCAATATGCAATAGTCCATAAGTGCAGGACTAACCAGTGTCCTGGAGTTCAATGCAATTCCGTCACATGATCATAACGTTTTTTAAACGCCAAATTTGTCGTCACCGATTTACCGAAGTAAAACTTCATATATATGAACATTTTACAAATAATATTCTTCAATCCAATGTGTTCTGATGACAAAAACTTTGTCATCTTTTTTAAAAATACATTTACATCGTTTTTTTTCAAATGATAAATCGTTTAAACGCAATGCATTATGGTAGATGAACATTGATTTATCGCATAGACTTCTGGGAAATGTCCAGGGCACTGGATTTTGAAATTATAGACACTTTGAAAAATTGGCAAACGCCCTATATAGTGGACTAAGTAAAGAGTATTAAGGGAATTCACAGACAAAAAAGTTGCAGAAATGTAAGCCAAAATTAACACACTTGCCAATAGGCAGAGAGTCTGTGTAGACTAAAAACTCTAAAATAGATATCCAATACCATTTGGATTTTGTGCAGTGCTGGTGCCAAATTGGCACTTTAAAATGGTCCTGAAGCCTAAACAGTCCTCATATCGCTGGTCCAAAAATGAAAAAACACGTCGAAGCAGAATAACAGGGGGAAGGAGAGTGCTTGAATGTGGCTAAGATGCTTTATTTGTACTACAGCGCTGCATCTCTGTTTTCACACACCAGGAAGTAAACGTGGATGTCACCGCTTATCACCACAACCATGGTCTTTTTTTAGAGCGTTGTACATGCCACTCTTACACATCGGGTTGCTGAAATACAATCTTTTGCTGTGAAGTACAGACAAACTTTAGCACGTTTCCCTGTTGGTGCCTTTATCTGAAGCTCTGCACCCCCTCAAAACCTCACCCATTCGTATATGAGCCCACTGGAAAGGTAAAACGATTGGTTAGAATTCTACATCAATAAGAGAATCGAATACTAGTAATTGAAATGAAGAACAAAAAAGATGCAACAAAATTTGTATTTCATATGGTACCAGTAATACCGTATACGTCGGTACCAACTTGGCATTAAGGTTTGGTACCCATCCCTACTGATGCCTTCCTGACTGACACTGAGAATCGGGTTTGATTAGAGTTAAACCACCGACGGGTCCAAAAAAACCCCAAAGCGAGCAGTTAGAGAGCAGACAGACCTTCAGGGGCATCTTTGCATATTCGTTGAGAATGGGAACATCAAACACCAGTCGTCTGAGCAGGTGCTGCAGCATGGAGGGTCTGAGGTACCTGCAGATATCATGAACATGCTTTTTGTCAGAAACTTTTGTCTTATTTGTGTTTTATCCAATGCAATAAAGATTCAACAGGTCATTTTTGAGACCGACTTGCAGAGCGACATGAGGCACTCTTCAATGACGTCCCTCTGCGCCTTGGTCAGGGCGCGGCCGCGGGACAGGCGATAAATAGTGTGAAGCATGGAGTCGATCATGATGGCTCTGTGGTCCGTTCCAGCAAACAGGGGGGCGCACTTGGTGAGGAGAGGCAACACAGCTGAACAGAGGTAGCGGTTGAGCGCCAAGGCCATTTCAGTGGTACTGAATGCTACCTGAAATCACAAAAACAGACAAACCGTTCATAAACTTGCAGCTTTCTGAGGAACTGCATGTTTGTGTGCATCTCACTGTATCCAGAGAAGCAGCAGCTCTCATGTCAGGCAGGAAGCCAACTTCCAGCACATGGAGCAAGAAGTCCTGATTGTCGATGCCGTACACTCTGTCCAGGAACAGCACCATGGAGGCTTTGTGGTCTGGCACAAAACTGGCAGACATCTTTGGCTCAATGATCTGACTATCTGTGATTTGGTTTGAGCAGACAATATAACCCACAGGTTTTCCCAAAATACATCAGTAAAGGACATACCGTACAAGAGACGACTTCAGAAATGCAGGTTGGGGTCTTACCTTTGCCGTAGGCGGGAATTTGCACAGGCAGGCTGATAACTCCAACCAGATCCTCTATGGGCACCAGTGACCTCAGAATGGCCCTGATACGTAGAGCTTCACCTTTTCCTGCTTGGATTAGCTGTAAATGCAGACAATTTTATTTGGCGTTATGATTTCATTTACAACCCACACTCTGGAGCAGTCTGCAGAAGATTTAAAAGCTGCTATAAAAGGAGACAAATGCCATTACAAAACAAGCAGACAACATTATCGCCAACTTACACAAAGTTCACTTTAAGTTTTGTTCCAATCTACAGAACGAGTCTCTGTTAAGCCATAAAAGCAAAAATGCAAACCAAAACTATATGAGATTATGCAGGAATTGGTACTTTCATTCAACTCTGATCCAAAGAAGTTACCATTACAATCCAGACTAGAATGTCGTCAGTCATGCCCACTGACCCATTGGCTTTAGCCGATTCACAGGTTCATCCTTTTTACCACATATGACGTCATCAACCCTGTTTTGTTTTTTACAAAAGGACAATCACATGGCCATTAGAAGGATCACGCCCACTCCAGCCGTTCTCACACTTGAATGGTTCCGTGTTGACTAAATGAACGTGCTTCTAATTTTGTGCAATATTACTAATATAGTTTATAACACATCTAAAATAAACCCAAGAATAAAACATGATCCCGCCTCCCTGCTGTGCAATTATCTCACATATTACTTCTACACACACAGGTAAAAAGAAGGATTGGACCAAATGTAAATGCACGCCGTCAAGCTTCTGTCCCTAGAAGCTTTCTTATACTGCAGCAGCCTTAAAGACCAACTCTGATGAAAATAGTGTTTTTGGTGTTTTTAACATGTTCACAAATCAAAATACAAATGTAAGTAATCCTGCCTGCAGAATTCTACACAGCTGCTTCACCAAATTCCCATGGACGATATTAAACGAGTCGTGGATCATTTCTTTCTGGCAACCCGGTCAAAGTTACATGAAGGTTACTAGAACCTCATTGAATGCTATTTGTTTGTTTGTTAGGGGAAATAGGATTTTTATTCTTCTAATTTATGCTAGCAACAGCTTTCCACAGCGAGTATGAGATGTGGAGCTGCAAAAGATTTTTTCTGCTCATTTAAAGCTTAAATTTCCGTGTTCACAAAATCACTGAAAACAGAGCAAAAGTGAGACAATTTCAGCGTGTCTTACATTAAAGTAAAACTAATTCATGTTGCATTATTTTCTTTTTCCCCCTTTGCTTTTGTTCATAACCTTGTCTGATCTGGGGGAAAATAAAGGTAAAAAAGGATCAAATGCAATGAAAACCATAAAAATTCTTAGATATAAAAGGAAGTGACTATTCACATGTGATTTCTGAAATATGCGCGGCCAGTGCTGAACTGTTTTCTTGGCCGCTCTTATTTTGAAAGCTGAAAATACTTGGCTTAAAAGCCGCACTTAAAATATTCGCTGTGCTGCTTGATAACCATTCCTGTTTTCACAATTTCCCCTAAAATACCTCGTAAAAAACAAATACCCTTAAAACAACAACTACAATTAGCCTTGGGCGCAATTAAAATATGTGCAGACATGCAGCAATGTGCATCTTTGCCGCACGTATTACATGTGACCAGGATAAATTTCCATCAGTTTTTGTGCTTGGTCGCACTTAAAATGTGTGCGCATAACATCAGACAAAAAATAAACCGTTAGAATAATATCTGCTCAAATGAAAGGTTGATATTTTCAACAGAACATCAAATATTGGAGGATTATTCAAATTTTTATTTAGATTTGTGAACGATCTAGGGAAGGTAAAAAATACTGTTAGTTATGACATTTATTAAATAACTATTGTGCACATTTCTGTCACAATTGGTCAGATTACATTGTATAATGTCCATAGAATGGTGTTAAACAGCATTCAGCTGTCAGCTTTGCCGGTCTAAACCCGAAAAGTGGAAGTCACTTCTCACAGTAGCAGAGATAGCTTCATTATGTCTGATGTCACAGTGAAAAGGGTCTATTTCTAATGAACTTGAACTTTAATTTTTTTTCATTTTGCCTAAAAACACCATGATCATAATTCAATTAAAACGCTTGAAAATAGATCCAAAAATGATCAGAGTGGGACTTTAACAAATTTTCAGAAGGTGAGATCTGGAAGGAGAATCTTCCTTACAATGTAAGAGTCCAACTGAACCTTCTCTCCTCAGTCTTAGTGTAACAGTTCCATCATGCAGCAGATGCACTGAATGATCTATGGCACTTCGGGTTGTGTCAGAAACATTTCCTACCAATAGCAGCAAATTCAGCTTTCGCTGGCTGAGCCCATGAATGAACAGGCTTGATTTTGTAAAAATCCACCAAATGGTTAGACAGTATAGTGTGCCAGCTCCACTCATTTTGGTTTAAAACCAGCACCGAGAAAGAGGGAAGAGTTACCGCACAGAAAAATTTCAACAAACACATCTACTGAGAGTCTTCACATTGACCCCTGAAGGGGTTTCCTTACATGCATCTCTGGAGCGCAGCGACCAAGCAGATCAATGAGAGCCGAGTAGAAGGACATGATGGCATTTCCCAGGTGCACACGGTTCTCTTCATGTTGTTCCTCACCACCAAACCTAAACGATGAAAGAGAAACCTTCACAGAACCAAATAAAGCAGATCAATACTTTGAGCCTTTGAACACATACATGAATCGTCTGTCTTTTTTAACGGTTGGACCATCTCTTGCTGGATCCTCAGAGATCTTGATGGCCTCCTCCATAGCTGCCAGGAGGCCATTGCCACCCTCTCCTCTCAGGGCCGGGCCGAAGCACTCGGGGCGGCGGATGAGTAGCCGTACCACAACATTGGCATTCTCCTCCACACTCTCTCCTGGAAGGAGTGCCAGTGTAAGTAAGTGATCACGGCTCAAAATTTCAATATAAAAATCATGCTGGTGCTTGCTGACCGTTAACAAAGACAGCAAAGCGGAGGAAGTCCAGATATCTCTCTCCTCCACAGGGGTTCCAGCCAATGTCAGGGTATCCCTTAGACAGGAGCATTGGACACATCTGCAGTCCACAGCCAGCCAGGTACGTCACCACCTGCATCACACAAGGGCACCAATAGAAGGAGTTCATGTGGATTTCTGAATATGCGCTTGTAGTTTAGATATCCTATGCTTTATTTTCAAACCATTTCAAGGTCCTGCTCTTGCAGAGCCAACGCCAGCTCATTATTATCAATGCAGGAGGCTGCAGCCACATCCAGAGGAGTGGAGCCACTCATGCCTGAGAAGAGAGAGCAAATGCAGGCAGGTCAGTAATTTCAAAGCTTCAAAGCAAGACAAACTTGAGTTTACTTTTGCTCTGGATCATTGACTGTGTGTGAGTCCTAAAGTGATCTCTGCCCCCTGGCGTTCCAAACAGGAAGTACCTGCTGGCTCCAAGAAACCAAAAACCAACTGACTTCTATAGAGAAATAAACAGTTATTACTTAATCATTCTATTGGTCAGAATAACCATTCCTGCTCTGATAATTTTTTTAACATGTTCTTGATAATCCTCATTTTTTTTCATGATATTTTTTTCTATAGTTTAAGTTATTCAAGAAGAAATCACTTCAATCTTAATTGAAATCCTAATTATCTGACTCTTCTTCAATCAGATGCCTTTATAAAAGTAGTTGGTTGTCACAGAAACGTTGACTAAAACCGACTTGGACCAATCACTGCTTACTGATGGCATCTGGCTCCAAAGTGGCGTCTGTATAGTGAGTTTCTATAACCATCACAAATCCTGCGTTTCTGTGATCTCCCTGCTTTTAAACAGATCCTGTGCTTATTTCTGAACAGTGGTGCAAATGCCAGAATTGGTCGGACAACAGAGAGTACACTGCAAAAACTGAATCTTAAGAAAGGAACAGGAAGAAGTTACTAGAAAAATTGGTCTTATTTTCATTGTTGCAAGAAAAATCTTATTAAGAAAGTTTTAATTAGCAAAATAATCTTAGAAGACAAGTCTTAGTCACTAGAAATGTTTTCCTTAATTAACTCCATCACAGTGACAAAAACAGCTGGAGCGATTTCTTAAAACCACAAGGAATCTTATGTGAAGGTAAAAGACCCTATCCTTACCCAAGCCTATGCCACTGTTCTGCAGCAGATAGCTCAGATGGTCAAACATGGCGCGCTGGTTCTGTCGGCTGATTCGGCAGAAGTAACACAGGAAGCGGCAGCAGTTGGTAACCATTTGGGGGAATCGGATTACCTGATAAGAAACAGTAAAAACTTTGATGAGTTTTGCTTGAAACCCGATATCTGTTCATGACACCCCCCCCCCACCCAAAGGGGATGAAAGTTACCTTTGAGTCTCCTCCTCCTCCTAACACGTTGACCATTACCTCCATGACGGTTTCATGCATGCCCAGAGCTCTCATCAGGTTGGGATGCTGATAAAACACTTTGTTGTTCATGATATTCCTAAACAAATTGCAGTTATACATTTAGTAAAAAATCATCTTTGTAAGCAATGATGCAGAAACGCCCCCCCACTGACAAACCCGATGCTCTGGATCATAAGCCGCTCCTCTTCTGGACCCATCTGCACAATGAGCAGCGAGCGAATCTGCCCCAAACACTCCAGGAGGTCCATGGTGTCCTGAACGGACACGGCGTTGATGGCGTAGGCTTTGGGCAGGGCGCGGATCAGCTCACCGAGGCCGTCATATTGTCTGTGGAGCAGGCTGAACATCAGCCGGACCAGCTCAGGGTTCTGAATGAAAGACTCCTGGGCCCAGTGGATCATGGTGTGGGAAATAAGCTCCTGCAGAGTGCCTGAACAAGGAAGAAACCATCCAAAAAGCTTTTTCAAATCAAAAGGCAACAATTATGCGGTTACCAACAAAAGATTTTTAATCTTACTGAGTTTTGGTTCTTCCTCAACTTCTGGCTTCTCCTCCTTCTCCTCCTTTTTCTTGCGTAAGTTCTTCACTTTGTCCACCAGGCTGAGAAGTCTTCCTCGCAGTGAGGTGTCCACTTCCTCCTCCTCTACCTCCTCTTCAATATGTATGCCTGTAAACCCAAAACTCATCGAATGTGTATTTGATATTAAAAAAATAACAATGCAGAGAAGGCAAAAGAACGATTTTCTCACCGCAGTGAAGCAGGATGTCGTTATGGAAACCAGTCAAAGTGTCTCGAATCTCCTCAGGAACGGGACAATCCTCTTCCTCTGGACAGTTTTTGAAATTGGTCAGCAAAAGAACCTAAAAAGAGAAGTTTGATGAGAAGTGTCTCTGGTGAGCCGGTTTTCTTTTTAACACCATAGCTGTTGACGGCAACAGGAAATAACACACGCTCTTCAAACTACCATACCTTCTCGACCACTTACCTAATTAACATCATTCCAACAGATTCTGAAGCTGGGAATAGCAGCTGCGGCTTATGTTGATTGCATAAACCAGCCTCAGCAACAAGCATTCACCTCAATAAAAAGTCTATGTAAACATGCATAAAAACGCTTCAAAGCTCTCAAGGTCATGTGACACTACACAAGACCCACTCCGATGAAAATTGTGCTTTTAACATGTTCTTGTTGTATTTTTCTCATGATAGAGGACAAATATAAAATAATTTAAGATTAAAACTGTGTTTCTGACATTTGCTTAGTTCAAATCGTGTTGGATAAGCAGCAGATGAAAACCAGCGGTTTGAAAAAGCTCAGGTTCGTGACGCAGCAACTGACATGTGTGGGCCAAAGTCTCTGTTCTCTGCTCCAATTCTAAATTCTCCACTTGCAGTCAAACAGATCCATGCACGTCTTCATTTTTTGTACGGCTGGTTAGCTCTAATATTTCTGGCTGTTTTGTTTTTCTGCTATGCTAATGTTAGCTTGGGCTTGTGAGGTGCTAAAAGCTAGCAGGAGAGAGAGAAAAGGACAAAGGGCTGATGGGAAATTAGCACTAGTATTGATAGTGTAGTTTTTAATTTTAACAGAAGTGCCAACTTTTTGAAAATTGATCATGAAGAAATTAATAATCGTGATTTGTGTTCAGCTGGAATCACATGACACCAAGTTTTTTTGATTTATCGGAATAGAGGTGCGAAAGAAAAAGTCTGGAGCAAGGTTCAGCAGATTTGCACCGTTTCAATACGTGGCACCAAACCTCTCCCAGCTGTTGGTGCATAAGCGAGTATCAGGTAGAGACAGTCGAGTGTGAACCCCAAATGATAACTGCCCTGCAGGGACGTAGCATCAGGAACCGTAAACGGTTGAAGAGTCAGGGTAGTTCAAAGAACAGCAACACTGCAGCTAAAGCTCCGGTGTTAAAGGGTAAAGTTTACCCGCTGACTGAAACTGTGGTGAAAGTTCTGGAGTCTTTTTGTCAGTTGATACCTGGTCCTGCGGTGGCGACCGGAACTCGCGAGTCCTGCGGGCGGTCTCGGCGGCAGACATGGTGAAGGCCCTCATCAGCTGGTTGTAGCGCACGCGCTGGTTGCTCTGTACGTCTTGGACAAAGTTGTCCGAATATGCCACGATGGTTTCCACTCTGTGCCGGAGCTCGCAGTCGCAGAAGTACTGCAGGAGCGTGCACATCTGAAGGAGAGACGTTGCCAAAGTTAAACCGTTTTATCAAGAGAAGCTGATTTTAAAGACGTTTAGCTAAAATGACCTGCAGCTTGACGGACTCTGGGAGCTTCATCTGAAGTAGTCCGTCCTCTGGAGCTTCCTCCTCCTCCTTCACTTCCTCTTTGACTGCCTCTGCCTCCTTCTCTTCCTCTGCCTTTTCACCATCCACTTTGCCCTCCTTTGGCTCTTCCCCTTTTTCTTTCTCCCCTTCTTCCGCTTCCTCTTTTGACTCTTCCCCTTCCTGCTCTTCTTTTTCCGGATCTTTTAGCTCTTCCTCTTCCCCCTCACCGACACCCTCATCCTCAAGCTCCTCCTCCTCCTCCTCCTCTACCTGTGCCTCACCCTCCTTGCCTGCTTCCTCCTCCTCAGCTTTTTCTCCTTCTTCCTCCTCCTCCTTTCCACTGAAGACATTGGGATCAATCATCTTGAGGATATGCATGGTGTCTTCGTCATTGAAGATACCCATCATCAAGAGTGTGCTGATGAGCTTCAAAATGGGGACAAAGTGGAACTCAACGCTGCCACCTACAGGATCCCTCATGGCCTGGCTTCCATCCATCACAGCCTCTGTTAGCATGCTGATGGCTCTGGTTTTAAGCTCCTGTAGATCAAAAACAGCCAAACCGTGAAGCAAAAAGCATTTTTTCTTCTCAAACTTAACTTACTGTTTTTTTTACCTGAAGTGGAAATATTGGACTCAATGTGTACAAATCAGGATCCGTGCCAACAAAGTTGATGGATGAGAAATGCAGCTTTGGTCGTAAGCAGGTGGTAAGGCCGACTCCCGGAAGAGAGTGGGACTTCTTTGTGTCAGGGTAGAGCTTGATACTGAGGGTCTCCTCAGTCATGGGCACAATGAACTCTCTGTTGGTGCCCAGGCGGGCCCGCTTGGCCGACTCCAGATGAATGCTGATGAGAAGGTCGTAGTAGCCGCTGCGAAGGGGTCCGGGTAGGAAAGTGTTCTCGATGGCATAGAAAAGCTGGGACTCGTCCACATGGCTGCACAAGGCGTGGGCCACTCGGTTGTTCCCAAGAGCGCACACAGCACAGTACAGCATGAGAGTGTGATAGTGGAACTTCATGAGATCCTGGCGCTCTGACAGCTCCAGGATGTCGATACATCTGTGAAAAAAAGTTCAGGCAAACTTATAAAGATTAACTTTAAGCAAAGTTCAAGATGCTTGGTGGTTGAGGCTAGCATCTCATTGAACGTTTTTATATTTTTAATTTAAAGTTAGTTTGTTATAGAAACCAAATAGATTTGGTTTGAACTGAAATTTTCAGTTGAGTTTGCAAGTCCTGAACAACAGATGTTGTTCACAAATTTAGATTGAAATTTAGCCAGAAGTTTGAAACCCTTGACGCCAATAGAGGAGTTCTCCCCTCAAAGCGGTTTTGTTCAAAATGCACCCAAAATACAGTCTGCGTCCCTCAGCTTCTGATCAAATTACTTTTATTATATACCAAGGAACTTTTTTTGAGCATTAGTTTCTTGTAAGAAGGGTCAGAGCCGTAGCACCATCCCTATCCTGTATACAAAGATCGCCTCTCAGTGGACCGCCTTTTTTGGCTGAAAATCTTGCAAAAATTGTCCAATCTAAGGTTTGTTGACCAAATATAAATATATATATACATGCTTATCAATTACTTGTCACAGTATCACAAAGAAGTAAAGTACCTATGATTAATATTTTTGAAAACATTTGACAATTTGGGTTGGTCGCGGAAATGCCCCTACTTGCCACAAAGAAAAGGTCATATAAAAATCATATCTAAAAGGCGTTCAAAACTCATACGTATTTCCTCAGAGTCAAACTGAGTGTTCATTTTAGCAAAAATTTTATCATTCTTTAATATTTACTGCGGACATAAAACAGGTATTTGGTGATTAGGTAGGCATGGTAGAGACTTTCTCTGGCCCTGACAGTGATATTTTGGAGGGAAAAGTAAGAAAATAAAACAAAGACTGTCCACAAAACTCAAGCTCTTAGTCTCAAGTCTTTGACGTCAAAGTTATGTTCACACCGCACTCAGCACTGCCTGTTCAAACGACCACTTCTAATGAAAAGTCTATGTAAACGCACATTTGAGGCTTCTGCATTCAAAACTCTGACGTGACGTTCACATTTTAATACGTACATTTGTAAGATGTGTTGCCATTGAACGTACATTTAAAGGTAAACCAGTTGAACTTTGACCTATCAGGAACTCGGATTTGGTAGTGACGTCCCTTTTCATTTACCAAAGTGCCAACCATTTGAAAATTGATCACAGATGAGAAATAATTAATTGCTGTTTGTGGCCAGCAGGACTTCTATGACCCCACGTCTTTCATATATCGGAATACAGATGTGAAAGAAAAAGTCTGGAGATTTTCACTGCTTTCACATTTCACACCAAGCCTCTTCCAGCTGTAGGTGGTGGACACGCGCAAGTAAACAGCAGAAAGAGAAGAAGAAGCCCCTCCCTGCTTGTCTAGTGTGAAAACAATGGTCTATACTCACGCTTAAGAATGCACGTTTAGCGTGTTCTTGAGCGCGAGTCTCATTAGGCTTAGCGTTGCATAAGGCTTATGTGCGATTCAAGTTCAGAAATGTCAACATAAAAACAGTTCTTTAGCATTTATTGAGAATTTGTTGGCAGAAGAGCTTGAAACAAAAATGGGTACATCGATGTAAAAAAAGATAGGATTTCATAATTAGCTCTCCATCTTCTGATTTTTGTCCGTTCCAGAGCATTCTCCAGTAGTGGTTAGGACGTTGAGTTTGCATATCTGACCTGTTCTCCTCAGGGATGTGGAGAGCCATCATGATGAGAGGTTCTGTACACTCCACCATCCAGCCCAGGCGTTCACTTATCTTCCCCACCTCTGGGTTGAGGAAGTGATTGGGCATGCGGCTCCAAATAACTGGAGTCAGCATCTGGACATCCAGCCTCGGGGGGCACTGAGGGACGGGATTCTTGCGCTCGCTGCGGAACATGGCAGCCGAGATGGGCATGATGTTCTGAACAGAGGAAGGGAGTTTCAGGGTCCCTGAAGAAAGTTGATGGTGGAAGTACAGGGAAAAAAAGCTACTCTTTGTGTTCCAAATGGATGAGCTTTGGAAAACTGTTGCTTAATTGCTAAAAGTACTTTCCAACGTAATAAATGTCCTTCCAGGTCAGATAAATGATGACGATGTGCTTTGTGTCTAAAACTTTTCTTCCTGTGAAATTTTGATGCATTCCAGCCTTTTGACTAGCAGGCTGCTTTACTGGGCATTCCAAAACTGCTATGCCTTTTTTATTGTTACCCTAGAAGTATACAAGCTACTTTTTCATTGAGCTGATGATTTTATCCATGATGTAAGGGTGATGCTGTTGTACGGTGTCACTACGCCACACTCTAATCGTTAGTAAGGTAAGTACTGGCCCCTTACTGACAGCGCGAATGCTGTATCCACGTGGTGTGCACGTGATACGTAAGTCCCTGTTCACATAAACTACACTCTGATTGTCTAATTCCCTCACTTCTAATGCACACATGTCATAGGAACAGCACTTAAAGCCTCCCTGTGCAGTCTGCAGGACTTTTACCACCTGGTTTAGTGCGTCTCACTTACTTCTCCCTTACGTGATGTATGTGTGTTTGCTATGACCTGTCACCTGCAGCATGCCCGCAGCAAAATGTAATGACCATTTTGACTTTTTGGGTTGGGCCTGGTTTAGGTTCGACCATTTTTGGCCCGTGTCCACCCATAAGGACAGCTGTGACTAAGGCTTAGGGTTTTGACCCTTCAGACCAAACTGGATTTGAAAGACATTGGAAAAAATAATCTGACCTTGAGTTTTCCCAGCTCCAGCTGAGCCATGTTCTGGTTGGTGGGCTGAATGAAGACAGCAGGAAACAGTTTTGTGTTGGGCTCCACCTTAAAACCAAGCATCTTCGAGTTAAAACAAGTCATACCAACAATCACAACAACTACTGTGCTGGGTCTTCTCCCTGCCTGGTAGAAAGTGTTGATCTCTTTTCTGTTGGCTGTAAAGGTCATGAGACCCGTTGCCAGGTCAACCAGACAGCCAACCACCATGTCCTCCTGGCTGAAACGAGTCTGCTGGTTACTGACCAGGTCGCCTCCCCAAACCATGTAACAGTTACTGTGCTTCATGCTGTAAAGAGCCAACAGACCCATTGTTGTCAGCTGCAATTTTCCATGTTTAACATCCTAGTGCTCTGGGTGAAAGCCTGGGAGGTACTGACCTGTCATGGATGTTACCTTTGTCATCTCCCACAGTTACCGTGACGTTGCGCACCTTGGAGAGGTCAAAGGTTTGATCGTACTGGTGAAAATCAGGCGTGACCCAACCAATCCACACAGCAGATGGCTCTTGCCCAGCAAAAATCCTCACAGAGTAGTAATACTTGAAAAGAAAAGGGAAAAAATCAGGAAAATGACTGGATCATTTAGGGATACCAAGCATGTCCAGCAGATCTGAACATTTCCCTTACGGTGGTGGTGTCCATAATGATCTCAGGGTCATCTCTGTCATCAGGGACCACATCTTCCACCAAACGAGGTACTGTTGGAGGGGCAGGTGGGGGGGCAAGAGGTGTCATGGCAGCTTTCTTGGCCTTGGAGAAAAATCTATTGGAAGTTTTATGGTTTTAGTCAAACTCACTTGAGAGGATTATCACAGAAAAACGAGGACAAGAGGAGTGACGGTCTAGTGTCAAACTAACCCTTTTTTCTTGCCCTTCTCTGAAACGGTGTCCTTCTCGTTTTCCACAGAGACCTCCTTAGGCACAGATGGTTCCTTCTTGTCTTCCTCCTGTTCCTTGCGGCTGGCAGATTTCTTCAGAAGTTCAAACTCAGAGTCAGGCTCCACCACCACCACTTCTTCCTCTGGAATGGTGAGCGCACGGGTGAGGGGCGTGGTGCCGGCCGGGATCTTGAAAGTCTCGTGGAACTGGACAGGCATGCTGAGTCTGAGAAACATCATATCGGTGTTGGCGTTCTGTGACCCAAAGGTTTTATGAGTCAGCTTTAGACAGGGGGCGCTATCCACAGTCCCATCCACACGGGACACCTGGGGGGTTCAAATGAACGTCAGTACCTGGGTTTAAAACCTCTTCCCATTAATCTGAGATTTTCAGTAGAATAGTGACATTTTAGGACATGAAGCTTTGAGTTTTACCTCAATATGATTGTGGTCAGTAGGTACAGGAACAAACTGAGGTAAGCTTTTACTGAACCACATGGTAATGTCACGCTTCATGTTGATAGCAAACGGTTCAAACCCTTCCTGCAGGCCACAAATGGCAAAATAACGGAGACTGCTGACATTCTGACCCAGATTTATTCTTCCGACCTGAGACAGGCCAAGGGCGCACACTGGGATGAAACCTAATGGGTAAAACCAAATAAAAACATGTGTTAATAAGACATTTTTTTTCCTTTTGATGTATTTTGGAAAGGAGGCAATCAGCTCCTACCTTCCCCAATTTCAACATCTTTGAACGCCATCTCAGAACCTGAGTCACTGATCAGCATCTCTCCGTTTAGCGTGAACATAATGTTCATCTCCGTCAGATCAATCATACAACCAACGACATCCCCGGACAGCCACTGGCGCCCAAATGGTTCATTGCCAATATGCCATCTTTGAGCCTGAAAAGAATTTGCAATAAAGGAACATCAGACTGCTGAACTCCAATAACAAAGTCTTAGGTTTACTCATCAGTTTGAAGACTTGCTTTAACACTAAATTGATAATTTTACACAATTGAATCACTATTTGAGAAGCTGAAACTGTGTTCTGCTGCTGCTTTCTTTGGTCTCTACATTTCTAGACAACTGTGCAGTCCATATTTCTAAACTTATTCAGATTCAGGAAGAATTTTAAGTGAAATTTCGATCTGCATTGGAGCTCTTTGGTAAAGGTCAAGTTGCACCACACACACATTTTCCCACAGTACTTTTACCACCAGTGTCATGATCAACTGCTTTGAAACACTGTAAATTATTATAGTTTAACTTATTTCCGATTATGTCAATAAGTTTGTTAAAATAAAGGGTCAATGACCGGCAGATTACTCAAAGGAGTTTTTGGTGTAACCACAGTACTTGGTAAACAGCAGGCAACTATGTTGTATCCAAATGCTTTCCAACAGATGGTTGTTTTGATTGAGCTGATTTGTCACCAGTTTCTTTAACTTTTGAGATGTCAAGATTTGGAAGGATATGACATCACTAAACCAATTTCTTTTAAATGGAGGCCAATTTGCAAAACAAACACATTTCATCTTTTGGAAAATGCTTACTCACAATAGCTCACAATTAAAAAAAAAAACAAAAAACAAGTGTCAATCAAATGGCCACGCCCACCTTTTCAGCAATATTATGGTTATAGTTTTCAAGTATAATCTTGAAATTCAAACATATTTCCCTCAGTACACATATGGTCCCTTGTTCTAAAAATCAAAATCAGCGAAGAAGGATTACAGATGTTTAATGGCTGTAAAACACCTCACTAAACATTTTATTGTCTTTTCTCAGACATGAACATTTTCACACTTTTCTCTCAAAGTTCAAACCATCATAGGAAAGTAGCTCCAGTTTTGTAGAATCAAAGATCTGATTGTGATCAAATATTTGTATACATTTGTCAAACTGAAAGCATTTTGTACAGATTACACAGCATGAAGGAGATTATTTGACAGCGGTCTGCAGCCAATCAGGACGCATAACACAATGTGCTGTCCAAAAAAAAAAAGAAAAAGCATGCAAACTTGAATTGAAAAAAATATAGTGAGGGACCGATGTAAACCGATCAAAGTGAAAAACAATTTTAACGTTAAAGCGTAAGTATGCACATTTCTGCTTTGAAGTCCTTTTACATTTGAAACAAGCCACCTAGTGATTACAGCGGGAAGTGCATTGGTTCCACATGCTTCCAGTTTTAAACAAGCCTTGTTCAACTACAGCAAGATACAGACTGTTCACCCAACATGCACAAACAAAAGGGCTGGTTTAACACGTTCACCAGTACAACCTGCACTAACCTTATTGCCATTAAAGACATAGGCCAGTTCATCTGCTCCCAGTTCAGTGTCAGAGCGGACGCTGGGGCGCGCCCAGCCCACTCTCATCTCTCCCGTTGTCACCGCTTCAAACTCAAAGTACCACTTTCCTTGGGTGACTGCATAGGACTTCTCTGCCCTGAAGATTCGTACCTTGTCCCCCCGGATGTTCTCAAGGCCATGGCCAGCTGCAGTGAGGGTGGAGATTTCACGAGACATATGACACAAAGAAATATTCAAAAAGGCCTTGTTTTTGCATAAAGTCTAGAATCTGCCATCTGCTGAGGTAGACTTACTGCCCTCCTGATCTGGAGGCTCGATGTTGTAGCCGTAGCCAATGAGGGTGCGGACCGCGTTGTTGACACTGTCGCGGTTGGTCTTCTTAGTTCTCTCGTCCAGAAGGTTGTACGGAACAAGACGAGGGTTTCGCTTATTCACGATGTCCTGACAGATAATGGATAGGATTTTGGCTTTTAGTGTGTTTAACTAGTAAAGGCTTAACATTGATCTGGTCTGAAAAGAAATAATTTGGTAAAACCTCAATGTATGAATAGAAAGCACGATCACCTGTACAATGCTGTAGGTCCATCCTTGTCGGACTCGATCCCTCGCCCAAACATTATGCCCATTTTCAGCCAATTTTTCTACAAGCTGGTTCTGGTTTGGTGTCAGTTTGACATGGCTAAGGTCGAGGGGGGCCGGCTTGTAACCGTTGCTCATCACATATCTGAAGAAAAACAAGCTTGTATGAAAAAAAAAAACCTACAATTTTCTGCATGCTCAAGAAGTTTATTTTTTTCTCTGCATACGTTTTGGGAAGCTTGATCTTCTTGAGATTCTCCTCAGCCTTTTCATCGCCCATGCCAACATGGCAACCCAAAGCCAGCAGAGTCCTGTGGACACAACCACCCCAAAGAGTCCGTGTGGATTGCTTTAAAACTTTAGAAGCATAAAGACCATCCTGTGAACTCACTTGAGAGTTTCTCCGGACATCTGCAGGTTGTAGTTTCTTTCTGGTTCAGGCAAACTTTGGAAGTCCACCAAACAAGGATGGAGTTTTTTGTTGTCATCTCTTAGCTGAAGGGAAAGTAAAGAAGGTACGAGGAAGATATGACCCCATTTGGTCATTTTTGTTTACAACCAAATTTACATCACTATTTAAGGTGCTGCATTTATTATGGCAAAACAACCATTCATTGTCTTAGACTTGTTCCTGATTTACAAGTTCAAAACACAAAATAAGAAGCTAATAACAAGCAACATTTGGGGCATTTCTAGACTTCCACAGATTTCTGGTCTTCTTGAGTAACCGTGAAAAAAAAAAAGAACACAATGGTCCCAGAAGAAACGCAGAAATGACAAAAGTACTAACAGATAGATGAAAATTAGACATTTATTCTTAGATTGTATTTAGAAAAACAAACTAATGAAAGAAAAAGCCAAAATGATGCCAACCCTGAAAGTATAGAAAACTATTTGACCCTGAACATGTTAAAAACTAAGGTGTGTTCTCTTGCTGGCATCACGGGTATACCCTGAACACTGGAGCTTAAGCTTCATTCTTTAAACTATCGCAACTCTTCAACTGTTTACGCAATTAACACTAAACAAATACTAAAACTCATAACCCGTCACATTTTCTCTTTAACCCTTTTTCATTACCAGAGAAAAACCAGCGACTGGATTCTCTGCTTTATGTATAAAGGTGTATTTTTTTGAGAAAGATTTTTACTTTACTGAGAATTGGAGAGAAGCTATCATTAGAGCATGATTATGATGGTTACCGGTAACTGATCCCAGATAGTTCTTGAACAATTCCCTGGAGAAGGATTTTTTCTGAACATTACAGAGCTGTCACTGCACTAACCTCCCCGTAGGTCCATCCCTGCTCAATTCGTGTGATAGCCCACAGTTCATGAATGTTCTCCGCCAGTTTTTCTCGAATACGTTCCAAATGAGGCGGCAGCACAATCTACACAAAGCAAGAAAGTCAACAAACCAGAGAAACTGAAAATAAAAAATATTGTTTTTTTTACACAAGATCAAGTTGACTCAGCTTATACCTGAATGGTGTCAACAGGGCAGGGGGTGAAGGAGGTGTGAGTGAGTGATAAGGTGGGACCCAGAAGGTTGCGCACACCCTCAAAGTCATGTTTGTACTCTTTGATAGGCTCGATGCGCATCCTCTCTCTCGGCAGCACAGCTTCGTAGCACGGAGCATAGCCAGGGGGGGGCATGAACTTGAACTCTCCATGGCGACCACCAAGGAGGAAGCGAGCTCTGAGGAGATAGAGACAAGGATTTCTATCAACTGAACAAAGAGTGTTGGACCAACGAGATTAGGAACAGGACAAAAGGCAGAAAGAATTTTGCTGTCATGTAGCACTGACTTGACTCCAGCCGAGAAGCTGATGACTGGAAAGAAGAGGCCGTCCACATTAAAGTTTTCAAACATGCCCTGAACTGGATGCCCATTGATTCGGAAGGAGATACTGGGCACGCTCAGATCTAGACAACAGCTGACCACATCGTCTGCAGCCAAAGTGTGAGCACTGGGCGAAGCCACCTGCCGATCCACAGTTCCTGAGGGGAGAAAATCATGCTCGTCTGTGGGGTGATTTATACTCAAAAAAACAGTCAGAAGTTGTATTGAACAACTGTAGTCTTCTCATATTTTGGTGGGTCTACCCACCTACCAATCCAAAATATGCTACAAATAATACACAAAATTAAGGTCTAATCAAATCAGAAGTTAACAAATGAATCACAGTTTTAATGAACACAAATTAAAAGGATTTTAACAAGTCTGAACATAAGTTCATTTTCACATGAGGTTGGACCTTTTATCATTGCTACCTTCCAGGCATGGGACCAAATCATTGTTTTGCAAGTCACACCTAAGTCTCAAGTCTTTGTCCCCAAGTCCCATGTCAAGACCGACGAGTGTCAAGTCAAGTCCAAGTCCTACCATTGAATGTTCAAGTCCTTTTAGGCCCTTTCAACAACAGAGTTTTAATATTTCCACAGAGCATATATGCTTTAGGAACTGCATACATTTACCAACAGTTTGCAAGATTTTGCTAAAAATGAGCTAAATTTGCTTCTAAACTCATTCATTCCAGTTTTAAAAATCCCAAATTATTTCTCTGCAACAAAAACACAGTTTGCTCCATTGGCAGTGTCTGCCTATTATCTTTTTATACCATGATCTGGATGAATACTTGCATCTGATTGGCTGCTAGGTGTGGATTAAAAAGTGATAATCCATGGTGATAGTGTACACCCAAACATCGAGTTCCGATCACAGACCAATCAAAGTTGGTGCCGGCTCAACCATTTCCATGACAACGTGCCACATCTCGTATCAAACAGTTTACAGAACCACACGTTCTGCATACTGCAAACTTTTGATGACAACCTAAAAGTTTTTAAACCCAAACAGAAGTCATTCTGCAAACAGAAACCTTTTCTAACTTTATGTCTTCATTGGATGTCCGGAAATTTGGTTGATTGGATGGCATTTGATAGAAACAATGTGGACCTAATTTGATTGGATGTTGTGCCAACAGCACACACTGATACACACATACACAAAGACAGAGCGATTGTAGTGTTTGACAGCATACTTTTCGATCTATGGCTGTTGAGGAAAGTTACAAGGTTTTTTTGAGTCAAATGGTTCAAGTTCAACAGAAGTCACCAGTTACTGCTGTTTAAGTCCAAGGTGAGTTTCAAGTCTTTCGTGTTTCATCAAGTCGAGTCTAAAGTCAAATTCGTTACTTGAGTCCTACTCAAATTGAAGGCGTGACTCGAGTCCTCACCTCTGCTTCCTTCTTACACAAGCCTCCAGTGGTCATTTGAAGAACTGCAGGCGTTTTGTATTTTTGAAGAACAAAAGGTGGGGATTTATTTTCAAGAATTCCTACCTGACCACAAATGCAGCCCGTCAAAGCCATAGGAGTAGAGGTCATCCCCAACACCGTTGCCTCCCCAGCCTTCACCTCCTCCGGGGTAGGGGCTGTAACCTTCAGTCATAGCCCAGCCCACTCGCAGGTGTGTCGCCTGCGCAGTCGTGAAGGGCTCCACGTAGTCAACCATCATCTCGTAGTACCACTTCTTGTACTGGGTGGAGCCCTCACACGTTCCCAGAAAGATGTTGGGCCTCACACTACATATAGAGATGGAACATCATCACTGTCCTCCACAAACAGCGACTGGAGAGAGACACTCAAGAGCCAGTGTGAAGCCTGGTACCTGGTGGCGTAGTTCACTATGTTTGTCTGCAGCAAGAGGTCTCGACCCGGCAACAGGTTTTCAGTGATGAGGTTCTGGTTGGACCTCACAGCAACACCGTTACACACACAAAGAGAGCGCAAGACATCCAGTACCTACAGCACGACAAAGTGTTACACATCAGCCATGCAAATTCTTAAGCTTCTCACCCAACAGCTCTGTCACTACCCAATGTACACTGGAAACCCCATCGGTACCCCGCACGCGTGAATCCTACGTCGCTTCCTCTTCTCGCCAACATTGTGACAGTTAAGCAATTTGAGCTAAATTAGCTCCCTGTTGCATTTCCTGACAGCTTTGCCTCCTTTATGACTGTCCAAGCAATTTTAACAAGAGACCTCTATGTTCACACAAATGTATGTTTTCCTCAACAACGGAGAGCTTCTCCTGACAGAATTACAGCTCCGTAAAATAAAATAACGTCCCATAAAAACAACACTGTATTATTCTATATTCTTCTCATTACATATAATGAAAATCTCAGTGATGCTTGATTTAAGGAAAGTCACACGACTTAGTCTATTCTTCTCTTTGATCATTTTTATTTTTTACAAGATATGTTGGGATGGGAAAAGTGGAGAACTGAGGACATTTCACTCTGAGGAGATGCCCCCGGGGCAACTGCAGCATCTTTTTGCAGCCAAATTCACTGTTAAGAATGTGTCTGTGTCAACTGAGATAAAAGTGTATCCAAGAAGTGGTGATGTCCCCGTATACTGGCATTAAATGAAACAGAAAAGAAGAAAATATCTACATATGTACTGTTTGGATTGGGTAGACTCAGTCAACTTTATACATGTAAGGACCATGCAGTCCTGACACATAACTTATTTTTGGTCAACATTAAATAAACTTTTCCATTATTGTAAACATTTTAAGAGGTAACCATTATTGTTAACATCTCAAGAGATACTCCAACCAGTAAATGTCAAAAAATATTCTGAGCGTGTTTCGAGCAGGTGGGGTACCAATCGGGTTTCTGGTGCAGATCGGGTAGTGACAGGAAAGCAAATGTGGCTGGACAAGATCACATGATCTTTCATGCCATGAGGATCAGCATGAGGCCGCTCGACTGATGTCCCACTTCTACATCTCAGCCGAGTCAAAGCAGATTATTGACGAACTCGTGCCAGAACTTTCATCTGTTGTATTCAATGTCATGTTCTATTTGCACAACCTGCTTGAAGAAGATCCTTTAAAACTGAAAGATTTGTTTTTGTTTTACACAAATTCAAAGACTGTTTAGTATCTACACATTTATCAAAACCTATTCTTCCATCCAACACATTTAATATAGTTATAATGAAGTCTTTGTGCTGATATGTTCTCATTGGTGTCCAGGGTGTACCCCGCCTTTGCTCGACAGTAGCTGGGATAGGCTCCAGCAACCCCGGGATGACCCCAAAAGGGACTAAGCGGACAGATGCATGGATGAATGGATGGATGGATGGATGGATGGATGGATAGAAGGATTATATGTTCGTTGATTGGATTCATTAATTTCCACATTTGACTTTTATGTTATCTGTTTGCTATTTAATGAAAAAAATGCACAAAGGTTTTTTAACCCATGAAAATGATTGTTATCTGGTCCAGTTGAGTCTTATTTGAAGCCGCTGAGTAGAAAGAATGACTTTAAAATGTTGAGAAAACCAATTAATTCTTTATTTTCATATGTGCTATTAAAAAAAAAAAAAGAAATTTCCAGTCTTTCTTTCTCTTCACTGGTTTCAAATAAGATTCAACTGAACCAAATGATAAAAACACAACATAAAGAAATATCTGAGTCTATGTAGGCTATACTATCTATAAATGCGTGTCAAAAGTATTTTAAACATTTGAAAAAGTCTTATCAAAGCCCTTCTTCCATCCATGCTTAGAGCTTCACAAACACCAGAGGGCTTCAATTTTTGTTTTGTGGAGAATTTCGTGTTTGGGAAGTTTGGTTATGCCACCGAGCTGCTAGTACCTTAAAAAAAAAAGAAAAAAAGCTTTGTTCAACAAAAATGAAAAGGAACCCAGAAACTTTCAACCAAGTTTTGCTGTAGGAAGGACTTCAGAAAAAGAAAGATTTTTGGTTCATTTCTCATCAACTGCTCCACCCTGTACTCCAGTAGATGGCAGCAGTGCACCTTCTATATCTGGACACCAGCTGTAACAGTTTTTAAAATAAAATGTTTTTGTGAATCTCACAATCTGATCTGTGCATTTTCATCATGTTAAGAAGCTTGAAGGTAACTTAAAAGCTAAAAAGGGTTTGGCTTTCTTCTGGACGGTGCTAATCAAGACTTAGATCCACCTGAGCGGTTTTCTGCTGCAGACCAGCAGACCCACCTTGTGGTTCCGCCCGTGTTTGTCCAAGAGAGAGATGATGGACTTGATGTGGTTCTCTTGGATGATGTTCAGGACCTCTGGACTCTCAATGAGGACGCAGTACAGCACCTCCAGAATTCCTAGGAGCGGAAAATAACTTTGAATCCCAACATCTGTCTCACCACGGATGAACATCATTAAATATCTAAATGTAAAATCAATGTGATGACAGGAAAACATTCAATTTATGAAATCCTTAAAACAAAGACCCAAACTCAGAAATACATTTGGGACAAAGGAAGAAAGCAGATACCTGAGGAGGCCTCCAGACGGTCCAGCTTGCTGACCAGCCAGTCCAGGTTATCACAGAACAGAGCGCAGTTGGAACGGTTTCCTCTGATCAGAGATGCTGAGTGAAGGGGTCAGAGGATTAGAAAAGGAAGATCATTTTTAAAGGGACAGGAGAGTTCTGGGTCACAGACGTACCGAGCAGCTCATACAGAAGGTTGACGATCTCTTTCCAGGACTCAGCCGCCTCCTCGCCTGCAAACTCAGAGAAGTGGGCAGCAGTGTTGTAGACATTGAGGCGGTCGATGCACTCCAGAACGATGGTGATCATTCCCTGAGAATGACAGGAACCACCATTAGGTAAACAGATTCAGATTCAATCAAAACAGAAAACAATGGGGGAAAAGTCTTTAAACCACACTAAATGTGTTTTCTTTTTTATTAACAAGGCAAAATAATGTGTAAAAGAGGTGAAAATAATCTGCAAAAACATTTTAGAAAGTCCATGAGTGATGTTTGCATAGAACACCATATAAAAACCAGAACCAGCATCACTTAGGTTTCCTTTTCTGCTTGTTCTGATCAGTTCAGAATGGTGAATATCAAAGATCACAAATCAAAGGTGATTTTTTTCAGAAATTCCTGCTGCTCCACAGAAACTAAGTCCTAGAAAACAACACAGATTTTTGGATTTAGGCTAAAACAGCATAATCAAAATTCAAAAACCACCAGGAACGCGTTTAAAATGGATCAAAAGATAAAAAAAATACCAATTACTAAGATATAAAAGACATTCATATTTAATTTCTAGTTTAAATCTATTCAATCATTTAAATTCCACTTTTAGTTTACTTCCAACTCATGAATTTGATGAAAGTTGCTCCTACAAATTCAGATAGAAGTAGACAGAAAACCCGCTCAAAAGAAGTTCAGTGCAGACAGACAGTCTTTGGCGTGATAACATCTCGTCCTTTTTATACAAGCTGGTGGATTAAAAAGTAATGAGCTGACTAAAAATAGCTCTAATATTGAGTCTCCAGGAGGAGAATGCAGATCTTTCAGCCAAAGCAACGTAGAGGGGAGTTTTCAAGAGCCGCTACAGCAGAATCACATCTTTGTCTTAAGTTTGGCCTAAAAAAAACAAGCAAATAAGATTTCAAATAAAATTGTAAAAATTGAGAAGACTGTTAAATAATGAACAATTGTGCAGAAATAAGTTTTGACTGGAGACTTCTGTGCAAATACATTAGTTGGTATATGTATGAACAGTTCAGAACAGGTAGAGAATATAAATGTTACATTGTGTTTTCTGTTGCTGATAGAAATAAATATTCTTTATGGATCGTGAAAGTTCCAGTGTGTTTCCAATGTGGACTGGACTACAAGCATCGATCCGCCATCTTTTTTTAGACATAACATCAAAGCTGTGTTCCTGCAGACTGAATGGTCAGACTGTGAGCGAGTGGGAGCAGCTCGCGGAGAACTCCACCTCCTCCTGGAAGAGGTTCTGCCGGTTGCGGAGCGAGCGCAGCTTGGTCTGCTTCTCCTCGTGCTCCAGCTCCTCCTCGGGGGGACGAAAGTAGAAGATTAGATCCTGAAGAGAGAGGATGACCCCCGCCAGAGGAAGAGACACGGTTCCCGGGGACTTGCTCTTCCCGCTCAGAGAGTCCAAGCCCCTGCAGAAGCACGAGTAAACTCACAAAATGAACCTCTAAAAGACAGGTTGGTTGTTTCTCCAACAACCAAAGGAAATCTTTACTGACTTGATGAACTGCAGAAAAAGGCCTGTCGTGCTGTAAATCATTCGAGCAGCTTGAGACTCTTCAGTTTGGGAGCGGGACACGGTGAGGGCGTCGTCCATGTGACCCTCTTGATGCAGAATGACCTGGAAACATCGGTTTCTTGTATGAAGTGTACATTTCTGTTGCAACATTTCAGATCTGGCTCCAGAGGTTTTTAGATGAGGGGCACATTGCTCGTTTTGGGAGGGGACCAGTTATCACAGTTTTATATATATAAATATATTTAAAAGCATTTATTTATACTCTTAAATTTCTTAAACTCCAAAATGTAAATAAAACATAAAAAAGGAGAATTCACCAAACATCCCTGAGATCAAATCAACTGTCAGCATGGGAAACAGTATGAAGCATCACTTTAGTTTTTACTGAATATTCTAATCATGGACTGGTTTGGCTCCATGAACTTCAGAAACTTTGTTTCTTTCTGGAGAAACACTGAGCTGGATCATTTTTAAGGTGCACTTGATTGGGTTGAATTCGAGTGCTGCTGCTGCCGTGCAGCGGTGAACACACCAAAAAGGCAGAGTGGAGAAGCGGAGCTGATATCCTCCCTGCCGCTCTTGGCTGCACTTGCCGCCCTGATGCTGAAGTCGTTTCAGTAGTTTCAGAATACTGAGTGCAAAACTGAAACGATACCTAGGCAACCTGTCCTGGGGGCCTGATTCTCAGATAGGTGAGCCAAGCACTGGGCCTGCAACGTTTGCTTAACTGGATTTTAAATCCAAATGTCTTCACACAATCCGCTGTAAGTGTTAAAGGTTAGGTCTTCTCAGGTTTTTATCTTTTAGCTGTTTTCCCAGCTCTTGTCTTCAGTGTGTCTTAAGTTTCACATCTGGATTTTTGGACATGGTTTCATTGCTTCTCACCCGCCTCTTCATTGTTCCTAAACGAGCAGCTTTAGCATCCAAAGCGGCGTACGTTAGCCACAGGCCCGTGGACACATGCTGCACAAAGCACATGGACTCCCCATACTTTATCTCCGGGATGCCCATCCCCTCCACATCGCGCTTCTGAGCCACATCCACCTTTTCCTGTTCTCGAACAAAGACAGACACAGAGAATAAAGGTCAGATGAAGAAACACAAGAATGTATAAAGATAGTTATGAGGACATTAATGAAATCAACCAAAGATTTTAATGGTAAGGGGCAGGACTGAAAAAGCTGAGTTTTTATCAGCTCCTTTTCAAACAGCTTTTGCATTTTTGTTATTTTATTGTTGTTTTTTGTTGTTATTATTGCTATTACTGTCAATAATTGTATTCTAATTATTAACATGCCTGAAACAAATGTAACTATAAAAGAAATAACAAAAATCCCCGGAGGCGGACTGCATGACCTCTGACCTTTGAAACTCGGAAGCAGAATGCTGACAGTTTGGTGTTGGCCTTCTCTGGGTCAACCACCATCAGGCCTTTTTCCTCGTCGAGACACAGGTACCGACCTGTGGTGATGTGGCGAATGCGGAAAGACTGTCCCCACTTCATGTGGCTCCCGCTCCAGCTGCAGACAACCAAAGAACAAAAAAAAAATTATCCGTTTCTATACAAGGCAGATCTGAATAATAATTATCTTAAAGCAAACCTAGGAAGTCTTTCACTCACTGCCTTTGAATCAATAATTACTTTGTTGGGGAAAACGATGTTCGTCACAAACAACATGTCAAAAATAAATGATAATTTAAACTATCACTCTAGAATAAAAAATAAAAAAAACAAGAAAAGAAAAACTTTGACCCTTTCATTGGCGTATTAAAATGGAAAGAATGGCGATGACATCCAATCAGAGCAACAGTTGATCACAAAAGGCGAGAGGAACTCTCTTCTATGATAAGACTGCACGCGTTCCAAAACAAAATAGAAGCAATCCAACCGTTTAATTTATTTGTTTTAAAGACGTGTTAAAATTATTACTATTTTAATAATTTCTGGTGAAAATGTTTTAAATCAATAATACAGACATATGTTTTCTTTAAATGTTTAGTTTGTGAAACTATTCAAAATAAATATGTATGTTGCACCTAGGTTTTAGTACTTGGTGTTGTGTAAAAATTATTTGACAGTTTTTTTTTATTAACAAATAAATATTTTGTTTCTTAATAAAGAAGTAGACTTGTACAATGTTTTATTTAAAACAACAGGAAAGTTAATAAAAATGCAACAACTTTACAATGAGAAAAGTTTGTCTGACTGTTTTATGTTTATACCTCACAAATTACTTTTTACATTCATTAAATGATTCCATTTTGCAGCTAGCAATGGAATTATTTACAACTAATCACAGAAAATCATGGAATTTATGGTGAATAAAAATATCATTCACTGCAAAGGACTAGTTTTTTCTGTAATTTTAAAACTCATAGTGTCTTTTTGTATCTGAAATAATTGTCACTGGTTTGTTTCTGAAGTTAATATCAGAAAAGTTATACAGGTGAGTATCTGAGCAGAAGGTCCATCACTTTTACACAAGTTGACCAGTAGGCAGCACAAATGATTGAAAATATTCCACATGAGAAGAGACTGACTGTGATCACCTGATTCTGAGTGGCTCCAGCCTCCACAGAGATCGAGCCTGACTGCACACAGCACCGCCCTCATAGTGGGCCATCCTGCAACAGTCAGGTGGAGAAGTCCTCATCGTTTAGTGTCAGACCAGAAAACAAAGCAGTTTTGAGGGGTTTTTTTCTCACCTGCGTTTTTCTTCTCCTTCCTCTGGAGTCGCGATAGCCAGACACTCGTCCATGTGGCCGTGGAACAGACGGAGGACGTGACCTCCTGTCAGATAACCTGAGAGAGAGAGAGAGAGAGAGAGAGAGAGAGAGAGGATGTTTTCTGTAGATGACTCCACACCGCTGGCTGATTGTTTCATGTCTAGGATGTATTAAATCTACAATAGTAACTGGGTTTATGAAATGTTACACTGAAGCAGAGTAGAGGTTTTGTAAGGGCGACTCAGAAAAATCCATAGATGCTCTAAATGGTGAAATGATTTTTTTTGTTGGTTTGACCATTCACCAAAAAATGCAACAAAAAAAACTATTTCAGAGCTAAATTCTATTTATGTGTTTATATTTTTCACACCAAACCGCTTTAACTGACAGATCAGTGAGGCTCATGTCAAACTCATGCTAAATCCCTGCTCTGAGCGGTTTCTGGAGATCTAATTCATTCAGGTGGTGCCATTAAAGTTATCACCTTCAGCCAGTTCACATCCAGAACTGATGGGGTTAATGCTCCACAAAGTCTGCATGAAGGAGGCATCCACCATCAGGTCTCCGCTGGCGAAGGACAGATGCTGAGGAGGGAGGACAGGACGAGTGTGACAGAGTTTTAACCGCAGAAACCAGCAGGCCAGAGCAGAACGAGCCTCACCAGGTATCTCTCAGACGACACGCTGACCAGGATGAGGTCGTCTCCAACCCTGACCTTTTCACCTTCTGATCTCTGCTTAGAGGCTGGATGAATGGTCCACCAACAGGCCTCACCTGCAAAACATCAAACTGTTTTTTTTTATCTCTCCACACACCCACTGCACTCCTCCTTTTTACTGGATTTATTATTGATGCGAGCGCCCTGTTGTGTTTCCAAGGAGCTGAAATTTCTCCTTTTCTACACAATATTGCTCCCTTTTAACAGGAAGAGCATCGGTTACGTTCTGCACTCACATATGAATCATCACAGGCAGAAAAAGAGATGAAGAATCCCTTCTTCTTTTTCTTTGAAAAGCTTCATCACACAGGCAGAATAAGTTCATCTTTTCTTTCCTGTTCTCTAAAAACACAATTTAAAGTCTGATGATTCAGTGAGATGAAGCTGATGAAAGTGATTTAACAGATGGAATAATTGGAACTCTGTTAAGTCCAGAGAGCATTAAAACAGAATTTAAATGAAGCTGTAATTTTCTGGTGAATCTCCGTATTTTCCTGAGTCAGCTGCTTTTCCAACATTTAAACAATTCTTTTTTAGTGTCACTTTCAGGGAAAAGCAGCAAGCTTTGTTTTTCTTTTTCTTTCTTTTTTTCTGTTGGTGCTACTGTGTTATTATATTTTAGAATATTTAATTTGTTCATTTTCTACTTTATTACTGTCATTTTGTCTTAAGTCTCTACTTCTCACATCTATGAATCTAATCCATTCATGTTTCTTATTTACTCTACCTTGACAAATAAATTATTTCTTAATGGTCATTAATTAAAGTCCCACTCCAAATATATTTTTATCAATAGTAAAATCGTTCCCAGTGGTCTTTTTTATTTGGATTATGCCGTTTTTAACTAACATTAAAAAGCCTGTGTCGTTTTAGAAGACACAGTTTTTTTAAAGCAGTAGGAGCTCATTAGAAATTCACTTTTGGGTTGTGGGTGGGGCTGTTGGCGTGGAAGAAACACCTCACACACCCAAGCTAACATTAGTGTAACAAAAAAAAACCAGTGAGCAACATCAGAGCTATCCAGCCGTACGGTTTAGAGCCACATGCCAGCTCAGACCAGCAAAATGAAGACATTAATGGATTCATTTGTTTGTGAGTGGAGGATTTTGAATTGAAACCGAGAAGGAAGACTTTGGCCCGCCCATACCAGTGACTGCGACACAAACCCGAGCTTTTCCAAACATCCGGTTTTCATCTGATCCTGGTCCAACACAATTTAAATAAAGAAATACTCAGAAATACAGTTTAAATCTGAAGTTCTTTAAAATGTGTCCTCCATTATGAGAAAAATGAACATGTTAAAAACACCAAACATACATTTTTTATTGGCGCTGGTCTTTATGGAACAATTGAATGATCTTTTAGGGACAATATAAAGCTCTTTTGAATCTGTTTCCAATTCAAAAACAAAGACTAAAGGTTTTTTTTTTTTTCTTCTTGCAGAAATAAGACTTTTACAGCATTGCATTAACCCAACTTAATCCCTTTTGGGGTCACGTTGATGCCACTGTTGGCCGAGTGCGAGGTACACCTAGAAAGGTCATGTTAGATATCAATAATTAAATAATTATACAGTGTTTTTCTTTGTTCCTCAAAGCCCCAAAGTGACTTACAGTCACACGCACATTCGCCTTACTATGGCGCCAACCTATAACCACCAGGAGCAATGTGGAGTTTACCCAAGGACACTTCAACACGTTTGGGCAGGGACAGAACCAAGCCTTCCAATCAGAGGTCAACCGCTCTGTCTTTGCACCACGGTTGAAATAAAGAACTTGGGCTTACCAGTGGAGTCTTCTTGCAGGCCCACGTCAAACGCCAGCTTGTCAGTAAGGGATCGTGATGTGGTCAAACAGCTCAGGTACTGAGAAGGTACAGTAAAACGGCTCGGTCAGATCAGAACATTGACAGTGGGACATCAGATCGTGCGGTATCCCAGCCTTACCATGCTTGAGTGGTGGTGTCTCAGAAGGATGGCGTGTCCGTACAGTAAAGTCCGATGGCCTCCACCTTGAGATGACTGCACAGTGTAAAAGAAATGATGAGAAACCCGCTCAGCTAGCACAGCAGTTTGTCTCTAAAAAAGATTCCAACTCCCACAGTTATTCTGGTGTTGGAGCACATCTGGATTCATGAATGCTGAACATCTAAAAACAAATGAGCCGCAAAAACTTTTTTGATTTAAATTCACTCAGAATGTATTATCACAGTTATAAGCAGAATCACTGATTTATAAAGAGGTAAACAACTGTCATAGTTATTGTAGAATAGTATCCTTCATGAAGGTGATGGTCCATAGCATCTATACCATTTTTTAAATGTCTTGGTCTGATAAATGTGATCGGACGAATGATGCATTAGACCAAAACACGGAGCTGGAAGGTTGGATGAAATGCATAAAAACACTCACTATGACTCTGACTCTGTTCTACCAGCAGACACCATAAAGCTGTGGTCTGTGGGATCGATGGTCAGTGGGATCGCACCCTTTAACCCCAGAGTTAGTGACAGATGATGGAAACACGATACACAACATTCTGATCCAGCTGGACACCCGGATCACAACAGAAACAAAAACAGAGCCGGCTTCGGTTGGGACAAACATCACAGAACAGAAAACACGCTGGTGGACGTACCCATTTGTCCAAATCCACTGCCTGCTTGGCAGAAAACAACAAAGGGGGATCAGAAAGATTTACAAAAAAAAAAAACAGAGAAAAGAAGAGTCAAGTCTATCAGTTGCAGAACCTTTGACTGAAAGCAACAGGTCAGGTCTTAAAAGGCTTCATTGATGTTCAACCAAACGGTTCTGTTGAGCAGCTGGAAGCAGACGTGTACAGACGCACTGAAGACGACTTTTAGATCAAACTCCAGGGTTGACATCAAACACATTTAACAGCAGATCTCTGGACTTGTCAACGTGCCAGACAGAGCATGTTTCCTCCTGCAGGATGACTCCCGTGGAGGTCAAACTCTGACGGGCGAGGGATCTTCAGACATCCAGAAACTCTTTCTAAAGATGAGGTGGGTTCTGAAGCTCCGCAGTTTCTGTTTGGACCTCTTAGCTTTACTGTGATTACTGAATTCTTGAGGAATTTTTCCGACCATGTTCAAGAACTTCTAACATAAACGAGAGCAATCAAGAATTTCAGACTAAGAGAAAATAGATCCACCGAAAAACGTGGAATTAACAAATAAAATAAATGTGTTTCCTTACTTCACAGTCAGTTTAGAACTCTACAAGAATGAAGTTCAAATGTATTAAATCTATCTCATGTTTCCAGACTTTAGTCTCTAGATCCTAACTGGCTGAAGCAGAAAATGTTTTTTCTGTTTTTCTGCAAAGTTTTTGACATAAATCGGAACATTTGTGTGAAATACTGAGAGATGGAAGAAGAAACGCAGCTGTGGGCAGCAGGCTGTCAGGAGGACACAAGGGTTTGAAGGATCAGCTGCAGACACAAACACTGCAGCCTGATGTGAAGCAGTGGAAGCAAAAGAAACAAAAACAGATCTTTGAGGTTTTACCTTCAAAAGGGAGAACCTGTGATCGGTTTACAGCTTTGGAATTAACTTTATATGTCTTAACTTAAGACAAATCATTTACAATGGGGAAAGTTGATTTGCTGCTCTAAAATAAGTGTTGGTTGTGTAAAAGGTTAATAAAATAAATCTCACACACAAAAATAAACAGAACAAAATTAAGATTCTTGCAATCTATTACACATTTTGTTTTTTTAAAAACACATCTTTCTTCTGGGATTAGCTGAGAGGAACAGTTTGTGTGTCTGAAAAAGCATCAACAAGCCAAAGCAGTCTGTCTCCTCTGATCTCCTCTGGCTTTTGAGTCCGTCTGACTCACGTCAGTCATCTCCACGGTGTTGGCCAGCATCTCCTGCAGAGCTCGCACCGACAGCGACTGCTCCAGGATGAAGGTACATATTGCCAGGTCCGGCGGTACGCTCTGCAGATTCACCGAGAGCAGAGAAGAAGAATGTGGTGAAGTTCAAAGAGTGAGGAGTACAGCAGGAAGGAGAAAGAAGTCCTACCTTAGCGTTGGACGTGGTTTCCAGGAAGCAGAGACGGTTTCCAAAGCCCTCACAGGACAGACATAGTTTGATGGTTTCCTTCTGGACCGAGGCAGAGCACTGGAGACACACCAGGTCATCCTAGAGACAGGAAACAGCCGTGAGAGGGGGATTGATGGATGAATAGATCAATGATGGATGGATGGATGGATGGATGATAGATGGATGGATGGATGGATGATGGATGGATGGATGGATTGATGGATGGATTGATGGATGGATGGATGGATGGATGGATTGATAGATGGATGGATGGATGGATGGATGATAGATGGATGGATGGATGGATGATGGATGGATGGATGGATTGATGGATGGATTGATGGATGGATGGATGGATGGATGGATGGATGGATGGATGGATGGATGGATGGATGGATGGATGATGGATGGATGGATGGATGGATTGATGGATGATGGATGATGGATGGATGGATGGATGAATAGATGGATGGATGGATGGATGGATGGATGGATGGATGAGGGATGGATGAGGGATGGATGATGGATGGATGGATGGATGGATGAATAGATGGATGGATGGATGGATGGATGGATGGATGAGGGATGGATGAGGGATGGATGAGGGATGGATGGATGGATGGAACGATTGGTAAAGCATTTGTAATTTTTCAAAGGTACAGACCTTCAGAAGTTTTTTCTTTTTTCACAAACGTCCAAAAGTTTTGTGGTTTTTCCAAATCAAAAGCTTTTGTCTTTTTATGCAGTTTGTGAAAAGCGCATACAGTAATCAAATGTGGACATTTCGGTGATATTACTAATAGAGCAGTTATCAAATGAAAACAGTTGTGATGAAGGAAAGATTCTTCGTTAAAGTTATAACGGCAGAAAGGCGCCGATACAAAAAATTTGTGCCAAAACTCTGAGGTTCAAACTTGAGTTTGAGTTTGTATGCGAGTCTGTGTGTATATCAAAAACAACATTTGTGTGCGAGTATGAGCTCAATTTAGCCCTTTAGGAACATTTTTAAAGACTAAAAAAATGCTTTTTCAGCTGTAAATCTTCAATATGTTTTCAAAATTCTTTCTGAGATGCACACATGTAGTTTGCACACATAGCTCACTTCCACATTATGATACTGCCACAAACGTGCTTTTGAAAAGAATACATCTTAAAACATTTTCCTCCATTACTAGAAACCTGCGACTCACATCAAAGCTGCTGCTTCTTTCTGTTTGAACTAATATGGCATTTCACGGCGCAGACATCACACATGCCGTGACGTGGACTTCAGAACAGGTTGGAGTTCTATTTTTTTCAGGGCCTCTGACTGTAAGAGTCAAAATATACTTCTGCTGCACCTTCAAAATAAAAGTTTTTTAAACATCATTCGTTGCACGTCATACGTTCTGGTTGTGTGCTCAAGTTTCAGATGTAACGTCAAAGCCTGCAGAGCTTCAACTGTTCTCCTGCAGCTGATTCAGCCTTTGACAGGTCCTGTCACAAACCAAGTGTCCACAAGAACAACCTGCAGCTCCAAGAACACCCCCCCGCTGGAACCCACACCAGCATTCTCAGCTGCCCCGTCTCCTCAGAGGAACTTCTCAGAGGGACCGCTGCTTCACCTGCATGACAGCATAAAGTAAAGCAGCCCTCATAATCTCCACCCCCCTCCTACACCCCTATAGACTTCCAGAGCGTCTTTGACCAAACCCCCCCCCAAACGCTCGGCCTTTCTTTGGCAGTGCGATCATCTTTCTGCCCTCAGCCTGGAAATGTCTCCTCTGTCCTCATGTTCCCTGATCTGCTCTTCAGAAAGCGACGCGTCCTCCTCCCCCCAACTGTAGAACGGAGGAACCGGGTTCAGCTACAACCGACAGAACCGACCGGACGATCGGAGCAGAAACACCTAGGGTCAAAAATGACCGGCATCACAGATTTATACCTAAATTACGATTCTGGGTAATGCATCAAGTCTTCTGGAAAACAGACAGACGTGGTCAAAAAAACGCCAAACACAAAAATCTAACTTCCTAAACCCGAACAAAAAACATTTTCTACAACAACTGACCACCAGTTTGGTTTTCAAAATGTACACAAACCTTCACTCTTGTATTCAAAGGCAGTGAAAGTGCGTGAAACCTATCACAAACTAAAATCCTCCCGCGATGACCTCAGGGGGAGATGTGTCCATCCTCTGAACTGCTGACCTCTGGGCTGCAGACAGAGGCAGCATTGAGCCATCGGTCAGTGTGCTGGTGTGAAGCTACGGCTCAGTAGCTGAGGCATCTGCGCCACGTCAGGGTCAAAGAAAGAGACAATTGGATCAGTCTAGCAAACAAACAGATGCACTTTAAGAGTGGCGTGCAAAGCACCAGAGATTTACAGCCGGAGCACAACCAGATTCTGGAAGTGTCAGGGTCATCTCTGTGTCGCATGCTGATCCATGTACACATACAACAGAGACAGAGGCTCAACCAATCAGAAAGCACAACCCAGTGGTCTTCTGAGTATGATTATGGTGTTTTTAGGCAAAATTTACAAATTTTTTTAATGATTTTTATTATCCTTTTATTATCCTTTATTTTAATGAATATTGATGATATTTGTGCTCTTTTCTGTTAGTGTGAAATCTCCAAATTGTCGGATGAACAAACTTCTTATCTTGCCAACAATATAATTCTCCAACATAGAAAAAGAATATGAAGCTTGATTCTATCTTACAATCAGACTCAGGGATAAGCAAATTAAACTAATCAAGATCAAATTTTTAAAAATCCTTTTTGCACTTGCATGCTTCCTATTTTCCCACTCCTTTTTTATTTAATAAGAAAACCCATCAGAACCCTTTCATTTAGAGGGAAATGACCTCGGTTCTGTTTGGATTTCTGCCTGATGCTTCAGTCAAAATGTGCTGATGTGAGCCGGCATCGATCTGGCATCGATCTTTTTTCTGTGAAAAGTGTCAGGAACAGCACATCACGGAGCGTGTGGGTGGAGGAAAAAAGGGGGATTCCCTCAGACGGGCAGGGAGACATCGCGCTGGAGCAGAATCAGCATCTCTGACATCACCACTGCTGAAGACCAAAACCTGCAAATACCTTCGCTCTTGTTTCCCCGACCTGCACAAGTTTGAAGACTTCCTTCAGTGCTATACAGCCTCAACTCGAGTTTTCCTAAACAGAAAAAACTGACTGATTGCAAATGGGTTCAGAAAACTCTGAGTTTTAAGTGAGGCTGCAGGGCTGTTGTTGATGTAAAACCCAACAAAAAGCCCCAAATTCTGCAGGCAACAGTGTGAAAAAACAGTAAATACATTTTATTCTTTTGGAAGAGGAAGCTCTTAAGATTGTAGACGTTAAAATCTTACTTAAATGTTAGCAAAAATGAAAAAACAAAACCCAACTTTCTGAATTCTGAAAACATTCTTAAGACAGATTTTTTTTTCACTTTGGACAAATGTTCCCGATAAAAACAGAAAACTGTCTTTTTTAAAAGCAAAGTCAGTTTTACTTTATGAACGTGTCATTTTTGCACTGAGATGTCCATATCAGACCAGAAGAACGATGGATCTTCTTTCTGACCGCTGTGAGAGAGCAGGATGACGACAAAATCTGAGAAGTTTCAGGTCCAGACATGACAATCCAAACACTGAAGAGCGTTTGGACCCCAAACTCCTCCTCCTGCCTCAGAGGAATTGATTACATTCTGAGCAAGACGCTGACAGCAGCTTCAGACCGACACAGATCTGCAGGAGTTCTGAAGAACTGATTCAATCTTTATTGAGATGAATACAATTCCAGAATACCTTTTAAATATATCATATTAGACGATAAAATCTTGGTACTCTTTTAGTTTAATATTTTTTCTTTTCACTTTTGTTTTGTGTCTTAAAACTTATACAGAAGATAAATACTGCTTTTTAGTCAAACAGACTGGGATGACTGTGTCTGAACTTAGATTTAAATTGCATTTGTGTCACAAAAATCCTATTGAGATGCTTTCACTTAATTCAATACACAATTTCCTTTTTTAAATGTCTTTTATTGAAGCTTTTAAGGCCTCTTGAGTTCATGATAAGGAATTAATGAAACGTTAAATGTTTTTCCTTTTCAATCTGTATGAAAGAGCTGAACCCTGAGTTTTTTGTTAATAAAGTTACATCAACATTATTTTTAACATGTTAATGTCGGCTGAAGTTTTAAGGAAGCACAGATTTTCATGCAGTTTCTTTCCTTCCTGGGCTGTCTAAATGTCTATGCTGTATTTTTTCTATTTTCTTACACCCTCCCAATCTCCCTTCTGCCCCCCCCACCCCCACCCCACCCCCCTTCTACTCCTATTTTAGCGGCATGCACCTGTCACTATCACATTCCCTCCTTCTGCTGATCAGCGGATAGTCGGAGGTCTCAGGAAAGAGCCAGCAGCCACTTTTTCCCTACTGGGAAAACATCAGAGGATCAACCAGCTGATCGATTCCGGAAAAAAAAGAAGAATAAACCTCGGAAAACAACAAATACAGAAGAAAGATTCAACAAATACAATAAAATCTGATAAATTAAACTACAAAATCTCATCTGTGATTCTAAAAAGCAACTGTGACGCCAGAACTTCTGGGATCTGGGAACAGCAGGCAGAGGCTTCTGGGAAATGGAGTGAAGATGAGGCTCAGGAGACAGCCAATACTCTGAAGATGGTGGTCGGGGGAAGAGACAGGCGACTGATTCACGACACTTGGACAGGACAAAAGAAAGTTTTGATGAGTCTACTCATGGCTGCACCCACCTGCCAATCCAAGAAACATGCCACCAAATGAATTATGCACAAATTTGAACCCCTTTAGAAATCTGATCAGCCAACTTACTAAAGGCACACCGAAGGTTAAGATACCATCAGTTTGAGCCAATTGAGTAAAATAACTGGAACCATGTCCCTGTGCCAGTCCCTAGCCCGGATAAACATTTAGGGTTGTGTCAGGAAGGGCATTCTGCGTGACCTCCTGCTTGAACCAGTGAAAGCTGTTTCGTGACCCCTAACGTGATGTGCAGAAAGGTAAACGAACGAACTGAAACCATGTCAGTTCACCTGCTGGCCCCCACACCTAATGTTTAAAAGGTTTGACTGACAGATCTTGTGTAGCCCAATTTTATGCGGCGTACCGTAGGTAGGGGTGTGACCCTCCAACAAGCTCACTCTTGATTGGTGACAGTGGTTACCATAGAAACATTGACTCAGATCAATTTCTGCTTACTGATGGCGTGCAACATTGCAGCACTCATATAGTAAAAAATGGCGACTGAATTGACTTCATTTTAACCAGAATTGCGTAACAGCAGGACTCCGACCAGCAGTGAGCCACTGCCAAACGCCAATAAATTCATTAAGTCACAGTTTCATTCCAGTCATGCTGAGATTCTTTAGTGTTTAAAATGGGGTCAGTTGTTGCTTATTTTTTCTTATTTGCAAAGGTCGTAAGCAGTTTACTTCATTTACAAACGAATGTTTACGAGTTTGTTTTCCATTTAACAGGAACTGCTGTTACGATTCCGCGCAACAAACAGGAAGTTAAAGGTTCCGGTTTCTGCTAGTGGGAAGCCAATAAACAAAGCGGAGCTACAAACTCCTCAGGTCCAACAGATCCACACAACTGCAGAAGAAATGACTTCTTTAAAAAGCCCAAACAGAAAACTATCACTGCATCAGAGTTTTTGAGTTGGTCCAGACTTCCAGGATTTCTGATGTCTTTCTGGTTTTGCTGCTGTAGAGGCTTATCACCAGACAGAGGTGAGTGAACGGTCTCTGCCTTCTGAAATACATCAAGTTCTGATGGCAGCAGCAGTTTAACGCAAAGCAGAATTACAAAAAAATATTGTAGCTCAGCGGTCTTGTGTGGAGTGTTCCGCCATCAGACTGGGAGGTCATGAGTTCAAATCCCGCCAAGTTGTTCCAAATACTCAAAATGGGACCCAATGCCTACCTGCTTGACACTCAGCATAAAGGGATTGGATTGGAGGGTTCAACCACCAAATGGTTTCCACGCCTGGCTGTGTCTGTAGCTCATCGCTCCGCCCAGGGGATGGGTCACATGCAAAGAACAGCTTTCACCCACCTAGGTGAGCAACAGCTAATGGGATTTTAACTTTAGCTAAAGCCAAGATAAAAACCTGTTTCCTGGTTAACAACCAGCTGTTTACTTTTACATGATCGATTTCTTTGTTGTTTCTTGCAATATTCTGATGTCAGTCCAATGAGACGGCTGTGGCTGTGATATTGGGCTATATAAATAAAATTGAATTGAAAGTTTGCAAAGCACTTTTCTGACCAGCAGGCACTTGACATGGAGCAAGAAGCAAAAAGGCAGCAAATAATTCATTATAGATGAAAAACATGACCTGGGCGCACTGTAATAAAACATGTTCGTCTAAATGTAGGATAAACAAATGGTTTGGTTTGTTTTGTTTGATCGTCACGCCATCACAAATTTCCAGTTTTTTTCATTAGTTAGCGTTCGCTTTTTGAATGTTTGACTTCTTGTGCAGCATTTTGTAAAGTTTAAGAAATAATTTCTGCTTTCTGTTTCCTTTTGTGACCAGATTTAGTATGCACGTGCGTCTTTTCCAGCTGGTTTTGTGTTGCTCCAGCACTGTCTTAGCTAGCTGCACCTCTGACACAAAGAGGGAAGCTGGATCCCAGCTGAGGATGTGAGGTAACAGCGCTAAACTGTAAATCACCTCACACATGCAGTTGTGATCCTTTTGCAGACACCTGTCCTGCTGTGTGTGAGCGGAAAACAGTCCGGCTGTTCGTCTGCTTATTGTGTTAACTGCTGGGACTGCCGCAGGCATGCTAGCAGGTGCAGAGGATTGTGTACGTTTGTGTTTGCTTGTGTGTTGCTGAGCCAGCCTGGATGTGTTCATCTGACTGTCTGAAAGCCAGTGTTTACTTCAGGACCCAAAGGGTTCATCAGTGTTATTTGTTTATGGTCTTAAAAAATACACAAACAGAACAGGAACAGGAGCTTAGTGAATTCCAGTCTGGTTCTTTATCTTTTGGTCAGCTGTCAATGGCGTTAATTAGAAAAAACAGCAACTTGAAGCAACAGACGATGTAAAATGACCGATCAGGTCAAAGGATGCTGAAACAGCAAAGTGCAACAAAAACATTTTGTTCTCATTTTTATGGGTCAGAATATCAGTTTTATTCTATTTTTCCTTGTTTCACCACTAATCTCAACAATTGGGATAAAGGCTCTTTTTATTCTGGTTATGTGGCGGTTAGGACTCAGACTGCGCGATATCTGCAGATCAACCAAAAGCCCGATGTCCTAAACTTGCCCAACAAGCCAAAGTTTTAGCAGTATTTGAACTGGTGCAGAAAATGGAGGACAATTTGAAGAAACTTTCTTTGCAGATCAGAGGAAACAGAATCAAATCGCCACGAGAATTTTGGTCCTAAGGCACGCCTAAGGTTGTGTCCCAATTATTGACTGCTCCCTAAACCAGGAGTGTCAAACTCCAGGCCTTGAGGGCCGGTGTCCTAGATGTTTTCCAAGCAACCTGCCATTGATGCAGATGCATGATTCCCCCACACCCTATATTATAACTGTACTAGTATATGAGATCTGAACCCAGTGAGTGTGACGTTACCCAAATAAAATGGTTTACATTCTGCTCAAACCAAATGAAGACATTTAGGTCGTCATATTTCACGATACGGACGTTGCCATGTTGGAGCCAATCATCGTCAGTAAGAAGGTCTGAGTAGGTCCAAATCAACATTTCTGTGGTAATCACCACCATCTACTTTTTTTGCAGCATCTTTGATTTGTCAGTTTATGGCTGGAATAAATTGGACTACAGAAAAAAAATTAAGTGAAAAAAATGAAGATCATCAAGAAAATGTAAAAAAAAAAAAAAAAGGATCAGAGTAAAATTGGTTATTTTGACCGATTGAATGACTGAGTAACAGCTGGTAATTTCTCCATAGAGGTCTATGGGATTTTGGCTTCTTGGAGCCAGCAGGTACTTCCTGTTTGGAACACCAGGGGGGAGGGGTCGCTCAGTCCAGTTCTCATATTCGGTCAATGATTCAATTTTTGTGAATTGAATAAAACTTACTTGAACTACATGAATGATAATAAATGACAAAGCTAAAAAGCTAGCTTCAAGCCAAAAGGCCACATGACCACAAACTCTGTCCATCTATATATACAATCATTAGTCACAACTCTGCTTTTCCACAGTCAGCAGGTGTAAATGGGCATAATACCATCCCACCTCATATGGGAGACATCAGAGCAGCCCATAATGGAGTGCTTGTGTCAGGTCACTCAGGGATCCCCGCCGGTGCAGCGGTTTGAAAGCCAACAAACGCCTCAGCTCAAAAACAAGTAAAAACTTCTGAATCACTTCAATGGAAATCTGGAGGCTCCAAGCACAAATTCTAAAAATGTACAGTTTCCATTCACACTAAAAATACACACTCAAACACACACACCACGCCTCCCAGAGGACGTGGCAAGTAGGACATTTATTCCTCTGGCTTGTCCTCCAGAGCCTCTGAACATACTGCGAAGCGCTAAAAAAAGAAAACGTGGTTAAAGCTCCAAAAGCCCCTCCAGGCTCACCGGGTCGCCTGATTCACGCGGCCAACAATGACACAGCATTTGGAGGGGTTTGGGTTTCCTCGCATTCATCCTCTTGCTCCACATTTATGCTGGACCTTGTGTGGGGCTTGAAGAGGCTGAGCTCATCTGCCGTTCTGTTGGTGAAACCGCTGCCGACCCAGAGTTTTACAAACACACAAAACCTGCTGACCAAAACCTCATAAACAGTTCAGGGGATCCACAATACAAAACAAGTTTCAAGTAAGTAATATGTACACGCACACTGCCACATTCATCCCCACAAAAAATATTTATATATAAACATATACATATATTATTGTTACTATTATTACATACACATTTTATTTAAAAAACAGACTTTTACTTCTTACAAAGTCATACAGGCAGAGTGTTTGTAAATAATTTAGCTATTAACTAACTATAAATTAAACTAAAAGGCTTTCACAAAACCCAAACATTGAAGACCACTCCAAATCTTGTAATTTCAATCATACTGAATGAGTAAAAAGTGGGTGAGGATGATCATAACCAGCTTTATGACTCGTATGGCCCTTTTCTGAAGAACAATGAGTGGTTTTATTGATGTTTTATAATTATTGCCCCAGATTTCTGCATGATAACTAAAATATGGCAAAATTATGGAACAGCACAACATATGAAGTGATTTATAATTTAGCAAATCTTTTACATTGTTTAAAATAGCAATACTTTTAAACACATTTTATTTTAAATTTGTTTAATGTGTGCTTTCCAGCTCAACTTAAAATGACTCCCAAGAATTTATTTCCATGAACCAAAATGATTTGGACTCCAATAATTTCTAATTCAATCATTTTCTTTTTGGGATTTCAAAATACCATGATTTTAGTTTTATCTAGATTTAAAGCCAGAATATTTCTATCAAACCACACTTTCATGTTTTTCATTTCTTTAGTCACTAAATCCAACAAATCATACATACTCTTACATTTTCACCAGAACAAAAGATATTTGTGTCATATGCAAACAAAACCATCTTCATCACTTGAGATACAAAACAAAGATCATTAATAAATAGGGCTGTCAATGATTAGTCGACTAATCGACAATAAAAAAATTGTCAACGCTAATTTGGTATAATCGACATTCTTTCTTTTTTTGGGGGGGATCACAAAGCACAACAGGAACGTCCTTTTTTTCCTCCCTTGCTGTGATTTATATGTTGACATAATGCTCAAACAAGCTCATCCTTCTCACTTCAGACACAAATATCGCAGGAGTTGAACACCTGATTCAAAAGTACCTCCATGAAAGAAGGGAAGAGGAGAAGAATGTGGCGTACAGTGAGAGGGGCGGGGCTGGAGGAGAAAAGGACAGTGCAGCACACCCGCTGGGGGGCAGGGGTAGGTGTGCTCAGTCGCTCTGCAGTTGTAGTCATGAGTTTGACTTGTTCTGATTGTAAAATTGTTCTTTTGTTGAAGTTTGTAAGGGAGAGATTTGCATAATAATAAGTGCAAGTAAATTTACTGCTTTAGGAGGATTTTTATCAACACTTAATTTTACTTTGAAAGGAACTTGTAAGTAATGATGTTAGATTAAAATAAATCCAAATTATCATTAAGCCTATTGAAAAATATAACACTGTTAGTGTAATTATCATGACTATTTGAAAGGTACATGTTATGTATAAATGCCCCCCCTTTATCGACAGTGTAGTGAGATTTTGCAGCTCTCTATTAACAGTAAGAAACTGGACCAAATAGTTCTTTTAGAGGCTGTAACACTTACACAGAACATCCTAACTGTGTTTTTAAAAGAAATGAGACCACTGTCAACGGTTGAAGATTTCAAGACATCATTGGGGGGCTGCACCCTTTCTACCACCTAAGTCACTTTTGTGAATTAATGGAGGAAAAATCATTGTAGAATATTTTATTGTTTACTAATCGAAATAAAGTAAAACCCAAGGTTCATAAAAATATTTATGCTTTCTACTTCTATGGGAAGTTTAGACAATGATTTAGTGCAGGGATCAGGAACCCGTTCACTTGCGATCCAATAATGACTTTTTTTGTTCTAGCATATAGCTTACCTTGGACCTTAGACTTTTTATGTTTCATAAAGTGAAATTTATAAACTATACATGTACATTTTTAATTTTTGTGAATGCAGCATATGCTGAGCACTAGTGGTACCATACTTGACACGAACCTCCATGACTGGTACCCACACTATCACCTTTAAGTGAAAAAAATTGCACATCATCTTACGTAAACAATAATCTTTGACTAATTCGACTAATCAACTTTTAAAATAATTGTTATTGCCAACTCCATTAATAAACGATATGAACAGTTTAGGGCCTAAAACTGACCCTTGCGGAACACCACAACTTATGTTCATTTCAGAGGAACAAACATCACCCAGCTGGACATATTGCCATCTGTCTGTTAAATAGCTTTATTTATGAAGTTTATGCAGTAAGACATTATGATAAATTGAATTGTAATGAAATTACAATTTTATTTTTGAGAAAACATTGCTTTTCCTTGTAAAATTGCGGCTTTTTAAATCATACATTTATTATTTTATTCCCATTAATGTTTTATTCTTTTTCGGGATTCTCCAAGAATTATAACTTTTTTAAATATATTTATAATTTAAAAGTCTTTTATGGTGGCGATAATGTTCCATTGTAACTTTGTGATTCGGTAAAATTTTGATTTGATTCAATGTACGTGTCAACAGGAGTCACTGTGAGACTGACAATGTTTCTGTTCCAAGACTTTAAAAATCAGTTTCGCTTTCGAACAACTTCTTGATTGAAAGTGATTTAAAGTGAAAAAAAGATTGGAAACAACAAAAACTGATTGTTTTGGCTAAAGAAAAATAATTTGCTTTAAAAAAAATGTTAAAATCAATTTATATCAACTAAATAATGTATTTTTTAATCGTATGTATTTATTTTTTATCGTTTTAAATTTTTACTTAAATGTCAATATTGGCACCAATGTGAGGATGCACAAATGTTGCTTTCAAACAGACGGTTGTGTTTTTTTATTTAGACTGGTTTACTGGAGGAACCGATAATTATTGATCACAGTCTAAAGTTTGCAGAAGGAGCATTTCAGTAGCTTATAGCCAAACGGTCCAGTAGGAAAGCCTCTTATGATTGGCTCAGATATGATGCCAGCTCCTAATAAAGACTGATAAACCAAAGGTTTGGTGGGATGTAAACGCAGTGCAGATCTGTCAGCGGTTTTATTTTCAGCGCCGCATCTGTGCTGCTGATTCAACCTGTGACCCCAGCTTTGGTGGCAAAGATAAGCGGCTGAAGTAGATTGGGCATTAATAATTCACGCTGGGCTGCAGTGCTCCTTCTTTAAAGTTTTATAGGTCCATCGAAGCTGAGCTGAAAGCTTTTCATACATTTTGACAATTTCTACAGTTTAAAAACCATTATTTTGAAATGTTTAATTAGTGAAACAGCAGCCACTCTGACGGCTGAGTTAGAAACCAGTCGGAAAAACCTGTCTAATAATTTGGGACAGTTTTGTTTCTCTGCAAAAACGCAAAAGTAAAACTCATCTGTGCTGTGTCAAAATAAAAGCCTAGAAAAGTGAGCAGTCTCAATCGTGTGACATGACAACGATGTGATTATGAGACATCATTTTTCCACATAACTAAAAGAAAATATATAAAATAAAAAAAGACTTTCTCTGCATATTTTGCTCTGAACATTGAATCAGCAGCATGGAATTAAAGAACAGAAATGTTTGTTCAACAGAATACTCAAGACTTCTGCAGTTAATAAATGAATCTCTTCAATATTTTCTACTTTATTAAGGTAGAAATCCTTTTGCCCTCTGCTTTTAAGGCTGCAGACAGAAGAAGACTCAACAAATATCAGAATGTACATACTTCCTGTAAACTACCACAGTTAGATTCATGTTAAGCTTGGTTTGATCCCAACTGTGAGGAGCTTTACGTCCCCAGAGAGTCATTGCAGAAAACCCATCAGCCAAAGCTAAATAAGCTGCAGAAAGAAGTCTCGTTTTACAGCAACAGACCACTAAAGTAAACGACAGAAACAGATTCTGTAGATCCACAAGCTAAACATGGAGTTTGACGCTTTTCTGGTCCGGACCAAACCTCATCAGAGCCTCAGCTAATCCGATCATCTGCAGAACTGCAGAATCGTCTGGCAGAAAACTTCTCTGAAAGCCTTTGGCTAGTGCCAGAGTGCAGCAGTAAGAACAGGAATGCAAAGGTCTGGATTATTTTCTGTGAGATGGAGCCTTGTTAAAATAAAAAACACATTTCTGCAAATGAACTTTGGTTTAAACATACAAATTTAAAGACCCGCTCCGATGAAAATTATGTTTTAACGTGTTCTTGTGGCATTTTTCTGATGATGGGGGACATATATATTGAAAATTAAGCTAAAATGTGCATTTCTGAGTATTTCTTTACTAAAATCTTTGGAATCAGGAGCAGACAAAAAAATCCTGTTTAAAAAAGATTGTAGTTGTTACATAGAAAATACGCTGGACGGGCCAACGTCTCCCTGCTCTGCTCCATTCTGATGCATCACTTGCAGACAAATAGATCCATGTCTGAGCTGGAATCTGGATCTAAACTTTTAGCCTGGAAAGCTCCAATATTGCTCGCCATGTTTGTTGCACCACTAATGTAAAGTTAGGGGCATGAGGAGCAGTAGGCTAGCAGGAGAGTATTTAACCAGAGAACTCTCAGTTATGGTTAACGGTAAGTGGGGGCAGGATTGCTCCGTGCCAATTGTCCCGCCCACAACTCAGAGATGAATTTCTAATGAACTCCTGCCTGTGCACAACACAGGTTTTTGGATTTAGCTTAAAATGACATAATCATAATTAGAAGACTGCTGGATCGGAGTGGGACTTTAAAGGTACAAAAGACAAATTTAAATGGTAAAAAAACCACTGATCTGCTGTTATGTTTAGTCAGTCAGAATTTAGTGGATTTAAAGTTGAAAACAAACGTTTAACCTCTTAAGATCACCACATTTTAGGATATATTTTCACAGTAGTTAATTTTGCTTAATTTAGGCCCTGTGACTGTGTGTTTGGAGGGATGGCTCACAATATTAGCTCGAGTCTTAAGAGGTTCAAGAATTTAAATAAATATCATTTTAATCATTAAGACAGAAGAGTTGTTTTGGTTTAAGAAGATTACAGCCCAACTGAACAAAAGATTTGCATACATTTTGATTTTAACTATTATTTTAGTGCAGTTAAGATTGATATTGACATAAGATTGATATAAGATTGATAGAAGATATTGCAGACGACTCAGATTGATGCATCTCTAAATATCAATGTTTTCTGTTGAAACCGTGAATGTATGAAGACATCACAACTTTGATTAACGTTTCTTTACTGCTAAACTGGATTTTTAATTACTTTGAGAATTAGCAACATATATGTCTACTTAATCCAAGACTCCACTTAATTTATCATCAAATGAACAGAAAAGACAGAAAAATATTTTTTTGATAATTGGAAACAAATTCAGACATGAAGGGGTTAAATCCAGAGTGATGGGGTAAAATGTGGGGATTATTTGGGGCAGAATGCAGCTGAGGGTCTTTAGACTGCCCCGCTGAGCCACATTTCCCAGTTTCTATGTTATAAAAGCTGACAGCAAGAGTAATTTTCAGAATTTTCCTGTTGAATTTCTCTTTGTTTTTGTTGCTACTTTAATTTGTTGGGGTTTTTTATGAGGAAAGAATCCACGTTATTTTATCAGTTCTTTAATCCCGTGGTGGCGTGGAGCTGTCTCACCTTTCTGAGCTGTTTTATTGCTGTAATGTCAGCTGATCAGCTGCTCCTAAATGTGCAGAAGCGTGAGCTCAGAGGAAGCTGAGAAATACTCAACGTCTGACTCGTCGCTATTATTTGGCTTTTGGTAACTACAAAATAAAAGTTTTATTCTTTTTTAATTCATTTTTAATCTAGATTATTTAATTTATCGTGCTTTAATGAACTTTATTTTAGTTGATCTTATCATGAACTTTAAAAGTTCTTCTCTACAACTCTGTGGGTTTTAGGGGCCAACACAAAAAGTTGAAGACATTTCAAACTAAAGGGAGATTTGTAGATGTGGTTTTCGCTGCTACCTTTCATCCTGACCTACTAATCTATTGTGACTTTTAGCCCTCGACGTCTGTGTCGTTTTCCTATTCTCATAATTTGAGTTTTCTTCAGGAATGTTGGAAAGACGAGCAGTTTTCGGGCAGCTGCCCCCCAGCAGGCGCTGGGGGGCTTGTTGCTTCGCCGTGTCGCCCCACACGGACAGGCTCCACTTTCCTCAGATAAAAATAGATAACGATGCTAACAGATGCACCCGCCCCTGTCCATCTATCCCGGCACACACATGCACACGTACAGGGTTCCAACGCTGCTCTGAAGAAGGAGAGAACCTTCTGGAAGTAACCGAAGTCGGCTTACGGTTGGTGATGTGGGATAGTGAGTCCAGATTCCTGAGTTTGTGGGAGATTTCAGAAATCCACAATGAAGTTTAGAGGGAGGAACGGTGAAGCGGGTCAGAGCGCATTCAGGTCGCTGCAAAAATAGTCCACTATAAACAGAAACTGGGTTTGGATCTGCTGCAACCTGCAGCCAAAGATCTGAGCCAGAAACACAGAAACTGAAGCTGGAGGACAAACCCTCACTCTGCTTCCAAACTCCACTCCAGCATCCTGCACAGGTAACCCCCCCCCAACACCACCAGCACACAGGAGAGGACTCACCGTTCGCAGGAACTGAATCTCCTCCTCTCCTTCTCCTCCTTCTGCCATTGTCCAACGAGGTTTACTCGCAGCTCCTCGGGAGAAAAGACAAAAATCCTGATTTCTCCAGTCAGGATTTGGATTTTCACCTCCTCTGGTAGGCCCCTCCCCCCTTCCTCGCCGCCGTACCCCTCGTTCTCTCCCGCTCTCAGTGTGAAGTGGGAGTGGGTGTGCTGGGAGGGCAGCAGGAGTCCTCTGCTCTCAAGACTGCGAGAGCGAGTGACAGGAGGCGAGGCCGTCCCCCGGTTCCTCTCCGCTCTCGCCTCCTAGTGTGTGTGTGGGGGGGGAGGAGGGGCAGGCACCTTCCTACATATTTACATCGCTCCCATCCCGGCCGCCATGTCTGTGAAAGTGGGGCGCTCCTCAAGCATCACAACCCCCCCTACTGTAAGGCTGAGGCTATAAAAAGAAGCAGGGGTGAGGTCTAGTTTTTGGGGGAGATCACACAAAAAACACATACACATTTTGACACAATTATGAGAAGTCTGTAAGAATGAAAATGTTAAAACTTAATTCATCAAACCCCTGAAAGCACAAGAATCCACATCTTTGAAAATCAATATTACCACAGGTATTAAGGGGGTGGAGTTACCAACTTGACTCCACCCCTTTCTTTACCTGTATGATCCTCTTGTGCTGTTAGTGCTACAGGTTTCATTCAAACACACAGAATATGAAAACAGCGGAAGGAAAGAGTGAAAGAATCTTCTGGGATTTGGGTCTGAGATTTCACTACTTCAGTTCAATTTAAAAGAGGAAGATCTACCTGACTTCCAGGTATGCTGGGTTGTTGCATCACTCTACATGCCCCTCAGCAATTAGACCTTAACTTTTAACCATTGACTGTATATGAGAACTGGACTGAGTGACCCCTTCCCCCTGGTGTGTTTTTTGGAGTATAAGCTGCATTTTTTTACATAGTTTGGCCAGGAGTGCGACTTATAATAAGGCGTGACCTGTCCTTTTTTTAGAAAACTAAAAAGCCTCATTTATTTATTTTTTGTTTTCCCACTAACAACTGGCTGCCCTTTAGCAGTTGTTTCCCACTAACAATCACTAGATGGCACTGTAGGCACGTGGATCAGTATTTGATACTGACAACAATGCAAAAGAAGAAGCGCTGTCCAAAACAAACATGGACAAGAATTTGATTGTTCTAATTTGCATCGAGACATTATTATTCTCTTTTTTTTCCCTCCTCAGACTAATGCGAGACAGCAAATCGTCCGACTGGGAAGAGACGGAAGTACAGCTGAACGCATCGTCATTCCGCCACAGCTCCTGCTGCGGATGTGAAAGCTCATCAGCTGGCTCCCTCTCTGTCAGCTTCAGGACCAATGATCAATATCTCTGTTTTGTTTTTGTTAAAGTTTATCCAGTCCTTAATATCACTAATATTTACATGTCTGTTTTGTGTGATTTGGTTCGTCAGGAGATGCGGCAACGTAAAACTGGGTGTCATCAGCATAGCTCTGGAAGTCTATGCCATGTCTCCTGATGACATTACCCAGTGGGAGCATATAAAGGTTAAACAGAGTGGGGCCTAAAATGGATCCTTGTGGTATACCACAGGTCAGTGGATGGATTGTGGAAGATGTTTCATTAAAACCAATAAACCAAGCAGTTCCAGTAAGACCAACCATGTTACTGAGTCTAATAAATAGAATTGAATGATCAGCTGTGTCAAATGCAGCTGTGAGGTCAAGCAGACCTCAAATAAATCTGATCTCTAAACATCATCCCCGTCTTCCATGCACTGTGAATGAGATATACAGTCAATGCTTCCATGTAGCGATACGGATAAAAACTTTTGACAGTTGAGTAGCTCCTCCCACACACGTCCAGGGCACACAAAAAAGGTTGTGCTCATAAACTAGCAGCGAATTTGATGTGTGAATGACGTTTGGTGTGACCACAGCATTTCGCTGGGCTTGTAGGATTTGTGTGGAAGCATTGCACTTTTCTCCCAATAGTGCAACTCCAGAGTAAACTTGTTTATTATTTTTTTATTCGTGTTTTTTTTTATCTTTTTGGCTGCTGTGATTTGTATTCTGGAGATACTTACGTATACTCTGAAAAGTACAGTATATTGGTCAGAATATCCAACTCTGCTATCTCTTTTTGACATGTTCTTGTTAATCCTCATTTTTTTAATATTATTTTGTGGTCTAAAAAAACAAACAACAAGCAAAAACATTGTGACAGATCACGTGAACACCCCTACCTTTCAAGTGCTAGGGGTGCAGCCTTCCAACTCTAGATTGGTAAGAGTGGTTGCCATAGAAATGATAACTCAGAGCAACTCGGACCAATCACTGTTTACTGATGTCATCTGGCTCCAACATGGCGGCATCGCAAAAAGAATTGGAGGCAGAAGTAATGGAGCTGATTTATTGACTCCAGAAAGTCTGGCTCAGCCTTGATGAGTTGAGATCCACTCCGGTTCAGGCGTACAGAACCGGGCCCAGAACCGACGTCACATCAACTGTCAGGCTGCAGGTTTCACACAGACATGATCCTGATGAAGAATTCATGAAGTCGACTGGAAGAAGAAGAAGAAATGAACATAAAAACATTAAACATGTTTTTAAAAGTTTGTTGTGTCTTTATGCAGATCTAAAAATAGATTTTTGCATTTACATTTCTGCTTTAAAGCTGTTGACTTTAAACATGGATGGACTGGGCTTTAGTTTAAACCAGTGACTCTAAAACTTTGGAAGCTTGTCAGTCAAATGTATCTAGTTCAGAGTACATTACACAAAAAGCAACAATAAAACAGGGGCAGAGCTACAGGGGGACAAGGGGGGCAGCGGCCCGCCCCAGCAAAAATCCTCGGCCCCTCACTTGGCCCCCAATTTTCAAGTTAATATTAGTTTCATAGTATCATTATTGACGAGGATTAAGAAATCATCTATACACGAAGCACTTATAAAACGAAATAATAAGATAATTATTAAAAATAACGAAATTAATAATAAAAATAAATCAAACCATAGTCTTCTCCCCCAGCCCACGGTGCCATATTTAAAATGTCTTAGATCCGCCACTGCAATTAAATATTTGAAATGATTTCAAAGAGCTGGTATTGATGACAGTAAAAATGAAAGAAAGTTAATGATTTGCACAATATTTAGTTTTTCACCAACATTTAAGGGTTCCCTGCATCCAAAAACAAAAAAAAAAATCTCCTAGAGATAAATAAATACATTAATTGATTAATTAATTAACTTGATTTAAAATGTGTGTTTTATTGAATTATTCTGAAGACCTTTTAAAGACCTGTCAGTCAATCTCCATGTCCCTCTTAGTAAAAAAAAAAAAAAGAGGCAGACACCCCCCTGGATGAGTTGAGACTGTTCGTGCTTCATTTTATAGTTAATTGGAAAGCTGTGGAGTGGGGGCCCCCCTAGCAAAGACCCCCTTACTGCTCAGATGAGGATGCGTTCAGGGGAATCAGGAGATTAGGGCTCTTTCTTTAGTTTCCCTGCAAACAGGCCTAAAGGAAACCCAACAACATCCCAGTCCAGTGACACCCTCCCGGAGTTAGAAATGCACCAAACACACTGACAGGGGAACAGCGCGCGCGCGGGCGGCCGGGCGGGCTTACCTCTCCACATTCTGATGTGTCATCCGTCCTCGCGATGTGTGAGGACCCGCCGCCGCCGTCCAGCAGGTGGGTCGGAGCCGACGAGAGGACGAGGCGAAGGTGAAGCTCCACCGAGGCGGAGTCAGCATGAGTTCTGGGAGAATGAGTCCGGAAGGGACTCAGGAGGACCGGGTTACCTCCATGATTTTACCTGCCGGACGGAGTATTTCTGCCGAATCACGAAGCTGCTCAAGCGCAGTTACCAGGCGGAGCCGCCAGAGGGCGATGTTGCCCAAGAAAAAAAGAGCCTCAAGTTCCACCTTTGAGATATGACCTTTGAGAGTAAAGCTAACTGAATTCCTGCATTCCCAGCCTTTTAAAGTTTATTTTACAATTTTTTTCATTAATTACTTTATCTTTAAAACTGTTTTTGTAGCAATGCTTGACATCTCCTTAGTACAACCACAGCTTTTCTTTTTCAGATATAATTTTACTATATTACACTATGAAACTCAATTCTGAGTGGTGTATTTCATCATTTTTTACTGGAAAAAAAGTAAAATCAGATCTAAAATTTAGATACAATATTTTTTATATTTTATAACAAAAAGTTAAACATGTAGAGACAAAATAAAAATGTATAAATCCATAAACAAAGCAAAGGATGTGGAAAAATGTCTTTAAGAAAAGACAAATCTCCACTGAACTGTATAGGAAGGCTTTATTCCAAGGGAACTCACAGTTATCTTGTTATGTCTTGCTATGTTCGTTTTAAACCAACAATTTCACAATAAATAACTTTTTTTAATACTTGCTACATTTTGAATAAAAACAATGCTTTTTGATTTCATTCCTGCGTCATGGCAAACTTTAGGGACTACTGAGGCTTAAATGAATATATTTTGTGTAGTATTTCGTTGTTGCATAAACAAACATGTTCAAAAAGATGCCTGAATGTGTTTTACATTAAATCAAGAAGAGAAAGCAGGCCTAAAAATACATAAACACTTAACAAATACATAACATTTAACATGTTTTTATACTATATTTTTATACACTTTGGGCTTGTTTGAATTTAAATATGCAAATACATATGAGTCATCGTTTGTGAAAACAGAACTAAAAACAAAAAAAACAAACAAATAATTTCACCAATGACACATGTGCATCATTAATTTCTAAGAGTCTAAAATGAAAATGTTGATGCAGAATAAATGAAATAAATAGGAAAAATAAAAGTAATGAGAGCTAATGAAGCTGTGGTCTTCTGCTCGAGGTCTGTAGCAACTGATACTTCCTGTTTTTAAAGAAGTGTTGCTTAAGATTACCATAAAGTTACAGCAGTGTCAGGAAAAAAGCCTTTTTTGTTCTGTGATTTTTGTTCTCCATCTGCATTTCATCATCTCCTGTCTGCAGATGATCCTCTCACTCCTCCTGCATGTCTTATCAGCCTCCCTCTTTGCAGCTTCCTGCAGCAGAGAAGCCACCTCTGCAGACTTTTTGTTATGGGGGGGCTTGAGCGTCCCCCTGTTGGGTCGGTGCTTCCTCTCGGTGTCATTAAACAAGGATTCCTTTGAGAGGTCCTCTTCCAGCTGCACATCCACATTCACTAGCGCAGACACTGACCTCCCTGTGCTGCACCCCCGCACCCAGATGAAGGGGGGGGGGGTAAAGAAAGGAGAAAAGTGTGTGTTTTGGGGGAACCCTGGAGGTAATGGAGGGGGGAGACACCTGCTGAGGGAAAAGTAGCAGCAGGGAAGATGACGCTAAGGTGTGGACTGCTGTGCTTATGTCACCTCCTCTCATCCTTCTTCTCGTTTGCTGGTGTCACCTCCCCCCTCCACCTCCTTCTGCACACACAAACAGAAACTGATGTGAGTTCCCCTATCTGCCGGAGCCAGTTCCTCCATTTATGATGCTGACTTGTTTGTGCTGAGGGGACGAGGCTGAGCGGCCGTCTTTGTCTGTCAGCTCTGCAGCAGAGCAGGAAGCTGCAGCTCTGTGAGCTGCTGATCTGTGGTTGATAGGCCTACTCAGAAACACACGCATAGGGAGGGAGAGGAGGGTTAACTGACATCGAAAGAGAGCAGGCGAGGAGTTTCAGTCCACGACTGCTATGTGAGCAGACCCTCACCCACAGCAGCTCTCCGTGCTGTGACCGCTGCTGCTGTCCCGGGCCCATAAACACACAGAGGACAAGGAGGAGGAAGAGCAGGAGGAGAAACACAAGAAGGAGTGGGGTTAAGCATGGAGCTGTAGGGACACGCTCAGATGCTCGAGCAGAGCAACAGTGGAGGAGGAGTGCCGCTGAGGAGAAAATCTCTGCAATGAACAGACCCAAGAGGTAAAGATCATAAAGTGCTGTGAAACTGACTGTGAAGAAACTGCTGTGAAACTACAGGAAAGTTGCTGTGAATCTGCTCCGAAGTTCCACTTCAGCTGCTGTAAAGTCGCATTGAGGTTACAGGGAAGTTGCAGTGAAGTTGTAATGACATACAATAAGCTGGGGTAAAGGTGAATTGATGCTGCTGACTTTGCTTTGAAGTTTAAGTTTAGTTGCAGTACCTTGCATTAAAGTTGCATTGAAGTTACAGGAAAACGGCAAGATATTGCAAGAGGCCAACATTGCAGTGAGCCTAAAGTGAAATTGCAATGAAATACATTAAGTTACAGTAAATGTGAATTATCACAACTGTTAAGTTGATTTAAATTTGTTCTGACATTGCCGTAAAATTGCAAGGAACTCTAAGGGAAGTTGTAGTGATGTTGCAATGTATCTGCAGTAAAGACAAGTGAAGTTGCAGTAAAGTTGCGTTGATGTTGCATTGAAATTGCAGTAAAGCAGCAGTAAAGTTGCAATGAAGTCGTTGCAGATAAGCTGCAGTGAAGCTGCAGTGAAGTGTGAGAATCTTCAGGCTGAGTTATTGTTTTTTCTGAAAGCGATCAAACTTGAATGTGACTTGCCAACTGAAGTTCGTCTGTGACTTGCAGCATGGTCAGTCACTGACCTTAGGCCTGAATCGCACCAGCCTCAGAGCTCTACGTTCTGCTTCTGTGTTGTGTTGGTGAATGTTTAGTTTTTATGTGTCAGCTTGCCTTTGATTTTCATCAGATAAACGCTGGCTGTGGTTTTCAGCGGCTGCTGCTGCAGTTGTGGCCACAGCTCTTATCAGATTGTCTGGAATGAGAGTTAAAAGTTGACGTAGACACGTGTGCTTTCCGAGTTAAAGGCGGACCACCTGGGCGGGCACGGCGGTGAGAATTACAGCAGACTAGAGGGGAACCCCCCGAATGTTTGTGCAACAGAGCGTCCAGAAAGCAGGCTGTTGACCATTCAAACAAACTGCAGGCTGTCCACTGCAACGTTCCTGATGATTATGGAGCCCTATAAAAAAAATCAAAGTGTTCTCATCGTGCAGGGGGAACAAGGCCGGCTGTGATGGAGGGGGGGTCGGAGGGGGCAGCACACAAGCTAGGCCTTCAAAGAGCCTGGCCTTTAATTAATCAATTAAGGACTGAAAGAAAGGAATTTGCATATCCCTCCACCACAGAGGGGGGAGAGGGGATCAGCAGCCAGGAGTCCTGACTGGGATGGGAAATGCAGGGGGGGCACTGAATTCAGAAAAAGGGAAGCTGCCTCCTGAAAGGCTTCTATAGAACAAGGTTGGCGGAAGAGGAAAGAGGACTGGTGCATCGACCGTCCTCCCATGGCGGCAACAACTCCCACGCACGCCGGCCATTTTTAACCTCCCAGTTATTCATTCATTCATTTTCCAATCCACTTTATCCCTTTCGGGGTCACGGGGTTGCTGGAGCCTAACCCAGCCACTCATGGGCGAAGGCAGGGGGCACCCCTGGACTGGTCGCCAGTCTGTCGCAGGGGCCACAATCACACACCCATGCACATTCACATTCACACCTAGGGACAATTTAGAGTGACCAATTAACCTATGAAGCATGTTTTTGGACGGTGGGAGGAAGCCGGAGTACCCGGAGAAAACCCACGCATGCACGGGGAGAACATGCAAACTCCACACAGAAAGGTCCCCCAGCCAGGACTTGAACCGGGAACCTTCTTGCTGTGAGGCAGGAGCGCTAACCACTGCGCCACCGTGCAGCCCTCTACCTCCCAGTTATTAAAAAGTAAATGCAAATCCTGATAGTAGCGCCTCTGTTTTCAGATTTGCATGTTTTCACAGGCCACTGTGACAACAGACCACAGAGAGCAGAGCTCTGACACTCACTCTGCTACCTGCTCAGCACTCTGGGGGGGATTTCCCCAACGGCAAAAAGACCTGAAGAACATTTCCCCATCAGCATGTCTGAGACGCCCTCTGACAGCAGGGAGATTCACCCTCACCGAGCTCACGCCTTTAAAGGGCACCCAGATAGGACAGAAAGCCACGCAGCGTCACCGCCAAACGGGTTCACACCGCCAAAGTACAGAATGTACAAAATAAGAGCGACCAAATCTGTGGAGATGAGCGTCGCAGGTTTGAGTCCCACAGATGATTCTCATGAAAGTAAAACATTCCTTTCATAGAAAATGATCATATCTGTGGATTTAATTGGAAGCAAAACAGAAACATCATTAAGTGGAAAACACTCTGTCCCCAACAGAAGACAGAAACTCTGGGCTGAATGACTCCACAGTAGAAATCCAAACTTTTTGCAAAAATTGACAGATTTGGTGAGATGAAAAAGTGTGAGCGCCAACCAATCAGCCTGCAGTCTTTGAACCCGTAAATTACCATTCAATGCAAATGAACAATTTTTTTTACAATGGGAGACTTTTCATTTTTTCACATTAAACAGGAATACATCTAAAAACATTTTCACCTAAATTACTGCGAATCTTATATTTTAAGACCAGAAATAAAATAAAGAAAAAGTCTGGAGGAAAAACATTTGATCAACATCCTCCTGTCTTTGGACCTCGTTTGGCCTCTGGCTTGTCTCGCACCCCCAGCTGCCTCACAGTTCCATCTGGATGAAGCCCATCTGCTTCACTGTTCATAGATCTAGTTGTAGTAGAGTTAGATAAGATCATTCTTCTTTCACAGTTGGAACGCATCACCTGTCCGTCCTGGGGGAGGATCCCTCCTTCATGTGGACATCCCTTATTCATAAATAGTCTCCGTAAAATGTTCATATTTTTTAGGTTTTCACTTTAGCAAATTAATGACGGCAAATTTGGCATTAAATTAAAAATAAATGGCAGTGAGCATGAGTCTAAACTACGTTAAATCCAGGGCACCAGATTTTCCCGAACTAGATGGTCTTTTAAGGGTTTAGGAGTAGTGAGGGAATTCTGAAACGGCCTAAGTGGGTCAGCCATATTGACTGCCGATTACTCCGCCCACCTCAACTGAGCAGGACAAAGAAAAATGAGTTTTGTCAATCAAGAACACGGCTCATAAAATGATGGTCAGCAACAATACTCTGGTAGGCTGTGGTGTTGTAAACATGCTCAGTTGCTACTAAGGGGCCCAAAGTTTGCCAAGAAAACATCCCCCACACCATTATACCACCACCACCAGCAGCCTGAACCTTTAATATAAGGCAGGATGGATCCATGTTTTCATGTTGTTGATGCCAGATTCTGACCCAACCATCTGAATGTTGCAGCAGAAATGGAGACTCATCAGACCAGAAAAGGTTAATCTATCTTCTCTGGTCCAGTTCTGGTGATCCCGCGTGAATTATAGCCTCAGTTTCCTGTTCTTAGCTGACAGGAGTGGTAGTCTGTGTGTTCTTCTGCTGCTGTAGTTCATCTGCATCAAGGTTGGAAGTGTTGTGTGTTCAGAGATGTTCTTCTGCAAACCTCGGTTGTCACCAGTGGTCATTCTCCTCTGACCTCTGGCATCAACAAGGCATTTCCACCCACAGAACTGCTGCTCACTGGATACGTTCTCTTTTTCTGACCATTCTCTGTAAACCCTAGAGATGGTTGTGGGTGAAAATCCCAGTAGATCAGCAGTTTCTGAGATACCAGCCCGTCTGGCACCAACAACCACGCCACGTTCAGTCATTTCACTCCTTTTTCTTCCCTGTTCTGATGCTCAGTTTGAACTGCAGCAGATCGTCTGGACCATGTGTTGACGCCTAAATGCTTTGAGTTGCTGTTATGTGATTGGCTGATTAGAAATTTGTGTTAACGAGCCGTTGGACAAGTGTGTATAATAAAGTGGCCGGTGAGTGTATTTTAAAGTATTCCCAGCTGTCTTTTAATTACAATGATGCAATTTTCAGCCAAGAGAACATTAAACACACCAAAAACATTTTCATTTGAGCCGATCGCCATGCAAAAATAAGAACAAATATTTTGATTAAAAACTAAATGTCATCATCTGCCGACCTTTCAAATGAAACTAGAAGCCAAAATTTCTCAGTAACACAAAAACATGATCAGTATTAAGAACCACATTTCACTGGTAGTGGGGTTTGTTGTCAAAACGAAAGAACAAACTCAAAGAAGCTGATGCTTCCAGGAAAACGAAGTGGAAGGATTTTGACAGATTTATGAGGAATTCAGATGTGTTTTATAGACACATTTTGTAGTGAAATAGATCAAAAACAAACTTCATATATTAATAAGAAGCCTCTCCACACCAGGAAGCTGCATCCAGTCAAGCAGTTGGTAACTGCGCAAAGAGAGAAGAAAATGAAACGTTCAGAAAAGACAGACTAAACGAGGACAAACGCCTTTGAGGACATGAAGAGAAGAAGAGGGACACCAACAACAAACAACCCACGGGAGGTTCTTGTTTTTTGTTGTCGGTTAACTTGATGACCACAGTTTGATCGGTGAGGGGGCGGGCCCACTGCTACCTGCAGGGACAGAAAAACAGAAACACATCTGTCAACCACTAACGTGACTCATCGACGCAGCTGAAACTGCGCAGGGAAAGTCCATCGTTAGGAAAGCAGCAGCGGGGCCTTCTTGGACCAGAAGAAAATGACTGTAAGGCTGTGAACGCTTGAAGAACTCGCAGCAGAAAAACACAACGTTTGACTTCCTCAAAGAGAAAGACTGTTGATGGAGCTAAAAAAGTAGGAGAAGGAGGGCCTCACTCTCAGAAATACTACACCGAGTCTTCTTTAGCTCCCAAAAGTCTTGCAGATTGTTGTGGAAACACGAGCTGATGCAAACAAACCGCCCACAAGTGTCAGGAAACGGAGCTGGAGTCGAAAAATGCTGTCACAGGGGCTTCAGATTCAAAGGGAGAGCTTTGACATGACGAAGGCTGACGGTGTCTCCCTCCTCCACTGAGGCCTGTGAGACCCACCTGCCTTTGTGGGTGTGCATGGCATGTTGATGTTGGGAGGCCGACGGTGTGATGAGGCAGACATGCAGAGGAAGAGAGGTGCGGTTGTGTTGCTCAGCAGGAAAGCAGCCACCTGTAGGATGCAGGACTCCGAGTCAGCGCTGGCTGGACTCCAGGAGGAGTGTATGGCATCAAAGCTGCATGGAGCTGCACATGGGGGCTGCTGGTGGCATAAACAGATGCTGAAAGTCACCGCTGTGCCTGTATGAATGTGTTTGTTTTAGGTTTGGCTGGAAAATGGCCGGCTGCTGCCTTACAAAGCCAACGTGTGAGAAGGCTGGGGAAATGAGCTGCGCTCGCAGGTTAGCAGAAGGGGATGTAGGTCTGGCCGTTCAGGGAACTTCTCTGCCAGTTCTTTGAACTCACAGCATTTCCTGGTAATGTCACTTTTTTAGTTACAGCACAGTGGCCGGCAGTTTCGCAGCATTACAAAACCCTCACCGTTGGGCAACGCAGCAAAAGAAAGGTTGCACACGTGCTGCTGTCACTTTCTGTAAAAAGAACATGGCACAATGTGTTTCCTCAACAGAAGAAGTATAAATAAAAGCTGTTTAATCTGAATTGTTTTGTAAAACTTGTATTTTCTTTTAGTTTTATTGTGAAATGTAGTCAGAAGTTACACAACTACACCCCAGATCTAAAGAGGAAGCATAAATCTAATCATGAAACAAGCAAAAACAAAAGGGTTTGTGGTCCAGCTTCTGCCAAAAGTGTTTTATCTGTCAAAGAAGGACTTGTGTGTTGTTAAAAGCACAAAAGGTGGTTGAAAAAACATGCAAAACATGAGAATTTATGGGCAGCTGCTGACAGACACTCAGCTGGAGGTTCTGCTTCTGTGTGACACCTCAAGTCGCTGCAAAGTGGAGCTCCTTATCAGATGTGAGGAGCTCCTTTTCCTCAGAAGCTGACGTGTTCCGCCTCATCTCGTCACACTCTGCTGCTCTTCTACATGTTTTCAGGCAGCTCATGCTCTCTGTCTGTGCTTCCTATTCCCAGGAAATCCAATGTGGAGACTCCTGGGGTGCAGAAGGGCAGGAAGCTGGTCCAGCGGAGGAGGAACACATGCCCCAGTCCACAGGACATCAGCAGGGCGCTGCAGAACCCCAGCCCTGCTCCCAGCCCCACCGCAGCCAGCCTGGATGAGCTCATACAGCGCTGCCTGCACTGCTTCGGTCCGTCTCTGTCATGTGTCTCCACTCTTCATCACCACAGGGTTATGTAACAGAGCGGCCAGGGAAAGTGAGCAGGGAAAGGGAGATAAAGGGCAACCTTCACAATCAGCCTTTGTTGTGTTTGGCTGCAGAAGCCAGATAGTTTATAAATCCCCTTTACCTCTTTTTCAAGACTTCCACTCAGTGCAGTTTGCGACTCCAAAGCCCAGAAACACCCGATGCTTCTTGTTCTTGCAGCTCCTGTGGGGTTTGTGTTTGGAGGTATAACATTTCTCCACAACATGAATGAATTTCAGACTTAATTTAAAAACTCATAATCAGTCTAATTATACTTGATCCACATATTTCTGAGACCTTCTATTTCATTAACAAGATGCAAAATTTCCTTTAAAACCTACTGTATATATGAGGGGTTTTTGGCCAAAGATGTTCAGGGAATTGGATTGTTCAACATCAACCAAAATCGACTATGAAGCAGATCAGCAACCAGCAAATTAAGATAAGAATCGAATAATTGAAACGAATCGTCACACCCGTCATATATCATCTGCTGAATGTTTTCTGCCCTGCAGTGCATCATCTTCCCACTAGAGGCAGCATTTATTTGAATGAGGTTGTATTCCAGGACACTGCTTCGTCCCGCACTATAAAATCTTTTAGAGGTTAGGGAGTAGTGAATTGTAGCCTGAATTACACGTTGAATTGTCAATTGAAAAAATGCATTTTAAAATTGCATGATCAAATTGAACATGTAATTGTCAATTGAGAATTACTTTGAGTTATGAATCAAAAAATGTCCATAGTTGATAACTATTTGTATCATATTTGATCCACGCATTTCCAAGTGACTAACTTTGCCTAAAAATCTATTGTACATCATTCGGTCCATGTTTTCTGCCCTGTAGTTCATTATTATTCCACTAGGGGCAGTAGAAGGGCTTTTTCTGCTCATTTCAAAATGGCTGCTTCTGTAAAATTTCAAAAACACTTTTGGTGGGAAAAGTTAACCACATTTTTAAAACTTTATGTCGACAATAACTCATCTACTGTCATTTATATTTTTAAAGGAACACTATCTGTAAAGAAAGAACGTAAAATTTGTTGATAATGAATTCTTTACAATACAGTTACACCATTTTAAAAATGTATGGATCAAACTTGATACAGTGGGTAAATAAAGTGCTTTTTGCTATATTAGGTCAGTATTTTTGCATCTCAGACTAACATTGTTGTGAACAAAAACTTACCAAATCACCCAATGGATCATGACTGATAGGATCTATATCTAATAAACACATATGTTGCAAAATTCTTTTTGTCAAAGGGCCTAAAAAACATCAGAATTCCAATATAATTTGAGTCTTCTATTAATGATTTGATGTAGTGGGCTTTACACGATGAAAAAGCCTGTCAACATTAAAAATATCAAGGTAAGATGCAAGAAGGTCTTATTTTTTATTAGTTAAAAGGCACACATTATTTAAAAAAAGAGATTTATTTGTGTTTGAATGAAAAACTCAATGCTATACAAATCTGAAAAAATGGAAGTCATTGAACCATGTAAGTTTGAGGATTACAAATCCAAAAAACAACACTGCCCTTTCACCTCCAACCATCTTTGCACCATGCTGCATTCATGGAACCCAGGAAGAAAGTGTTCAATAAGAGCACCTTCTGCACTGCACATGCTTGGAGGTGCGATCTGTTTTTTGAGTCCACCTCCCAAAGCTGCTTTGAACAAAGCTGTAAAGCCATGACTGAAAAATGAGGCATTCGTCACATTTGGGATATCCACGTTTGAAATAAGAGCCTGCAGCAAAAAAGTGTTGCCTGAAAGGGTTTAGTCTGTACAGACTCCGACCACTTTCATTGTAAACGTGTTTAAAATGGTGTCTGTTACAGTAGTGGGGTCTACTGTAAAGCAATGACTGCCTGTGGAGATGAACAAAGTGTGTATTTTGTCTCCTATTGATTTTTTTGGGACAATAAAAGGCTGCAGCATATTGGACGGATATGACACGACCAAACCCATGCTCTGACACAAGCCTGATGGTTGCTGGCACAAGCCCACTAAGTCTGAACTACAGGCAACGCTTTGACTTCCTGTTTAGACACCTTTAAGAATAAAAGTAAGTGGAGCCATGTCAGTTCATCAGTCAGCCACTAGGTGTTGTTACACGAGCGAGTAAAATGATCCAATTGTGCAACTGAATTATACATATGTACAGTCTGGTTTAATTTTACGTACAAACGCATGAACACACATTCAAATTTAAACCAGATTGACCTTTGACCAGTCAGGGAGTCAGATTTGGTATTGACGTATGGATGGCATTCCGTTGTATTCATGCCAACCGTTTGAAAATGAATCATGGAGTAGGAGTTGATAGTTGCAGTTTGTGTCCTCTATGACACCAAGTCCTTCATATATCAGAATTGAGCTGTGAAAGAAAAAGCCTGAAGCAAGACTCACCACATTTTTCACCAAGCCTCTTCCAATTGTAGGTGTCGGACATGCGCTAGTAAACAGAAAAAGCAAAAGAAGCCCCTCCCTGCTTGTCCATTGTGAACTCTATGGGCTAAACATACATTCAAGAATCTGCGTTTAGCGTGTTCTTGAAGGAGCGTCACATTCTGGTGAGTCTGTATCTTGATAACCACAAAAGAAACCACAAAGTGATGTCACACATACGGGTTTTGGTTTTAAAGTCCATTAGTTGTCACACTTGGATGTGTGACATTTGTTCTTCTTGTTCGACCCATCTCCTGGGAGCGTGACGAGCTGCAGACACAGCCATGCTGAGGAGGTTGAACCCCCCCAATCCAACCCCTTAATGTGGAGCGTCAAGCTGGGAGGCATCGGGTCCAGTTTTTTTCAGTGACATGACTCGACTGTGGATTTTAACTCACGACCTTGTTCGTATTCACGAACAATTTCCAGCGTAATCTGTACTTAAATAACATCCAGTTCAGCCGTATTTGATGATAAATCCAAGCACAGACATGTATCAACATTTGAAATCGGTGTTGGTTTCTCTGAATTGTGGTGAAAGATAATTGACTATGGTGCATCAAACTACCTTGAGGTTAACTGGTAAACCGGTTAAACTGTATTTGTTTGCTTTTTCAAATCCGCAACAAACAGGAAGTTGAAGTCTTGCCTCTTGATCACCATTTTTTTGTTTTACACTATCCTGGAACAACCTATGGGGCTCATGAATCTGAGCTTTAAGAGTACATCCTTATTTTGTAACCAATAAAAAACTCACACAAGGACTTTATTTAGCAGCGTTTGAAAGGTAAGAGCATTCTAACCACAACCAAGTCCACATGCGTTTTCTCATACCCTCTTACCCCATACATGTGATCCAGTCTGTCTCATGGACTCATATACCAATACTACAGCAGCAGAACCCAGGGATCCATAATCTGTCTGAAAGCTTTTGAAATGACGGAACAAATGTATGCTGTGTTTCAACTGCAGATTTGGAGGGAAAGATTTCCAGCCCAAGAGGCTCCCAGTTGGTCCACATGACCCTAATGATGCACAGTTGGGTGGTGTCGTCTCAGATGTTTGCCCAGAAACTTCTTGCCCTATATCCTTCCCTACTGCTCCGCATGGCACCCCGACTCCGCTGGAGAACTGCGTCCAGTCACATGTTCCACTTGATTAATCAGATCAGGAAACAGGCATGGCTTTGTTTTGGCCTCCTGCAAAGCAGATTTGTAGTTTATATTGCTGCTCACAACCAACAGGTTGGGCCACATCAGCAGCGTTTCCATCCTTGACTCTTTACTTCACTTACAAGGATTGTCCTTCCGACAAAAGGGGACTCAGGCGGGCGCAGATCTGCCACCTTGTCAGGTGAGTAAGGTCACCGGGAACTGTTTGGACAGACGGAGCATGGCAGGACATGTATCCTGCTCTGTCTGTGAGTAGTAAACATGTTTTGTGTTGTGCTTCGGGGCAAGGCAGTGGATTAGCCAGTTCCCAGCCGTGTTTGAGGTGGACCCCCTCCTGGAACAGACCATGGGGGACCTGTGGGCTCTGGTGCAGTTGGACAGAGAGAAGATCCACTCGCAGCTCATCGACACCTCCTGCTCGTGAGTCATGTTGTTAGTTGAGTCACCCCCATGCAGCGATGGAACAGCCATTGTGTCGTTTGGAGACAACTTCAACGAGTTTTTCTCTAAATAGAACATCTGTCTTTTTTTGCCCCGTTTCTCGGCTCTGCTTTCCCAGAAACCCTCACGTGAACATCTCCCAGGCACCCTCACCATGTGTGAAGAAGAGGAAGGTGTCCCTCATCTTCGACCACATGGAGCCAGATGAGATGGCAGAACATCTCAGTTACCTGGAGTTTAAGAACTTCTGTAACATTTCAGTAAGTTTCAGAGATTGGACTTAATGAGGCATCACCAGGTTGCTGTTCGACGCACAAATGTTTTATTGGTTCCTGAAATATGGACCATAAACGTAAACAAGTGAATTCGACGTATTCCTTTAACCAGAACTGGAAGCTTTTAATGCAACTTATGATTACTTTCACGTAATCATTACCGGATTTAGTAGACCACAAAACCCCGAAAACATAATGTTAAGCATTTAAACGCTTTTAGGAGTGACTGTTTTTCATGTTATGTTAGAAACTACTTCATTTTTTTATTTAAAAAAGGTAGATAGACAGATACTTCAAGTTCTACAAGAGATCTTTGGGTCTTTCACAACTTAGAAGTCACTGACAGTTACTGCAAAAGTAAAAAATATAAAAAATAGGAAATATGCAAATGAGTCCAAATGATTGAAGAACAGTAAATGAAGCCGTGGTCAGTCTTTACCATAAACATGGTTCCATACATGCACTGTCTGTCAGGCTGAGTCCCTTCAGAGTTTACTGTCAACATTAGTGTTAAACTGGTTTATCTGTGCGTTTACTTACGGTTTGTGCTTTGTTAGACATTTACAACAAAACGCAGAAGGAATATTCCACCTTTTTGTCCCAAATCAAAACAATTATTTACGTTCAAAGGATGATACCATATGTCAAAAGTTTCAGAGTGAATAAAAGACATTACCTGCTAATTTTTTGGTACCTTTACAATGTTAATAATGCTATTCTGGTTCAGATTCTAATACTGATTGTGGTTTTTAAGTTTTATCACAACTTTGTGTCAAAGTCACACAGTAATATACATTCAATGACCAAAAACTTCCTTTACCTCCGTATTAATGTTTTGTTAGTAAATTGTAAAATATAAATTGTTTTGGTTAGAAATCAATTGTGAATGCATTTACAAACGTCATTTGTGTTTTGACCTTTTGTCTTATCTTGTCTGACATCTCTTTGGTGTTTTTTTCCAGTTCTTGGACTACCGCAGCTATGTGGTGCGAGGCTCAGTCAGAGATAACCCCGCGCTGGAGCGGTCGGTCATGATGTGCAATGGCGTCTCCCAGTGGGTCCAGTTGATGATCCTCAGTAGACACACAGCTCAGCAGAGGGCTCAGGTCTTCACCAAGTTCATCCATGTTGCCCAGGTACACCTTCTGCTGGAGCAGATCTGCCCCCAGAGGCAGCCAGGGAACTCTGACTGTACTGTAGAGCACATGATTTCATGTGCTCTGGTGCTCGCCCTGCAGTTATTTACTTTGCCTTTTCCTCTGTAGAAACTGAGATCTCTGCAAAACTTTAACACTCTAATGGCCGTCACTGGAGGCCTCTGTCACAGTTCAATCTCTCGCCTCAAAGACACTTCTAACCTGCTGCCCCCCGACGTCACAAAGGTATTTGAAATATTACACACAACCTTGAGTCACTGCTGAAACTCTACTTTGAATAAGTGAAATTGCTCCCTATTTGTACACTTTGACATTTCTGTCTCCAGCATCTTAAGAGTTCAAATGTAGAACTAAACATAGTTATGAGGTATTTGGTAAACAATTAGAGTAATCTTTTACTTTAAACTTGTTCCTTTATATTTAAGATTTTTTTGTCGTATCTTTTATCTTGATAGTCTTTTTAAACGCTTACTTACACTAGTGTTTTAATAAAGTTCCTACTGCATCTTTCTTATGATGGATGACATATATTAAGAAAATGAAGCTCAAAATCGCACTTATGAGTATTTCTAGATTTAAATCGTTGTGAATTAGGAGCAGACAAAAAAAATGCAGTTTGAAAAAAATCGTATTTGTGACATAGAAAATATGCTGGGCGGGGTCAAGCTTCATGCTCCGCCCCATTCGGATGCATTCACTAACAGACAAATAGATCCATACACGTCTTTGCTTTCCTCGCCTGAACTGGAATCTGGATCATAACTGTACGGCTTGATAGCTCCGATGTCGCTCTGTATTTTTGTTGCACCGCTAATGTTAGGTTGGGGGTGTGAGGGGCTGTAAGCTCAGGAGAGAGAGCTCTCAGTTATGGGTGGTGCCACATGGCGTATACCTGTACTTGTACTGCATGTTACCACTGTCTTAGAAGGCCCAAATCACTTTACAGTCACCATCCCATTCACTGAAGCAAAAACCTAATAAATATGAATATTTTATGAAAACTTTCAATGAATCCACTGAGATCTGATGATGAAAACTTTAAGTATTTACAAAAAAACATTTTCATACTTCGTTTCTTGTTTAAATGATGAATTGCTCAAATACAATGCATTGTGGTCTATATTTGTCAATCTAGTGAGAATCGATGCGCACTGATTTTTTGCAGAGACTTCTAGGTGATTTCTAGGGCACTGGATGTTGGACATGTAGATTCAAACGCCCTGGAAAAATGGCGAACACCCGATATAATGCACTAAGTAGTGAGTGAATTTAGACAAAATCGCTGGCTCGTTTTCTCTTCCTGATCCATGTTTGTTTCCAGCAACTCCGCCCCCTAATGATCTGTCATTGTAAGTGCACAACATTTCTTGGTTGGTTTGGTCTCCTAAAAAAACAAGCCCACACCTTCTGTTCCCAAATTTGAAAAAAAAAAAAACAGGAAGAACCAAACTTTGCTGATTCACCAAGAACCACCTGAGGCAGGTAGCACCAAAAACTAAATGCAGGTACAGTCTGGTTTTACGGATCTTTTGGCTCTATGTTGGTTTCTTGTTTTTAAAGCTCAAATTTGCAGATTTTTAGGAATGTAGCTTCTTTTTGATTGGCAGATGGGTGGAACCAACAAAGCATGAAACTTTCCTTTGACCGGCCCAAATACTGTTTCCAGAACATTGCTGAGAAGGGTGGAGTAAAATCTGGTCAATGTGCCTGTCCTTCATGCAGAATCTGTCAAAGTTTATCCATTTAAACAAAAGTATCCATTTAAACAGATGTTTATGATGAAAACAAGCAAAACAGAATGAAGGTCTCTCTTTTTTCCACTCTGTCCTCATTCAAACTGAACTATCTTACCGTTAGAGTGTCCTCAGAAGGTCTGATTGTTTTAGAAAATGAGGGTCTCTTACAGGAAATATCCAATCAATCTACATTATTTCTAAAGTTTGTCTTTTCCAATACTTTTTGTGGTATTTTTTGTCATAATATTATACAGTTTTAAATAAAAATATATATTTATAAACTATTCATATAAAAATCAAATTTTTATATAATACAGTTTTATAACTTTATATTCACGGCTTTATATTTAGATATAATCTGAAGAGAAGCTCCACCTCTTCCTCCATATTTGTGCTTTACTCACCTGCTCCCCTCTGGAGCTTGAAAAAGTCACAAGACGCATTTTTATTCCAGTCAGGGCTGGAAAGGTCGACATTTTTTAAAGGACTGAGTCCATTCTATACTGAATCTGTAAACCCAGAAATGCTGATCACAAGCAGCGCTCAGTTTCTGCAGATTAACGTCTGATCCGACTGTCGGAAAAACACGCCGCAAAGCCTTCAGGGTCAATCAAGGTGGCATGTCAAAGCTGGAGTCTGTTTGGAAATGGATTTTAAAATTAACCAAAAAATATTGATCATTCTGACGCATAAATATGAAGCTATGTGTAGAACATGTCCGTGTCTCATTCAGTCACATGGATGCCATCAAAGTTGTAGTTTAAAAAAAGCTGTCCGCTTCCTGGAGAAGAATTGAAATGTCTTTTAAAAAGAACAAAGTCCAGCTGACTGCTTTTTTACCTGCTACTATGTGATGGATAGATGTGTACTTTCATGAAACAGACTTTGGTTCATAAAAATACTGAAACCGGTGGCTGCAGTTTTCAGAATGTGTGTAACTACAGAAAAAAGAGTGCTTGATAGCTTTTCAAAATAAAACAACATTGAAGTAATTCAAGCTCTAAAAACAGAATTTCCCGAATATCTTTCCAAAAGCTAAGAAATGAAGATAAAAGCTCAGATGAACAGGAAGTCCTTGACTCCTAATCTTCTCTGTTGCTTCTGCTGCAGGCTTTGAGTGAAATGACAGAGTTGCTGTCCTCGCGTAGCAACTTTAGCAACTACCGCCGGGTTTACAACGACTGCAAAGGCTTCAAGGTCCCCATCCTGGGCGTCCACCTGAAAGATCTGATCTCGCTCAATGAGGCCATGCCAGACTACCTCGACGAGGAGAAGATCAACTTGAGCAAGCTGCAGCACCTGTACAGCAACATCAACGACCTGCTGGCAATCCATAGCTGCACGCCCCCGTTTGAGGCCAACAAAGACCTTCTGCATCTGCTCACGGTACCCAAAAACGTTTGCTTTGAGGAATTCTGAAGTTAAAGAGCGTCCGGACTCATGTTCCTGCTTTCCTTCAGCTCTCTCTCGATTTGTACTACACTGAGGATGAGATCTATGAGCTCTCGTACACCAAGGAACCCAAGAACCCCAAGATTCAGGTGAGAATGTCAATCAGCGCGACTTTGTTTTTCTGTCTGTGAGCGTAACATCATCAGAACAAACGCTCCATCTTTTTGCTTGAGCACATCAAAGCTCGCCACATCAAAGCGTCGTACGTTAGGGAGGTGTGTCATGCGGTGGGTGTTCTTTCCTCTGTGCCTCATCTCTACATGTGTTGCTCCAGCCTGTAGCTCCAGTCAAACCCCCAGTGGTGGCAGAGTGGGGGTCAGGGGTCACCCCGAGGCTCGACCCCGACACCATCTCCAAGCATGTCAAGGAGATGGTGGATGTGAGTTTTTTCTTTCACTTCCTCATTGTTGGGAAAAAGAAAGCGGAACTGAGTTCCCTGATGAGGCTCTTGTTGCTCTGCCGCCCCCTGCAGTCCATCATGAAAAACTACGACCCCAACCACGAGGGCTACATTTCACTGGAGGAGTTTGAAAAGATCGCCTCCAACTTCCCCTTCTCCTTCTGCACTCAAGAAACTGACAGGTGGGGGGGCGGGATGGCAGCTCCTCCAAAACGCCGGAGCTTCTCCTCACCTGCCTGTGCTTCAACACCTGTTCTTCTGTGCAGGGAGGGGCAGATCAGCCGGGAGGAAATCACTTCTTACTTCATGAGGGGAATGTCGGTGTGTGCCAAGCTGGGCTACAACTTCAACGACGCTCACAACTTCCACGAAATCACCTACAAGCGGCCAACCTTCTGTGACACGTGTGGCGGCTTTGTGAGTCCACATCCTTTGGTTGAAGAGCTGACGCCTCCTTCAAGTTTGACTTTTGACCTTTTCCTTCTTCCAGCTCTGGGGAGTAATTAAACAAGGATACCACTGTAAAGGTGAGAAACAGACCTTTAGGATGCTTTGGATGAACTTTTGATGGGAAAGCTTTGAGAATCCAGTAGGTTCTCTGCAACAAACCATAGCTGCCATGTCATGAAGGAGGTTGTTTCCAGAATATTCTGACCCCTTTCCTACATCCTGAAGGTTTGTGGTTATTAAGGGAAAGGTGGTGCGTGGGGTAAATGTATCGGGAAGTATTGGTAAGGATAATTGAAGTTGCTCGCTCTCATGACATACAGGTGATGCTGTCGTACGGTACCCTTTTACACAGCACTCCTGTCGTTAGTAAGGTGGCTCCTGGCTCTTTACCGACCGCACCCGAACGCTGCATGCATGGTGTGTGCATGTACGACACACCTGCGCCTTACCTACTTCACATTACATGTTGCATATGTGTTCACTACGACCTGTCGCCCGCAGCATACCCGTTGAAAAAAGTATGCTTGAAAATGTTTGCTCCACGGATTGACGGTCTATGACCCAAATATTTAGCATGAGCCACCTGCGTGTCCCGAACCCGTTTTTCACCTGCAGACAGCCCGCCTCCACCTGTAAGGGCAGCTGGCACTGACCTTTACTTCTGGTCATTTAAGCTGGGAAACAAACATTCACACGTCAACCATTTTCAGCCTTGATTTACCTAAAAAGTTGTCACTTCTTTGATGTTTTTCCTGTTTTCTTCATTTAGAGGAATACAGTTCCACTTCATCTCTGCAGTCAGATAAAGTTCTGGACTTTGTCTAGTCCTCTGCCAAACATTTCTCCCTTTGTTTTTGTTTAACTGCTCCAGTTTAGTCTTTGCCTGACAGGTTTCACATGTGGATAAGAGCAAAATGCAGACTATAGAGCAGAACTGTTCAAGTTACTTTCAAACCAGAAAATATTAACGATTTCTAGATATTGTTGTTCTAAAGTCATCCCTTATGGTACAGGATTACTCTCGAAAATGTAAATTTGTAGTCCTCTATTACTTTTAAGTTACTTTTTTTAATCATATCTGGAGAATTAGGAGATGACATCTGAAAGAAAAGAAGTGTTTAAATGAAAGGTGACATGCTGTAAAATGATTACCAATTATATTGATTATATATGATGAAGTGAAACTACAGTTGGAGGAGCAACCATCAACTTTTTCAGTAAATAAAATAAATACTTTGAGTTTTTACTTTGATAAAATAAAACCTAAAGACCAAATGAAAACAGGAGGAATAAGTAAAATGAAAAAACTCTACAAAATAAAAGCTAAGCTTACAACGTGAGAAACAGATGCATAAAAATGGGACTAAATATATTTTTAATGAACTTAAATAAAAGATTTTTCTTTGAAGGCAAACAAGACATTTAGCTCAGTAATTTAATTCCATGAGAATTAAAATAAAACTTACATTTTTTAACCATAGCATTAAATGTGTGGCTTTTTCTGGTCCTAAAATGCTTTTCTAACACATCAAGTTATTAAACGTTTAATGAGTCAAATATTACTCAAAATTCATTAATTACAGCAACATTGTAATAAGTGATGTTTGTAATGAGTTACTCACAAAACTGATTAAGAATTTTTTCAGCCTGGAACATGTCGTGCCCCTAAAACATCAGAAGGAGCCCAAATCATCAGCATTCCACCACTGTGTTTGACAATGGGATTCAGGTTACGGCCAAATAACCAACTTTTGGTTTCACCTGTATCAAATAGAACTGAAGTGATTCATCCTTAGACAGAAGAAAATTTAAAGTGAAAAGCATCTTCGGTTTTGGGGAAGTTCATTTAAACTCAGCGTCAGTGAAGCTGTTTTTAAACCCAAACAAACCAAACTTCCAGATTTCTTTAAATAAAGGTTTTCAGACTCCAAATTTACTAAACTCTGTGTTTGGGACGAAAATGGAACAAGAGAAGCAAACGTTTCTATGTTTTCTCTAAACGTTGAAAGGCGGTTCTTGGTTTCATTTCAGCCAAATTTCCTTTTTTTTTTCTGTGGAGATGCAGCTGCATCAGCGGCTGCTAAAATCCATCATCCTCTTAACCCATCTGCGGGTTAAGAGGATGGATGGATGGATGGGATGGACTTTGTCAATGTGAATGGAATCACTTTAGGAATTTAGCTTTAAGAAAAAAAGTCAGGTTTTAGTGATTTGGAACCAACGGCACCGACACTTTCACTGCAAAAACAGCAAAAAAAATCACAAAATACTTTTTTCTCATTTGAATATTTGATTACACTTGATAGAGGATTACACTAACTTTCAGATGTGACAGCTCATTTTGAGTCCCTCAATCTTGTATTTTTTGCTGAGTCATGTTATCTTGAAAACATCTCATTTTAAGCATTACCTCTGATGAAATGACTTCATTTTACATTACATCATACTTTCAAGCAGCAGTTTTATTCATGAACATTTAGCGGTCAAGCAAGAGACAGATTTGCTTAATTTAGGGAAATGTTTTTGACTCATTACATTTGCATGTAATTTTAGAAAAAAATGTCTATTTTAGACATATTTTGGGATGATTACGGTCAAGATTGTTGTAGTTCTTAAAATCGGATATATCAGAGGAGGGGGGGGGGGGGGGGGGGGGGGTAAATATACCAGCTTTAAAAATATAAAACTCTTTTTGAGCAAAACATGCTCATTTAAAAAAAAACTATTTCCAAGCAGCAGACCTCCACATGGACGTTTTGCTCGTTTCAATATTCTTTTGGTTCAAAAAGGCCAGACATCGTGATTTATTTTAAGAAATCTTACCGAGGCTAATTCTTCTGTTTCTACTGGCTGATTTGAGCACTTATGACAAAGTTTTCTAAATGTTTAAACTTGTTTTAAGAAAAACATTTTGAAGTTGTGAAGTTTGTAGCTTCGTTGGTCTTTAAGTCCCACTCTGATCATCTTCTGATCTATTTTTCGAAGTGCGCCCAGTGGTCTTTTCAACATGATGATGCCGTTTCAGCCAAAATCTAAAAACTTGTGTTGTTTTTTAGGATACAGTTTCTGCAGAGTGGCAGGAGTTCATTAGAAATTCACCTCTAACCTAACATTAGCGGTGTAGCTATCCAGCCGTCCAGTTTTGATCCAGATGCAGCTCAGACGAGGAAAACAAAGACACTCATAGATCTGTTTGTCTGTAAGTGGATGCATGAGAATGGAGGGAGTACGGAGCTTGTGGCCCCGCCCAGCGTATTTTCTACGTCAAAAATACAATCTATTTTCAAACGGCCTTTTTTTCGTCTGCTTATGATTCACAAAGATTTGAATAAATCCTCAGAAACAGAATTTTAAGCTTCCTTTTCAATATATGTATACATGCCACAATAACAGGATTTTCATCAGAGTGTCTTTCCGGCTTCATCTATACTCTGGTTTATCATTTGCTTAGCGTTGCTTCATGGTTTTTGTCTTAAATTTGTGGTTTGTTTTCAGTGAATTCACCAACAGCCAGTTCTGCCGTTGCTGCTGTTGTTGTCGTCTTTTTCCAGTACTGTTGTTACTCTGCTTTGTGCAGAAACACGTGCTCTGCAGTGGAAGAGCGACTGAAGACCTCTCAGAAGTGATGTTCTTCAGCTTCTCATTAGAAAGCAAATGTTCTGACCTGAAAGACCTTTGTTCTTCTGGTTTTTCACTCAGCATTTTTCTTCACCATAATCACCCGCTGAGAAACAAACTTTTTTAAAATCACATCATCATTTATAAACCTCAAAATAAAAACAGTGGAAACGTTTTGAGCCAATGAATAAAAGAGGCTAAAAGAGTGTAAAATAACTGTGAAGTATAAAAGTTTGGGTTTTTTGGAACGGGTGTTTGTGAAGGTCTGAGCATTTCCTTTTTTTGCTGCCCCAGACTGTGGCATTAACTGTCACCGACACTGCAGAGACCTGGTGAGGATGGAGTGCCTGAAGAAACACAAAAACACCAGCGGCTCCTGTCCCTGCACCCCTGCCCCGGACTCCAAGGCGAAGGGCAACAGCTGGAGTGAGTATCTGGTCACAAACTCACCAGTTCCAGTGTTTGATTTCACCAAACCAGTCCTGTTTCCTGCCAGGTTCAGAGGACGAGACATTCGTTTTCCCCCAAAGCAACGAAACTGAAAACAGCAGGGGGTCAAAAAATGACACTGATGATTCAAAGCTGTCGGACCGCTCCACTCAGACAGAACCAGGAGTTTGGATGCCTCAGAAGGACAAATGGGGAGAGCGCCTCAACTTTGTTGTACATGCATCTCCAGAAAAAAGGGTGAGAAGGAATCTGCAACCTCAAAAAGATCAGTCAGATGATAGATTTTAACATTTTACTCAATTGATTTGGGATTTGAAACAAATAAACGTCCTGATTTCAAGTGAAGAAGCACAAACCAAAACAAGTAGGCAAATGTAAAGAATGTTGGAGCTGCTGGAGTCAAAAACAAATGAAGCACCAAGAATCTGTTTTCCCGGTGACCCTAAAAGGGAAATGTCGGGTTAGAAAAATGGATGGACTCTGTCTTCCTTTTTCATTTAAAGGCTAGTTGATCACCAGATTTTACAGGCGTGTGTGGAAAGTTTACTGCAGATCTCTGCTGGTTGTGGTTTTTGGGTTTTTTGGTTGTCTGGGCTGTGGAGGGTCATAGAGAGGAGCAGCTGCATCAAAAGTCTATGGAAATGGGTTTAAATTCACGTTCAGAACTGTCACAAATACGTTTAAGACACGTCTTTGGGCTCTACGTACAAAACACGTTGAAAGTAAAACCAGGTTGAACACCATCCATACGTCACTACCAAATCTGAAGTTCAACTGGTTTAACTTTCATGACGCGTTCGCTCGTTTTGTACGTAGAGCCTGAAAACTGTCATAAAAATGTGTGTAGCAATGTGTGAACGTGAGAGTTTCGAACACGGAAGCCAAAAAAGCGTGTTTACATACAGTAGACTCTCATTCGAAGAGGTTACCTGCCAGTAACACCAGTAACAGCACCAAAATAAAAGCCTTTGTCTCATCAGAAAAAAAACTGCAATAGTTTGAACTCACCTTCAACCTGACATTTTTTTTGAAGCTCCTTTAATGCTTGAATGCAGAAGTGAAATGCTCTGGTTGAATAAAAGCTCAGAAAGGTTCATCAGGTTGTTTTGTGCTGCAGGTCAATCCGCTGCCACAGAGAACAAGAGGAAGCTCCATCCCAGTGACTCTGCTGCAGAAGATGGAGGAGCTGCACCTGCACAAAGACAAAAGCAGAGAGCCGGACTGAGCGCACGTTTCTGTGCACGGACAAAGACACGGGCGACACAAACTAAAACTCATCAGATTTATGACTCCTTGACTGTGGAACACCAGCATTCCCGAAGGGACTTCCTGGACTGTCGAGCTGAGCCGTGGTTCATGGTTCTCTCTTCCAGTTTGGTTGTTAGCCTTCGGAGAATATTTCCTCAATAATTTAAGACCAGCTGTTTGTTTTTGGAGCAGGTGTGTCTTGGATTTCTGGTGCTAAAGATCTCAAACTCTTTCCTGATCCTTTCAGGTCAGAAAAAAACCTTAAAATCCTGGTAGACTTCACTTTGGCAGCTAAGACTGGGGTCATGAATTCAAGAGACCGAGGACAAGAAAAAAAAATCAGCTTTTATTTACTCTGCTTTGGATTGGGTGATGCTGCTGCGTGAAAAGATGAACACAACTTCAAGGAATTCTGTTATAGTACTTTTTAAAAAAACAAATATACAAACCAGAGGAAGACGCTCTGATCAAACGCAGGAGCTGTGTGTGAAAAACGGGAATAAATCTCTTTTAAAGCAGCCGTTTTAGCTGGATTAGAATGTATTCCATGGGAATAAAAACTGTTTTAATCAAAACCCAAAAAGGAACTTCCAAGCACGGTGGTGGTAGGTCCTCATGTGGGCCAGTTTCTGTCATTGTAGATGGGGAAAAACAAACAAACAATAAAGCTGTTGTGAGATGTTGACACACATGAACGAGTGAAACAAACTGAAGAACGGACGGAAACTTCTGCACAGAAATGAATAAATAAAAGCTTGTGCCGACCTGTTTGTTGCTGCTGGTTTGAAAAGCTTTTATTTTGAAGTAAATCTTTTCCCTTCAGGGGTCATCACAGCCAATCAGCTTCCTCCATCTAACCCAGTTTTATTCATTCATTTTCCAATCCGCTTTATCCCTTTCGGGGTCACGGGGTTGCCGGAGCCTAACCCGGCTACTCATGGGGGAAGGCAGGGTACACCCCTGGACTGGTCGCCAGTCTGTCGCAGGGGCAACCCAGTTTTATTTAGAAGAAAATAATATGCACGGACATTTCCCAAGATACTTTGAGGTGGATGTTCCCAAAACCGCCACATCCTCCTGACTACCAAAAAAAAAAGAATTTTGTTCAGTCAAAATGTTTTTTTAATTTGCCAAAAACTTTAGATCCCAGAGCCACACCTCTTCACACTTATTGAATTGAGAAGCTCCAGGCTGCATGGTGGTGTAGTGGTTAGCCTCACAGTGAGAAGTCCCTGGCTCAAACCCCAGGTGGGTCTTTTCCACGTGGAGTTAGCGTGTTCTCCTGGTGCATGCGTGGCTTTTCTCTGGTGTCTTCCCACAGTCAAAAACATGCTTCCCCGAATATTAACTGGTGATAAAGGTAAACTCTGCTTTTACTCAATAGTAGCTGGGATAATAGTAGCTGGAAAATAACCAGTTTCTTGGAAAACGGTGATATAAAAATTGTCATGTCCTCAGAGAAAAAATCTGTTGTACTTTTTTTTTTTTCCTTTTATACTCTGGTGTTAAAAGAAGGAAGGCGTTAACAGGTGTTTACAACTGTGTTTATTGTATAAAGACACAACAGCTTGCGCGACCGGTCAAAATCACTTTTTTCAGGTAGAAAAAATGTCATTACAGGCTTTAACTATTGGACTTATAATGAACAGCAATCACAAAGGGGGAAAAGGGGAGGGGCAAACAAAGGCAAATACAATTATTACCCAAAAGAAGCGGCAAAGATTCCTAATCAGAGACAAAGATTAAATACTACACCTATTAAAAAAAGCCTCATAATCCTGGTTTCTACGGCGGTAAATAAAATGTGCTCACTCTGAAGGTGAAAGTAAAAGCATGCACTTTGTTCTTCCAGTCAGAACACAATCAGGCGGGCTCCTGACCTCTTCTACCATTTACAATATTCTGTTCAATCTGAGTAAACGGCGATGGATCGTTATGGACATTCATTAATTGTTTGGAGACGCACCGCCCATCGACCACCTCCAAGCTCAAAGTAAGACTCAGAACCAAGATCTGAACACACCGCTGAGGAATGATAGCGACGCGGCTACGCCGCTGTGTGACGGTGGGCAGGGACGTTTAGTGACACTGTACAAACTCGGGTTCAGAGGTGCTGGGGAGGGGGCGGGGCCCACTGGGGGATGCAGACAGATGGAGAGCGGAGCTACTGGGAACCAGAGGAGGAGCCTTGGCTGCTCTGACCAGGATAGCCGCCATACTGGCTGTAATACTGGTTCCACTGGTTCTGGTTCTGGTAGTACTGCTGCCACTGCTGAGCGTACTGCGGGGTGGGGCAGAGAGGACAGAGCGGTGGTTAGGACGTGGTTACCTTCAGTGCAACAGATCAACAAACACATTCTCAGTGGTGTTGGAACCACAAACGTTCCTCCATCCGGTGACAATGAAATACCTGCTGGTACTGCTGGTTGTAGCTCTGCTGCTGCTGCTGCGGCGCCTGCTGCACCGGCGGTGGCGGCGCCTGCTGCTGCTGCTGTTGCTGGTGGTGGCTGTAAGTCTGGGCGGGGGCGGCCGGCTGGCTGTAGCTCTGGCTGTAGCCCGGGTACTGGCTGTAGTTGCCATAGTAATTCTGATTGTAGCTGCCTTGGTTGTAGCCTTGATTGTAGCTCTGGCTGTAGCCCTGAAGGAGGAGGAGGAGGACCATTCAGATGAGTGTGATGTGCTGACGGCGTCACTATGGGGCGTCGCTGCTCCGTACCTGGTTGTATCCTCCCTTATTGTAGGAGGAGGAGCGGTTGTAGCTTCCTCCAGACTGCTGGCTGCGATTGTAGCTACCGCGGTTGTCAGAGCCCCCGTCACGATAGCTATTGCCCCATCTGTTCTGGTTGTAGCTGCCGCGGTTGTAGCCTGTGAAACAAAAGCAAACATCCATAAAACTTTATTTAAACAACATGAAGAAACAGGGACGCAGTTTTTAAAATCACTTTAAGAGGAAATCCTCGGGTGTTGCAGGAACGGGAATGTTGCGGGAAAAAAACCTGCGTTTTACACAGATGAGAGTCTGGAACATGAGCAGTGCCGCAGATACTTGAAGATTAATACGGTTCAGATGAACTTTGGCCTTTTTTGGGACAAGATTTGGAACTTAAATCATTGACTGTCAGTTGGAAGGTCAGAAAAGCAACAGCAGCTCATTTTTATTACGGGAAAAGAATTCTGCAATAAATCTGATAAATGAATGAACATTTTTTCACATATAACTAGAATATGATCTTAATCTGTGATCCAATAACAGAGTTTAGACTGTAAACATTCAGGATAAGAATTGCTCTAAAGATCATTTTTGTCTTTTAAACCTTTTTGTGTTTCCTTTTCCGTTTACTCTTATGTTCCTGATCATTCGCCTCCATTATTTCCTTTAAATCGATGAGGCTGTGGTGGCACGTTCCTGCTGAGGAGCTGATGGGCTTTGTGCTGTCCTATAAATATGCTGCAGTTCACTCTGTTGTCTATGTGTTTGTTTTTATAAAAACTGTGGAGGAAAATAATACGTCTGATTTGTACGTATTGATGAACCTGATTAACGAAAGGCAAACAAGGTGACTGCAAAGAAAAGTAACTCAAAACAAAAAAAGAAGAAAAAATAGCGGTCGACAAAAATGAACCGCCCAAACTTTCCGTGTAAGTGGCGCCTGCCAAACCTTTCACCCAATGAGGAAACATGCAAAGAAAACTCCACTTTGGCCCTGCAGAGACTAAACTGGTTCAGAAGTGGACCCTCACCTCCTCGGTATCCCCCTCCGGAGTCTCCGCTGCGGCTCTGGTAGCTGCCGCGGGAGCCGTCGCGGTTGTCGTAGCGCTGGTAGCTGCTGCTGCCGCGGCCGCGGAAGCCGCCCTGCCTGTTGTCGTAGCGTTTCTCAGGGGGCGGCCCGGCCTTGCGGCCCTCGTCGTTGTACTGCTTGACCAGCTTGTCGGCCTCGTCGCGCTGCAGCTCCACAAAGGTCACGGCCTCCAGGAAGTCGCAGGGCTCGGGCAGAGTGAAGTTAGCTTCAGGAGAGAAGGACGGCCCATCCAGACAGAGGGATGGAGAGGCAGAAAAAAGAGGGGAGGGGGGGGTTGTAGTGAAGACCAGAGCAGCCACACCACCAGAAGAAACAAACAAACAACAGTTAGTACAACACAAGGGCGGAGGAAACAAACACAGTCAGAGCAGCTGATGAAAGCAGAGAAGAGAGAACAAACGTCACCTCCAGGGAGCATGGAGGAGACTTTTGTTTAAGCAGACACAGAGAGGGAGGGGGGGCTTCAGTAGAGGAGGGGGGCAACTAAGAGGTTGAGGTGAGAAGAACCAGCACTGCAGACCAAGGATGGGTCTGAATCACAGGAAGGTTCTGTTCTGGAGGCGAGCGCTCCGCCAATGAGGCCTGAACCCCACTTGGTTTGCAGTGCTTCTTCGGGGAGGGGGGGACTTAACGGAAAGCGGTAAATAACGGGCAAAAGAACAAATTTATGTGGGATGTTTAAAACAAATATTTCCAGTTCTGGTAAATCTGACCAAAAGGCTATGATGGGGGGAGGAGGGGGAGGGGGAACATCTTCCAAGATTGATTTTTATTTTTTTTAAGAGACAACACAGAAAAAAGTCAAAAAGTAGATCTGGTGTTTTATTGGTTGCTTCCACAGCGTTCCTACCTTTCATTTCTAACACAGCATGATCGGGCACATCCTTCCCCTGCTCATTGGTTTGCTTTAATGTTCGTTCTTTAAAATCCTCGTCCGTGGGACAAATTACAATAGCCTTGCGTTGAAAACCTTCAAAAGGACGCATTTTTCGTCTCCTTGCTGATCCATATACATTTGTCTAGCAATGGTGACAAGAAAGAAGTAGAAGCTTGTTTGTTATTGTTTACTTGTAATGGCTTTCCACTGGGAGGAAGCTGGAACCCTGCAATAGTCAAGTGAGAGAGGTTTGGCTTGGATGGCAGGCTAGGGTTTTTCACGAGCCTCTCATCACCCACAGGTTTTACCTCACGCTCTGCTCGCCGGCGCCCGGAGACTGCTGTTGGATGTTAGTAAAGAAAGGAGGGACCCCCCCCCCACAACGACTAAGAGTTCTGGTCTCACAGCAAACCTCTCCTCACATGTTCACCTGAAGGCGCAGCACGACGCGTTCTGCACAAACCTCCGTTCCAAACCAACAGAGCGTTTCGCTTCAGCCTCACTTCCTGTTTATTTAAAAGAACCAACACGAATCTGAACTAATGTCCTGAAGACGTCACGAGGAGAGCTTTTCATGATCCTAACTGAGCCAGTCAGAAGATCCCTGCTTTGGTGAAAACTACAAATGATGACCAGAAGGTCAGAACAGCAACATTTAAAGAGTCATAATCATTAAGAGACAGCAGTGGAGTTTGAACAGTCTGAACTGACACGACAACTCCGAGCTTCAGGGGAAGGCCTTTCAATCCCCAAACAAAAAGCCAACTTCAAACCTGTTTAAGGTTACAGACAATAACTGCAGAGAACCAGCAGAGCCCAGACTGACTGCCTGAAGGCGGCAGATACAGCGACACGTATGTACGTCGGTGTTAAGCATCTGAACAGGTTTCTCAGCTTTCTGGGGTTTGCTCATTAAAGTCATTCGGATCAACGTTTGATATATTTTCAAATCGTTCCCAGTGGTCTTTTAATTATGGTTTTGCAGTTTTTAGCCAAAAAAACTTGTGTTGTTTTCTAGTATAGTTTCTGCAGAGTGACAGAAGTCAATTAGAAATTGTGGGTGGGACTGTTGGTGTGGAGCACCCCCGCCTCTCCTTGCTTCTGAGAGGTCTCTGTTTACACTCTAGCTAGTCTCCCGCTAACTGTTCTGCAAGCGGATGCGTCAGAAAGGAGCAGAAGCGGGGGGAGGTGACCCGCCAAGCGTAATTTCTACATCAAAATGGGATTTTTTTTGTCTGCTCCTGATTTATGATTTGAATAACAAGTACTCAGAAATGCAGTTTAAGCTTAATTTCTTTCCTTTTCTTTGCTATAATGCCTGAAAAACTAGAATTTCTCTTTTTCACTTAACCACTAGATGTCAGCACGGAATCACCAATGTTATGTTGCCACTTTGACAACCTTACTTGTAGTTTGACAAAATCCAGCTGATTTTACCCAGAATGCATCCTTAGTTCAGAAGAGCAAATAATTCAAATTTCAATTCAACCTTTCACAATAAAACGCTCTTAAACTCAAACATAAAAAATAAATCCAAAACATTTTTAGGTTTATTTGATCAAAAACTGCAGCAAGACTGAAAAGTCCTGCAAAACATTTTTAACTTAAATTCACATATGCTGAAATTCTGTAATTTAATCAAAGACATTTACACCAATTTCTTGCTTACCAAAGTTACACTCAGAAAAAAAATAATTAAAATTTAAAGATTTTCTGCTACCTTCAGTGAAAAACATTTTTCATCGTTGCTTCAGCTCAGAAATGTGGAAGTTCACAGAAACCAGAGCAGATCATCATCATAACGCAGAGGGCAAACGTGACGGACACAGCAGTTCAAATGCAGAGAACATTCGTTTGAAACTCGGCTTTACGAACATCTCAGAGTGTAAAACTTCGGCATTTGCAAAGATTCATGCTTCAGTTTTTATAAAGTCTATACAGGTTTGCTTTAGCACAAACCCAACCAGTTAAAGAAACAGCTGACTCAAATTCAGAAAAAAGAACAGCCGTTTCCAATAAAACCTACATTAAACATGTGCGACACAAAGCTGGCTGTAAATCTGTCGAGTCCAACTTTGAAGAAACGTTTTCCAAACTGAACGTTAGGTTTAATTCTGCAGTTTAAGCTGGAAACCTTCCAAACACCAACTCGAGTCATTAAACCCCACTACTGATCAGTTTGTTCTTCTAACGGGTCCCTCCTCTTTCTGTGACTCACCTGGTCTTGGTGCGAGCTCTCGTCCCATTGCAGACAACGACAGACAGAAACAACCCACCTGCATGTACTCACAGAGTCCTCAGGAAAGCCTCAGAACCATTAGACCGACCTACCTGCATCCATGCAGCACAAGGATCTGAAAACCTAAACGCTGTTAGTCGCCACTTACCTCCAGCATCAATTTAACAAAATAAAACACACACTCAACAGTTCCAAGTATCTCACTTCAAAATAGCTTAAAGAAGCCATGGACTCTGTCTTATTGAATTAGCAACAGAAGGTGTTTTTCTTACTCACCAGAGCTTACTCGTTTCTCAACATCTTTACAAAGTCATGGTTTACTTGTACATTGTTGAAATTCACAAGACAAACAATACTGTAGTATGACAAGAAATAAATAAAGTGCAAATATACTGAAGGATGAAAACACGACATGTTCTGTCACTTATGAGAGCCATTACGTATTTTCTTTTACAAAAGCATGACAAAGCAAGTCACAAGAGGCTGATCAATGCTTCTTCTACTCTATAATACACAGAGACCCCCTGAAAGATAAATAAATAGTCCATTAGAGAGAAAGTGATCAGCAGGGCACATTGACTGACTGTGGTGAGTATCAGAAGGCAGAGGAGGAGGAGCAGCAGTACCTGATCCAGGATGTAGTTGCGCCTCTTGCGGGCGGCGATCTCGATGAGCCTGTTCAGACATTGGGTGGCCTGCTGGATGAGAATGTCCCAGCGTCCGGCGTAGTTCCTCTGGCGGCGCAGACCCATCACCTGCACAGCAGTTGCATTCAGGTTTAAAACGTTTGCATGAATTAGGCTTGTCTCAGTTTCTACTGCTCAGATGAAGGACATTTAGTGATGAAGACACGTCACTGTGGTTCTGTTGTAACTTACATGTTGTGACTTACTTGTACTTCAAAGTACAAGTAGTTTCAAAATTCAAAGTCCACAGACTCCAGGTGGAAATAAGTGGATTTTACCAGATTAAAACACTTTTAAAACAAATTTTTATTCCATTTTGTGGAAAGTTTGGTGAAATAAACCAAGCCTGAAGCTGCATTTGCATCAAAGCTGCCTCTTATATTAGGAAGGATTGATCCTTTAAAACCGGACCTGTCACCGATCACAGCAAAATAACAAACTGTCTGTGAAGTCTTTGACCGCTGACATTGATAACGCAATTCCAATGCGCCGCAAAGGCGTCGTTCTCCTCAGTAGCATCAGCTGGTTAATGTTAGTGAGTAAACACCTCACTACTGTAAAGGTTACACTTTACTACTGTAAAGTCTTGCTGTCAGGGGAAACCTGCTTTTCTTAGCTTCAGAATTCATTTGAATTACAATAATTGCGTAAATGGTTGAAGAGTTACAGAAATTCAAAGAATTGTAACACTGGAGCTATGGTTGCAGTGTTAAAGTTACACTCCGATCACCTTTTGATGCATCTTCAAAGCGTTAACAGTGGTCCTTTAACCATGATTATGCTGTTTTTACACAGAATAAACCGTCGTTTTCTATGACATAGCTTCTGCAGAGTAGCAGTAGTTCATTACAAACTGTCTTTGAATTGTGAGCAGGACTGTTGGCAGGGAGTAAGCCTGCCCTTACTTCCCATTGACCATCTGCTCACATGCTCTCCCACTAGCTTACAGCCCTCACACCCCTAGACAAACACCAACAAAAATGGTGAGCAAAATTGGAGCTATCCTGCTGCACAGTTCTGAGCCAACTCAGATGAAGAAAACAAAGACGTGCATCTCGTCATCGATCTGGTCATCTATGTGTGAATACATCAGAATGGAGCGGAGCAGGGAGCTTGTGGCATGCTCAATGTATTTTCAACGTCACATTAACGCTCTTTTTTCCAACTAGATTTTTAGTTTGCTCCCGATTCACTGTGGTTTGAATAAAGAAATACTCAGAAACACAATTTTGAGCTTAACTTTCTTTGTATATTTCTTCCACGATAAAAAAATGCCCGAAGAACATGTTCAGAACACCCTCAGTGGTTTTTTCAGTGCTTCACTGTCTTTGGACAGTGAAGGTGGAGCAGTTTCATTCAAGCACGTCTTGCTCTATAGTGACACAGGGGCAGTTAAGAAAAGAGAAGAGTAACCAACCATTAACTTGACTGAGACACAGCAGTTTGCATTTACTGCAGTAACGTCAGTGACAGAGCAGTGAAAGCTGGCTACCTTATTGCAAATGAGTTGGTGCAAACATCCAATCCATTTTCAGATGGTGAACTTGTGAAAAAATGCATGCTAAAGGCTGCAGAAGCCATGTGCCACAAAAAGCAGCCGACCTTTGCCAACATAAGTCTGTCAAGGATTACGATTGCAGATACAAGACCTGTCAGGATACTTGGGCAGCCAAATGAAGGACAGAATCCAGACATTTATAGATGAAAGCACAGACATCGCAGATATTACACAACTGTGCATATTTATTAGTTAGTTCATATGATGGACACACAACAACAGCTGATGACATAGCTCTCTAGTTACTGCGCTGGACAATGTGGAGCGAACTGGTCTTGTGATGCCAGTCTGGCCACCTCAATGGTCAGGAAGAAGGGAGGCGTTGCCACAAAATTTTGGCAGCCAACGCAGAAAAAGATTTTTGAACATTTCATTACATTTTGCACACTTGGAGGACATTGTGAAATGCGTTGCTACACAGGATTTTAATCCTGATATTGATGGCCTAGTGAAGGCCAAACCATGCCAGGTTGGGAAGAGTAATGGAGGTTAGCTCCAAATCTGTATGTTCACAAATATTTTCAAGTTTAATTTTGTTTAATTTTCATTGATTTGCACATTTATATTTTAGGCAGGGTATTTAATTTTTTCTCTATGCCCCTCTTTAGTTTACTATCGGGATTGCTTCAATGTCAGATGTAAAATATTCAGTTTGTAAAAAATTGAATAAACTGTTGTTTGGGGGGTAAAATGCATTTTAGTTGAAATCCACTGGCCACTGTGAATGAATGTCTAATAATAGCTCAAAAGAAACAGTAGTTTGAACACACTTCTTTCCCAACTGAGAAACAAAACAAAACAAAAACAAAGCTACAGATAACAGGTTATTTTGCTATTATGCTACTGGTTCTTCCTCCTTAAGATCAGATGGGTTGATTGTGGCCCGAACCAAAATGAGTTTAACATACCCGCTTTAAAGATAAGATTAATAAGATTTTCATATACAAAGTTTTAATGGGTATCATATTTGAGAGATCAGGCCCCAGAGCTCAATGATGATTTATTTTTTCTAAACAAACAAAACATAAACAAATGTCACAAATGTGTAAATCCAAACATGAAAAGTGTTAGCATAATGCAGTTACTAAAACTCCACTATTATGCAAACTAGTTTGGTAGAATTCTGGAAAACCAAACATTTTAGTTTTTTTGACAAATCTTGTAGTTCTCAACCTTTTTATTTTGCATAATGGTAGGTTTGAAAACAGTTTCTGTGTTTGTTGAGACAAAGGTGTACTCTGCATTTCTGACAGTACACGTGGGTTAGGTGGCCTGAGCAGCACTTGCATCTCTGTCGGAGTTCCCATGTTGGGAAATGATCCAGGCCGTCCTTTCTCACATCGGGGGGTACCTCAGTGGTTTTCCTTTTGCTCAAAGTGCTCAGGGGTTCGACGCCAACGAAAGAAGAAAGCAGGTTTACAGCTTTGTTGTTATACCATCTCACGATGATGTTGTTCTCCTGGTTGACTCTGAAATCCAAAGAGCCTCTTCCCTTTGTCTTTAGTTCTTTCTCATCCATCAGTTGGCAGTTCTTAACCCTGTTCATTCGGACTATGCCTATGTAGTAGATTCCTCTTTGTTTCAAGTGCTCAACCAGTGGAACCGACGTAAAAAAGTCATCTGCAAAAACTTTGTGATTCCTTCCTGGTGGAAGTGTGGAGGTCATTTTCAAGACAACATCTCCTACAGCACCAATTTCAGATTTCTCTTTGTCAGAATTTTCTGCCCCTTGACACACGTCAAAGTCATAAAGATAGCAGCTCTGCCCAATACGTCCCCACATTTTGATGCCCCACTTGTGAGGATTTCCTGGCATGTAGCAGCGTAGATGTGATTTTCCTTTGTAAGGCACTATGATTTGGTCAACAGCGTGACATTCTTCAGGCGGTACACAAAGAAAGCGATTGCGAAGTTTCTCTAACCATGGCCTGAGTTTCCACACTTTGTCTTTTTTTTCCTCCTCTGACACATTAAGGTTGTCCTGAAAGTGAATCTGTGCCAGCAGATTCAGGAATCGACCCCGTGACATCACATCACAAACAGCAGGGTACCATGTCTCCATCTCCCAGTAGGCTCGTACATTGGGCATCTGTACCAACCCCATGTGCAGGTACATACTAAGAATTTGCTCAATTTCTTGAGCATTTGTGTTCAGTGAAGTTCCGATTTTCTGCACGCTGTACAAGTTTGTTTCTTCTGAAATTTCCTGCAGCATTTCGTCAGTCACAAAGTCTTTAAAATACATATAGGTTGTCCAGTTAAGTCTCTCTTCAGTCCTCTTTGACATATTCCACAAACTCAACAGAAGGAGGTTCAAACTGTTGTTGTTTCCATTGATACACCTTTCGTTTCCCTTCACTACTTGCTGATGGCTTTAGTGACGTGTCCTCTTCTAGGCTTTCATCATTATCACTGCTATCTTGGTTTTCCAAAATCTCTCCAGTAGGAGTACATTCCTCTTCTTCTTCCTCCTCATCTTCCCCTAGTGGCTCCATGTCGCTTGAATTCCCATCCACAATCTTTTTCAGAACATCTTCGACACTGTATTTTTTTGCCATCTAAAAATACAGTAAATTTTAAGTGAAAGTAGTAAGCAAAAGAAGTTACAAGAACAGTGCTCCCTTGCTATAATACAGTTCACCTTTCGCAATCTTTCAGACTTAGTGCAATTTTGTGCACTTAAAAAAATTTTTTTTAAATTAACAGCGCATTGTGTTCTGCGTCCTGATTGGTTATAGACCATGGTCAATCTCCTCTGTGCCGTGTCTTCTGTACAGAATGAGTTCAGCTTGCAGTGATTATCGTTATTTAATTCTATAGACTTCTTTTCTACAGGGCTTGAAGTTTGAGAGTTTAAACAAGTTAAAAAAGATGTGAAAATGTTTATGTCTGCCTGAGAAGTGTATAAAGTGTGTAGTGAGAAGTTTTAAAGAATCTATAAACCTATCTTGGGGATTTTACAGAAAGTTACACTACTATCGCAATAAACTAGGAACCACTGTTATTGTATCATGGCAATACCAAACTTGTCATCAAACATGCTACAGCAAGTTATGCATCTAGTTTATATTTTCTTTTACTCTAAATATACCATTATGTCATATAAAAATAAAATACACGTTACTGGTTAATATTACATATACAATCAAATCACGACTGTCAATCACATGACCTCGTACACCTCGTGTATCAAAATTGATGTGTTATGATTTTTAACCATTGACTGTATATGAGAACTGGACTGAGTGAACACCCACCCGCCCATCTTTCCAAACAGGAAGTACCTGCTGGTTCCAAGAAGCCAAAATTCCATAGACTTCTATAGAGAAATAAACAGCTATTTCTCAATCGCTCTATTTGTCTGAATTATTGCTCTGATACCTTTTTTTAAACATGTTATTGATAATCTAATTTTTTAAAATATTTTTTCTGTAGTGCAAGTTATAAACTGACCAATTAAATGCCTCAATAGGAGGTGGTGCCTGCTGGCCCCCACATCCAATGTTTGAAACATTTGATTGACAGATTTTGTGAACCTTTCAAGTGATAGAGGTATACCTAGATATCGACCGATATGATTTTTTTCCAGGGCTGTGACGGATACTGATTTTTGTTGGTCAAGAAGGCCGATAACCAATATTTGAAGCCAATATTCATTTGCTGTGATAACATTGGGGAAAAAATTTAGAAAGATAAAGACCAACAATTAGCTTTGTTTATTAAAAAAAAACAAGTAAATCAAAATCAATAAAAATAGCTCATAGACATGCAGGGAGAAATGGGCTCCGCAACATCATTAAGATTTTTTTTAAAGTTAAAGTTCACTGAAATATTTTTAGTAAATACATTTTGAGAAATAGCTGACTGGTAAATCTTCAGTAGTCCCAGTTCAGCACCTTGAAGTTGTGACACAAAAAACACAGTTGTTCTGCATTTTCTCGGGCGAAACGGCTTTTCGTGGGTTCGTTGATTGTAGACTCTCTCTGAGGAACTGATGACGGTGGTGAACAAAGAAACTTCCTTGCATGTTTTGCAAGTTCTTTGAAGCGCCCTTCAATCTGTCTCCACCACAGAAGTGGGTCCCCATTACGCCAGTTGATCACTGGTTCCTTTAGGTATAGATGTAGCTCATCCTCAAACACAGCTACTGGCCAGGAGATCATCTGTGTGGTGGCCAGCAGAGAGCTGAACATCTCAACAACACGGCAGATGCCTGTTTTCTCCGATGCCTTTTGTGGGCATTTCCATCATCCTTGTGTGTCCTTTGTGTGATCCTCCATCTTGATTCCTTCTGTGACAGGTTGCTCTTCTGGAATGGTCTATTGTGTGACAGCATCCTCTTCCTCTTTCAACCAGTCTTTGGCCTTGCTCAGTGTTGTGTATAATGAAAATACACGACTCTTGTAAAGTCTTGTCTAAGAGACAGCCAGCACCACAAGCTTTGTCCCTTCCAATTTTGAGAAACGTTCAAGGCTCTCCCTCATGGATTGCCTGAATGTTCCAATGGCTTTTGTGGAGTGCTCCCCATCATCTTGTAGTGCATCTTCGGCACAGACAGGCATGGAATGATGCAGGACATCAATGAGTTACTGTCGTTCATCTGGAGTGTCACTTCCTCCATTAGGAGCAGAATTTCAATTAAATTAGACACAAGATCTCAGTGTAGCGCAGTGGGGCTTGGGAATTCTTCATATTTACCAGAGAAGAGGTTAAGTGCACACATCTGAGATGGCTCTTCGACTTGAAAGACCATCATTAATGACAAGTTGCATGACACTGAGGTCTAGCAGTTCAGTGAGTCTCTTTCCCCTCATAATTTTTGCTCTGTTGTTTTGAAGCACTAGTACCACACACTCTTTGCTTATCTTTCATTCCTCAAGCATAACAAAGACCATCTATTTCAGGTATTCCTCAGTGTGGGACCCATGGATCACTTGTATTTAGTAGAAGTTGCTTTGTTGTCCATTCATTATCAATGAAATGGCATGTCAGGCTCATGAGAGAGACTGTCTCACCAGCAGTCAATCGTGAAGGAGAGAAAACAGTCAGCATTGTCTGGTTGAATCAGAGTTTTGATCTTGTCCACAACATTATGGTAAACTTCTGGGAGTTTTTCGGTTCCGTAATAATTCTCACTTTTAAGTGCATTTCTTGGCTCTGCTGCAGTCATAAGGTGCTTAAATCCAATATCAGACACTACCATGAATGCATGGTCATCAATGACTCTAATGGCCACATGCTCATATCATCCTGCTTAATCATGCTCATCATGTTTGAATCGTGAATGAATGCCAAGTTACTGTGGTTGCGAATGAAACTGCTCCAGCTCTTTTGTTTTTTCTTTTCAAACTGCACGATTGGTCAATATTATGCTACGTACACACCGGTCATATGATGCACGTTCAAAAACACAATGTACATGAGTTCTGTAAAGCACTTTTAGCGTACGGTGTTCACACTGAGCTGTCGCAACCAGATACTAGCACAAGTACCTACAGCTGGAAGAGTGTTGGTGCAAAATGTCAAAGTGGTGAAAATCTGGTGAATCTTCCTCCAGACTTTTTCTTTCACAGCACTATTCTCATAAATGAAAGACTGTGTCATACAATTCCATCCAGGAAAAACTTGCAAATATTTATTTCTACTTCATGATCAATGTTCAAACAGTTGGTACTTTTGTGTTTTGAGAAAAACGTAACCCACATGACATTACCAAATCTAAGTCCCTAAATTTCACGCATTTTGTGTGTAGAGCCCAAAAACTGAAAACTTGTGCAGTGACACATGAACACAAGACTTTTGAATGCAGAAGCCTGAAATGCGCAAATATGCTTGTTTACATAAGTTTTTAATTGGAAGTGGCTGTTTGAACACACGTTGCTGAAGGCTGTTGTAAACGCAACATTAAAGATGGGATTTGTGGCTCTTTGGAGTGAGCCAGAGGGAATGGATTTGTTCAATTCAAAGAGCCCCTTCAAAAAAAAACGGTATCATTTTGTTCTTCTTATATTTATTCAATTTTATCCAGACAATAGTCCCAAGGAGGAACGATGTGTTGAGATCTGGATCAGAATAGTTTAAAACTCAGATTTTTACATTGACCCTTTGTATGAAGTGCATGTCTACCATATGTGTAAAACTACTTTGCACTTTGTGATTTAAGCAACACCTAAACACATGAAAACATTTATTTTAGGTGAGTAAATAGGATCGAATCGTTCAAAATGAACCAATTATGACTATTAGGGGTGTAACGAATTATGGAATTAACTGAATTGACCCATACCATTATAAAATTGTTTGAAAATTAAATAAGTGTATTATTTCGATGTTGTAAAATACCCTTTAGATTGGTAGGTTTATTTTACCATAACGTAAAAACAACCAAGTACCATCACAGCGGACAACACATATGTGATGCAGCAAAAACGGATGAACCATCATTCCAGTCCAATGTGTGGAAACTTTGAATTTAGCAGAGACATGTGACCATACAGTGTGCTAGAATGTTCTATTAATGTTACCTTTGGATTATTCTGATGTGGAAAAACAACAGTGGGCTGAACTTTATTAAACTAAAATGCGAATGAATTTGACATTCATTCCTGTTTACTTGTTTGTTTGTACACATATTTATTTACACTTGATTATCTTGAAGAAATACAAGGAATCTGTAAAACTTCACCTGCACTGTTCAGTACCAGGTATTTATCTCTGAGTCACACTGGTTGAAGTTTTGGCTAAAGATGTCCTGGATCTATTTTAGATCAGTGAATCAGATCCAATCGGATCGCTCAAAATAAACCAATAATCTACTATGAATTGTATTAGCAACCACAAATTATGATATAATCCAAATCATTAAAATGAATCGTTACACATCTAATCGTTACGCCTACTCATAGTCAATATGTGTTGGGGCTGAGCAGAGAAGTAAAGGAGTGTAAAAATATAAAAACAGTAGCGGGGTAACACCCTAGTTGCTATTATTATGACATGCAGAGAACTGAGATGTTCATTAAAATTTCAGGAGAGTTTTCTGTTTTTACATACCTTCAAAACATCCGTTCACCCGAGCTTCTCCACGCTCTCCCGTGTTTGAGAATCCTGCAAACAGTTTGGCTTCTGATTTGCTCTACCCCTTACCTGTGCATGATTTGCATAACCAATCAGAAGACTTTGTGTGCAGGACATTTCTGGAGACAGAGCGGCGGCATCTGAGCCAAAACAACCATTACAAAATTGACCAAGGAGGACGAAAAATCGGCACCGGTTGATCCCTAGTGTGGACTTTCAACAAGCTTACTCCTGATTGGTGGGAGTGGTTCTTCTGGCAGCGTTGACTCAGACCGACCACTGCTCATTCACACATAGTTCCAACATGGCAGCATGTGTATTGCAAAAAATGGCGACTGGATTGACTTCATTGGTTGGAGCCAGAAGTAAACCATTTTCTTTGAATGTTGTGACAGTCAGTCCTGTTCTCAGATACAGTCAATGGTTTCAACACAGTTTTACTAAAACAGTTTTTGAAATTGTAAATGTTTTCACATTGGATCAACCTATTAACTGCTCATATTGATGTTTCAGTACGAATTTTCATGTTTTTCTTAAAGAAACATTTTCAAACTTGGCAAAGTTCTTTCAAAGTCACTTGTGTCCAATAATTGAGTCATGGTAATCTTGTAGTGGGACTGTAAGGCCTTCTAATGTGTGAATTACTACCCTCTGCTGGATGATCTGTACACTGCATGGATTCGATTGTATAAATCAGGAAAAAATAAATCACACTGCTCATGTGAAGGGTTGTAACTCATGTTTCAAATATTACCTTTGGTGCTATTTTAGAGAACACGAATATGGTATAACTAGAGTTTAAAAATCTGACATAAAATCTGTAACAATGAAAAATTCCAAGTTTAAAAACAAACTTAGATCTGGTTAATGTGTTAGTGAAAACACACCTTCATCTTATCCATGATGGCGTTGGTTCCCAGGATGTTGTACTTCTTCTTAGGGTTTGCCTCAGCATGCTTTATGGCCCAGGTGGTCTTTCCGCAGGCAGGAAGTCCCACCATCATTAAAATCTGAAACAAAGGACAGGCTCTGGTTTGTCCAACACTTTCTTCCATTTTAAAATGAGTTGTTTTTTTAATTAATTTCAATCACTGCTAACTTCTTTCTTCAATCATGAAAGCCCTACCTCACAATCGGACTTGCTGGCAGGTCCTTTCGAGCCTCGGATCTTCTCCTCCAAAGACAGATTATGGATGAAGGTGTAGCCCTCCATCGGGGGGAAGGACGGCTCTCGCTTCTGTCCAAAGTTGAACTCAACAGCACAGTTCTTCACCAGCACGTGGGGGAACAGTGCGCGTCCTGCCAGGGCCTCTTTTGTTGTCCGGAAAGCCACGCCCAAATCAACTCCGTTCTTGGAGTAACCTATCTCCACCTCATCACCACTTTCAAAGTCCTGAATTTACACAAAAGAAATCAGGAATCATGAGAATTTATTTCTAACAGATTTGGTACTGCAGGGTTTGCTAACTCTGTTAAAAAACAAGGAGAAAAAACTATTTTGAATGATTTCCCAACGCTGACTTACAATGTAGCAGCCGATGACATCATTTTCACCAAACTTCTCGCCATAGTCTGCAAACTTGCAGTCGCTGGATTTCTTTCCCGTGCCGCCGTAACCAAAGGAAAAAGGCTCCTCACCTACAACACAAAACCCAGCGCTTCAGATTCAGTTGTTCTCACGTCAAAGTCACTGTCACCGTGGCAACACGTGCTCTTCTCACCCAGCTGAGTGCTGCAATGGTCCAGGGACCATCCAATTCTGACCACGTGGGGATCAGGCTCACTGGAGGGAAGATGCTTCACTTGAATTTCTTCGTTGATCTAAAGACAAAGTTTTAGGGTCAAACATGCTGATGACCCTCTGAGATACCCACAAATACAGGATAACAGAACTTTTTCCATACTTTAACTGGACCTGAAAACTGCAGTCTGTGTGTTGCATCAAGTCAAAAATAGTTGGAAGGAGCCATTTTGATTTTTGACAATTTCAAAAACAGGGTTTTAATGGTTTTACCTAATAACCATGAAAAATCAGGAAAAAAAAAAAACCTGCATCAAACTCATTCACGCTCCAGGGTGCTTTGTAACATTTTTGGGTAATAAAACATTTACTTTAATCCAGAACCATTGACTGTATCTGAGAACTGGGCCAAATGCGACGTCATCCATGGAAAACGGTTCACGTCTGGCTCCAACAAAGTGGTGTCAATTCAATAGTCATTTTTTCGCGATATGGACACTGCCATGTTGGAGCCAAACGTTGTCAGTAAGAAGTGATTGGTACAAATTGTTCTGAGTCAACGTTTCTATGGCAACCACTCAGGCCAATCCGGAGTGAGTTTGTTGAAAGTATTCACCCCTACTTGAAAGCTGGCCACAAATTTGTCAATCGAACGTTTGGACATGGGGGCCAACAGGCTCCACCCACTTTTAATGTAAGAGTCTGATTGGTCAGTTCATAACTTAAATAACTTGTGATAATGAAAAAAATATAATGAAAAAAAAAAGATTATTAAAAACACTTTTTAAAAAAAGGTATGAGAGCAAGAATGGTTCTCTGACCAATAGAATGACTGACCAAAGCTGTTTATTTCTCTATAGAAGTCTTTGGGATTTTGACTTCTTGGAGCCAGCAGGTCCTTCTTGTTTGGAACAATAGGAAGAAGGAGTCACTCAGTCCAGTTTCTTATAGTCAACGGTCCAGATGTGATATGCTGGCTATAACTGAACCAGATAAATCTTTGTATTGTCAAAACAAACCAACATCAGAAGAAAAACAGTAAATCACCTTCATCTCGTAACACACGCGGCCTTTGGCGACGCCATGAGTTGCTCTCGCTCCCGCCCATAAGTAAGCAAAGCCTTCAATGGTGAGTGGATAACCGCTGTAACGATCCCGGGAAACTTTGAAATGCAAATCACAGTTGTCTGGAAAATAGAAATTGGCAGTTAAAATCATTTCTGAAAATAGCGCTTGCATAAGAAAAACTCACTTTTTTGCTCAGATAAGTAATGTTTGGAAGTTTCTAAAACTTCAAGTTATCTTTTTAAGTTTTAGCCGATAAGGTCTTTGTTTTACTACTATTAAAACAACGCAAGACTGAAATCCAACGAAGCAGAAAAGTTGCTGAATCAGCTTTTTGGTAAGTTTTTTTTCTGATATAAAGATTACTAAAATTGTTGGCCTGTTTTGTCTTGCAGACATAACGGACCATAAATAACCTTTAAAATATTCACGACAGCGCCATAAAACTCTCAAACAGGTTTTAGCTTGCTGTAAAAAAGCATATCTTACATGTATCAATGGTAATGAGAGTGTCGTCTATGCCCTCTTCCTCGTCTTCAGCCGGAGGCTGTGGTGTTCGGGATCTATGAAAGATAAATAACAACTCAGCGAATGGAGTGAACGCAGCCTTCACCTCAAACCTGTTTGTCTTCGCTAAGAAGGGAAATAGGTGATGATGATGTGATCACCTCTTTTCCTCCCGGTGCTCATAGTAGCTGTAGCCTCTGCTGTCATCATAGTGTCTCTTGCGGCTATAGCTCCCACCTCTGTCTCCATCCACTTTGACCTGCTCTGGTGCCTGCTGCGGTTCGGATGGAGTATCCTCCCGTCGTCTCTCAGCCGGCTCGGTCTCATCTTCAGCTTTGACTTCCACTTTGACTTCTTCAATGAAAAATAAGACTGCTTTAAAAGGTGAAGTTTCTCTAAAAACCAGGACATTTTTTGTGACAGCAGAAACTCAGTGAACTCATCCATGTGGTGCATCAGGCTGAAAAATGACCTTGTGTGCTTCTGGCATGCTGCTGCTGCTGCTGCTGCTGCTCCTCCTCCTCCTCCTCCCCCCTTTCCACTTTAATCTCTGGTTTGGCCGCTTCCTCAAAGGTCATGCTTGCCCCCTGCAAATCATCGTCGGCGGTGAAGTCAGGCATGGGGAGACCTGAGTCAGGCGCCTGCTGAGATTCGCTGGCCTCCACTTCTGCGTCCTCTTCCTCATAGTAGCCACCTGAATCCCCACCTTCTTCTTCCCCTTGAGGAGTGTTACCTTCTCCATCTTCATCACCATAGTCTTCAGCTGCTTCTGCTTATCATAAAGAGTAATTAAATTGTTATTCCTTCATCTAGCCTGAAAATTAGTAAACACTAAGCACATTCCCTTCTATAAAAATCCACTCAGTCATAATAACCGATTTCATAGTAATAAGAAGCTCCATAATAAAATGGCAGGTGAAAACTGCACAAACCGATAACAAATTATAACTTTTCTTTTGATGAGGTCTCATGATTTGTGTGGAAATGTCCCCTGGATTAACATTAAAACCTTCAACAGCTCACTGTATTGGTCTGAAAAATGATATACTGACTTGCAACAGAGGAATAAATAAATCTATAAATAAAACTACTTTCCAAGATAAGATCAGAAATTGGTGGAATAATGCAAACTTTAAAAAAAAGTCATTCTGCCACCTTTAAATCAAAAAATGTCTTTGGATATGTAACATATTTTCATAACAAACAAAACACATGAACAAACTTCAAAACTTCTTTAGGATTATGACAAAAAACCCACAGAAACTAAACATTTACTCATACCACAGTTCTGCATTTGAATTAGTTTAGCTTTGAACTTTTGGCAAGATCGGAGGGGAATCATTAATCATTATTTACCTATTAAAGTACACAGTGTGCAGTCAATCATATTTTATATGTTCTAAACCTGATGTTTGATACTTGAAGCTTTACCCGTTTACATTTACAAACTCTTTAAAGTCACACTCCAACTATATTTTTATTTAAGGTAAAAGCATTACCGGTGGTCTTTAAATTATTAAGCAGTTTTTAGCCAAAGCCATAAAAAAAACAAAAAAAAAAAACCAACCCTGTGATGTTTCTTAAGACATATTTTCTGCAGAGAAGCTGGAGTTCATTAGAAATTCACCTCTGGGTTGTGGACGGGACTGTAGTCTAAGAAAACCCAGAAAAAGAGTACAAAAACGTTTTTTTTTTTTTTCTAACTTGTCCTGTCCAACAGCTGAACAAACAGATATGAGCCGAGAGCCTCTTGTATTAGACAGATTTTACTCTTACAATCGGGGGTTATAAATCATAGCGAACACAAAATGTATGTTGGTATAAGCCCCTTTTGTAATTTAAACCAAACTTTATTAATATTGATTTTTTTTTGTGTGTCTTTTTTGTTGGACCGGACGGAAAAGGAAAGGGGGAAAAGGAGAGAGTTGGGGGGTGGAGGGGGGAAAGAGAGATGGTGGACTATAGAAGTTAGAGAAGGACTACTGGGAAGGGAAGGTAGAGTTGTTAATCTACAGGCAACAAAATGCTGGAGCTTATACCCATTGCAATAGTGAATGTTGGTCTAAAATGGGCACGGCCTGTCCACACACTCAGCTGTTACATACCTGCCGGCTCCAAGAGTGTTCACAAACTTGTCCACATCCAGTTCACACGCACACTTGTGCATACCAACCAACACATGTAAAGCATTACATTCTGTCACGCACACTATTTGAAGGTGCAAAGGTGAGCCGACGCCTGTGCTCAGGTGAATGTTGTTAAGCTGAAGTGGATGATGGAATGCACAAAAAAGGAGGGAGAACCCCCAGCCATCCCCACACCAAGACACCCAATACAATGTATTAAAAGAAACTTTTTAGTAACATTTGCCATTAAGAAAAAATCTAAACGTATTCTTCCCCCAATTATTTTCTCTTCTGTCAGAAATTTCAAATACAGCCAGGGAAACACAACCCTCTGTTATTGAGCGCTGTGAAGTCACTACAGAAGTTCTGTCCATTCAAATCAACACAACACTGATCACCAAGTACTGACCTTGTTGCTCTTGAGCATCATCCCCGTCCTCGTTGTCCTGGAGGTCCTCACTGAACTCTTCTTGCTCTCCAGCATCCCCCTCAACTTCAGCCTCCAGAGCGGCTTTCAGCCTCTCCACCAGGTCAGCCTTCAGGCCCCGGGTGTCAAGGCCGCGGCGCTGCAGCTCATCCTTTAATTCGTTGACTTTCAGTTTCTTCACGTCTAAACTCATAGTGTATCCCTGCTTGTATAGTCTGTGGGGTGTTTTCCTTAAGCAAACAGGCAGAGGAAAGAAAAATTAGGCGCCCAGCTAAACCGAAGCGCCTAATTTTCAAATCATTTGTGCAGCGCGGTGTCTCCAACAGACTACGCTAGCGTGGCTAAGCTAGCTCATCCATTTCAACATTTACGGAAGACACATATTCTAAGCGCGCGAAGCACCATCTGTTATTGTCTTCAAAGGTCCATATCTCTGCTGAACAAAAATAACATTCCAATCTAAAAACAATATTTAACTATCGTCGATCTATATTTATGTCGCTAACACAGCAACAACCTTCCTAGCTTGTTAGCTAACATACCTACCAACCTTCACAAAACAGGTATCTCTAAAAACATGCATGTTGCATGTCCAAATATAAACTATCTTGTATTTATTTCACTTAATGCACGGCACAGTCAGTTGATATTACAGCGAATAAGCAAAATACAATTCAAAAACAATATTGAGGCCTACCTGCTTTTCCGCGGGTTGCGCGGCAAGACGTAGGAGAAATCTGAAAGAACAACTACTGCCCCCTAGCGGCGCTACATCGAAGTTCAAAACAGACACTTTGCACATGCGCAGAATTGTTGTCAATTTTAAAGTTGAATATTTCGGTTATGACAGCAAACCGACCAAAAAAAAGTTGTTTCTTTCTGAAAAGTTGCATTATTGGAAGTGTCTTCAGTATTTTTAAAATTATAGATGTGAAAAATATCCTCTTAATAAGTTTGAATGACCCATTTGTTGTTTATGTTGTCCTCATCACTCAAAACATTAGCTCAGAATGATTAAATAATACATTATCTGCTTACTTCTTATGACACACATTAGCAACACAGTACCGCAGCTTATTTCACTCCATCTTTTATCCAGTTTTTGGTTTACATGACACAAAGTGAAACAACAATACAGGAACCTTTACAGACACTTTTTTTCAAACATAACTTTTACATTTTATGTCAAGTTGTGTTTTTTCTAGCTTGCAAAATAGTTACTGTAACTTTGAACTGAAAGCAATCAAGTACACAATGAACAACGACAGCTTTCTGACTGGTTACTGGATTAAAAAGATGAAGAAATTTGCAAATGCTGTCACAAAATATATTACCTGTCAGGTCATCTTTACACAGTGCTGTACATCATGTGTCTAATGTACAGTCAACTTTGTAATCCACAATTAGTCAACCAGATATAACCACTATGAATATCATAGTGATTCTTTTAAAACTAATAGCTCAAAATGAGCAAATGACTGGTTTAAACTCCACAAGTGCACTGAAATCCACCTTATTCAGTGAAATTCTACAGCAGCGAGTCAAGCTAATAGCCTGCAGTTTTCCGCCTTTTAACACACAGATCAGCAGTATGTAAAACTGCTACTCTAATCATTTCTTTGTGGGAGCAGGGGCGGGAAGGGAGAGAACCAGCCTGTTAACTTCTCTCAGTTGAGCATCTAAAGTCTCTGTTATTAGTGTTAGCTCCGCTATTTGAGTCTGTAGACTGATCATGGTCTCGTTTAGCTCCTCCTCCTTGCGGCGAGAGTTAGCAGCTTGTCTGCTGTACTCCAACACCATGCAACCGCCACCAATGAGGAAGATGATGGCCTCCCCCAGCAGCTCTGCGCCCAATTCTGCAGCTGCCTCCTCATTCAGCGGTTTTATGGTGGAACCCCGAAAGCCCATGATCCGCATCTTTGTTCTCATCTCGATCCAGTGATAAACTGTCAGGATATACAAAGAATATGGAGTCATCTTGACAAAAAATGTTTCAGTTGATTTAAACCAGGAGTCTGCAAGCTGCGACTCCAGAGCAACACGTGGCTCAGTCACTCACACACACACACACACACACACACACCATTGTGGCTTTTAGGTTAAAAAAAATAAAAAGGTTTGTAATTTTAAAAAGTAAGTAATAAAGTATAAAGAAAAAGTAAAGAAAGCTAATTCAAACTTTAATAAACTTTTGTGCATCACAGAAAATCAATTAAAAGTCAGTAAAAACAACCAGAATTCAAGTGCACCACATTATAAAACAGATTTTATAGCAGAACAAATTTAAGAAATTTAAATGTGCCTTGTGGTACAGGATACAGAAATGGTCACTTTTTTAGACCTGATTTAATCTCAGTGAATTAGATTTACAAATTACTGGCTGAGATTCACCACAGATGGTAAAATAAAACGTTTTCACACTCAAACATTACTATACATACTACATTTGCTGCATTAAGATTATTTTTAATTTTATTTTTGACGTGTAAAAGACTTATTGCGAAAGGGTGTCGAGTCTTCAAGTGAAAAGCTAATTGTAGCATTACCCACCAGTGTCTTTTTTTTTTTCTAAAAGGTGAAACAGGACTTCATGGCTCCAACCGGACTGTTGCTAGAAAGAAATCAACCCGAATGGCTCTTTAAGTGTTGATGGTTGCTGACCTCTGATTTTGTTTTCATGCTAGAATCCAGATTATCCCCTTTTGTACTAAAAAAAACCATGTAAATGTATAAGAAAAGGAGCAATGGCAGTTTTATAGATTTTTTGTCAAGTCTAAATCTGATGTTTTAAGTAAAAAAATAAAAAAGTAAATAATTAATTAAAAACAGCTGATTAAGCGCCATGTTTTAGGAGGTTAAGTGCTCCGTCCTGTCCTCCTTGGATAAGTTTTTCCAATGACAGAGAAGATCCGCACTCTTCTATCTTCCCTCAATCGTATTGGCCAAACTCAGATTTAACGGAAACCGATTGGACGAGGAGGTATGCCACGATCACTGTGATTGGTCGAAGCGGACATCGACGCTTTTCAGAAAAGACGGGAGTGACTGGTGCTAAATTCCGGGGCATTAATAGCCGTTAGCTCGGCTACTCACGCTGCGCTGGCGGGAGGCAGATGTAGTTTTTAAAGAACTCGCTCCTTCGGGCCCCGGCTTTTATCCGGTTCGCCACGGGCTTGCTCATCTGCCTCACTCCGAGGTAGAGCAGCTTGGCGATGGGAAAGGCACCAACGACCATCTTGGCGGAAGCACTTCATCTCAATGGGGCGGGGCACGTGAAGGTCATATTGTGACGTATTTAGATTGACAGCTCTGGAAACAAACCCGCCTCATTTCATTTTCTTTTTTAATTTTTATTTTAATGCGTATTTAATGTCTTTATATAGTTATGACAATTACAATATAACAATTAGCACATTTCAAATTTTTATCATGAAGGTTATAAAATAACAAGTAAACACTGGTTTTATAATAAACATATCAATTAAAATTGAACTGACTTTAAAGTGCAATGTCAACAAGAAAAGGGTGGATTTTACTCCTGTATTATGCCCAAGTTCTACTTAAAAAGTATTTGTTTAGATTCAAATTACCAGTAGATTTAAAGGATTTAATTAAGATTCTACCGTTCATAAAAACGCCTGAAATTAGTTAGGAAGTAGGTATCCATAAATACTTTATCTAAAATTTAATTTTCGCCTTATCTATGCAGGAAATGTAAAATGTAGTTGTTCAATTAGGGGGGTAGTTGATTCCGCTGAAACGTAAAAACGACAGCGTCATTAAAATGAGTCATGGAGCCTCACCTGGACCAGCTGTGGCAGGAACACCTGGATCGGGTTACAGGCTAGCAGAGCGCATGAGTGGGCTGGACTTGGAGCCAAACTGTGCCGTCTGCGCAGCTTTGACTTGAATGTCTGCAGCCGCAGCAGAAAATCTCAGGCTGAAGTCAGGAAGGGCTGAGGCTTTGGAGCGCAGCTCAGGTTTCCTCAGGAGTTGGAAACAAAAGAGCAGGAAGCTTTTCTGAGGTAAGAAGGTTTCTTCACTTTCCCTCCGCGCGCGGGCACGGCCTGTGCGTAAAAAGCGAGGTAAATGGTTCACAGAGACCGTCTGCGTTGCAGGATTGTCGTGTTTCAAGAAAACTTTGAAAAACGACTCTTCTCTGGCCAGGTTGGAGTTTTCCTGCGCGCGAGGAGGAGCTGGTTATTTTTAATGAGAGTCAGATGTTGCCAGCAGAGCCTGCCTGGCATGGAAACCTTAGCGGCTCTCTGGGCGTATATCTGCTGCAACAGTGAGAGCAGCTCATTCTTACCTGGACCAGAACCCCAACGCTCGCGACACTTTACCTCTAGTTGCATATGTGCGCGGTGAAACGGCTCCGGTTCTGAAGAACCGATCGTTTCCACACAGGCGAACCTTCTTGTCAAATCAGGATTCTTGTTTAGCTCGGGGGTTTTCAGTCAAAACCATCTGAGCTGCATTGTGAGGACTCACCTGGACCCCCTTTCAGTTCACCTGGCAGGTCTAACCATGCATGCACACACCTGCAGAGCTGCCTGCCATCTGTTTTTCTCTGTGGAGGTTCTGTTTGGCAAAACAGCTTGAAGCCTCAAAGCAGCAGGTTTGGCTTGTAGCTTGTTAAAATGTTTGTCATTTTAGATGCTGCTGACAGATTCCTCAGACACGAGCTGCTGTGCAGATAAGACTCTGGAAGATTACTGGCATGTTGTTGAGTCCAAACAAAACTTTAAAATTTCCTTTACGGGACTCAAACCTGCGATTGAATCCTAAGCAACAATTACAGTCAATAGAACTTCATTTATAAAGTTTAAACTTCAGTGGGCTTTAGTTTGAAAACTCCCCTTTTGCTTTTTCTTTGTACAAAAAGTAGGTTTTACCTAATCAAGATTGTAATAACCCCATATCAAATATTGCATCTGCATGTATATATTTTATTTTATTTTTACAGTTTTTGAACTTGACAACAGAAAATAAATCATTTTAGGCAAAACAAACCAAAATAATGCCCCAAAGTTTATAAATATTAATAATTTTGAAACTCCAAATAATCTTAAACATTAAAATTCTAATAAAACCTTAGAGTAATAGTTTTCTTAGTCAAATAATAGATCTCAGTCAAAATTCATTTTATCTAATCTTTATTTTGCTGAGAAAAACATCAAAATCCAAAAACTACAAACAATCCATCAAAAACCATCCCACATTTGGTTAACAGTAAATGCTTAAGAAAAGCTCAGATGAATTCAAAGAGAATACAAAATATTTAAAAGTTTTAATCTGATGACAGGAATACAATTTTTTACTTGACAGATGACAGATGAATTTCTAGGATGCCCAAAGGGTTAACGCTCAACCTTAAAAAAACGTGTTTTTCACATGAAATCAAATGCATATCAGTGACATGCGAGCGCATTTTTTAGAACACAGATTCCACAAATATTCATGTGTTTTTTTTTTTCAAGGTTGCAAAGTTTCTCTACTGCAGTTTGTTTGTCATGTGGCTGTGAAAGCGACCTTCTCCTGACCTTTCTGCAGACCTGCAGGGAGTTTTGTCTGCAACAGTTATTCGTTTTTTCTCCACCAAATGGCTACACTGGAAAAAGCTCCTATTTAAGTATGATTGCGTTCTTTGAAAAGCAACACTACTTTACAGCGCAAGGATTCCAGCGGCTTTTTCTACGTTGAAATGTAAACGTCATGAGCTCACTAATAGAAAAGGCGAATGACAGTAACAATGTTGAATAAAAATACTGGTACATTAAAAAATTTAACTTTTTTTTCCAAGTTTTTTTAAAAAATATATAATTTTTCATTTTAATATTTTAAATCTTTCCTTCCTGGTATACACATGCCTTTTTAATTTGTTGAACATTCAGATTAAGTTTCTCATTCAGCATTCTGATGGAATCAGATAACTCCTTAACAAAATAAATTACATCTTTTAACACTGTATATGAATGTATACATGTGTATATATAATATAATCTTGTATCCAAATGAGAGAATGTGGAAATTCTTCCACTTTTTGTAATATATAATATATTTGTAATAGTCTGAATCCCTGTTTATATTATTTTAGCAGTGCAATCTTGAAACCGGCTGCTAAAATTTAGCACCGTGGCGTTAACTTGCTTTGTTAACATCCCAAAATTTCCATTTTTTTAATTTAAAGATAATTAAATCTCATGGACAAAAATTTAATTCACTTCTTTTCACTGATGAAATGTGCAGCAGCTAATTTGATAAAAGAGATACCCTCCGCCGCCAGTCTGTGATACGATGCATAAAGAAAATGAGAAATACTTTGAAAATGTTTCTCAATGTGAGAATGCTAAATCTCTTATTCAACAGGGCAGATTCCAGAAAAATCTCTGTGCACAAGGGGTCATTACTAAACAGTTTCAGCAATATTTCCAGTAACCTCTGGGGGATAAACACACAGCGCTGTTCTGTCTGCAGCTCAGTAAATCTCTATCGTGGGAAAAAAAAAACTGCCATATTGGAAAATGGCTTATCAGAACCAGAATGCATTGCAGACATTCCAGAAGAAACAAAAGTTTAAAGAAAGTTTAAACAGGCTTACTCACTAACCATGTTTCATTGACTTTCATTGTGACTTAATTCCTGTGATCCTTTGTGCACTCTGGTCTTTTATATTTTGTCTTTATCTGTACGCTGTCCTTAAGTGACCTTAAAGTAAATGTATTTTCATTATTATTGTAAGTAAGAGTCTGGCTGCTGAATAAATCAGTCTGCAGTCCAGATCTTTCAACTTTAGAAAACATACCCAACTTAACTTTAGGCTGGAGACAGACTGGACTCATTTGGTTTGCTTAAAGTGAACCCGAGTTCGTTTCCTCCGATAAACTGGAGAAAATTTTCAGTTTGAATACATCCAGGTGGACCTTGGTCTGGGACCAGCATACCGTTTTAGCCATCATCTTCTGAGTAACCGTCTTGCAGCATGCCTCCGCTGTACCAAAGCAGCAGTAAAAAGTGTACCTGATATTGATACAGACATATAAATTGATCAGGGCAATATAAAACTTTAAAAAACAAACTATCCTGACAAGGATTGCAAAGCCCATGACTTCCATTATTCTTTCTCTCGTTGCTTTGCCCCTCCCTCGTAATTCCTGGCTTATGAGTGAAGAGATCTTTAGTCATGTGTTTTTGTTTACTAGCTTTGATTTGGAACAGAAATGTCCAGTTGACGGCAGTATGAACACAGACCAAATGCAAGGTTCAGAACTTGACCAAAGCAGACTTGGTCCAGTCCAAGGGACTTTTCCAGTCTGAATACACTCTTAGAGACATTACTACAAAGACAAACTCTCCAGTCACTAAGGACGTATATCAGGCCAAAACGGGACATTGAAACTACAGGAATCAAAAACGGGAAGACATTTTTAAAGAGGAGGTGCTTCACCATGGTAACCGGATCCTTTTGAACTAGATTTGTAGCATGCATCCCAGTTTAAGTCATCATTAAAGTCCCATTCCGACTGTCTTTTGATCTATTTTCAAATTGTTCCCAGTTGTCTTTTAATCGTGATTAAGATGTTTTTAGACAAAATACAAAAATCAGTCGTTTTCTTGGACATATTTTCCTCAGGGCAGCAGGAGTTCATTAGAAATTCACCTCTGAGTTATGGGCGGGACTGTTGGTGCAGAGCAACCCCGTATCCCCTTCCCATCATCCCTCACTTAGAGATCTTTGTGTATGTGCTCTCCTGCGACCTTACAGCCCCTCACTACCCAAAGGTAACATTAGCGGTGCAACAAAGATGACGAGGAACACCGGAGCTATCCAGCTGTATAGTTTGATTCAGATTCCAGCTCAGACGGGGAAAACAAGGACAGACATGGATGTATTTGTCTGCAAGTGGATGCATTAGAATGGAGCAGGGAGCTTATGGCCCGCCCAGCATATTTTCTACGTCACAAATACGATCTTTTTCTAACAGCATTTTTTCCTCTGCTTCTGAGTCACAACAATTTGAATAAAGAAATCCTCAGAAATGCAATTTTGAGCTTAATTTTCTTTATAAATATCCTCCATCATCAGAAAAAGGCCACAAGAGCACGTTAAAAACACCAAAAACACTGTTTTCATCACAGTGGATCTGTAAGCCCTGCTGGTTTTCCTTCTTTTCTAAAGAAAAAGTCCAAAGATTGAACAACCATATATCTGCACTTTTCATGGATCCATCGGTTGATGTAGCTGCTGAACACAGACAGACTTTCATACAGTCTGGACTGTGGGTTGTGTAATGACAGTTGCGGCCATGAGTAAGTTTGATGACAGCTTTAATGACTAACCAGGTCGAGAGGTCAAAAATAGAAGTCTGGGTGGAGTTTGACGGTATGTTTGAGATCAAAGCCTGGAGGAGGTCAGCGAGACAGAGGTGAAGTAATGTGGGCTTGATGGTATGTGAGGAGGAGGCCCGAAACTTTGATGAAACTCATGTCACTAAGTTCTATTTTTCGTGACATTTTGGACGAGATGAACTCTTGACAGTTGAGTTAGCAGCAGACCATAAGGTGGAGGAGCAGTGACGCATCAGGATCTGATACAGATTCCTGATGGTTTATGTAACTTTCACACAACGCCGACTTCTGGGGTCACTCTTATCAGACGTTGGCTGTGTCAACAGTGCAGATGATCCTGATCACCTGACATGCAGGTGCTTCTGTCAACATTAATGTTGACTTTATTGTTTGGCTTTGGCTCATTTTTAGATCCATCAACAGGATTTTTGCCTCATTTTCTCTACTTTTATTATATAATGCAGGTTTTTGGCTTATAGATGAAGAATGTTTAATAAGAAAAAACTTCATTTGTGTGTTTCTCTTTTTCCGTTGCTCCCACTCAGTCAAGTTTCAGGTCAAAACTCTGGAGGGAGTAACTGTGAAACTGAGGAAATGAATGAGCACCTGAATGGATTCAGGCTTACTCACATGTGTGATTAGGGGGTGTTGATGTAAGACATGAATAGCAGAAGGGCTGGGCTTTTCCACGCCCGGCTCCTCTCCAAAAGGATAACGATTTTGTTTTTAAGCCTTAAACCTTCCTCTGCTTTCCACCAAAATAAGGAAGAAGGAAGGAAATGAGGAGTTCGGTTTGAGAAAGCGAACAGCTGCAGTCAACGGAGCAGAGAGGACAACAGTGAAGCCAAACCTGTCCGTCTGATTGCAGATGACAGATCAGTGTGTCAGGAGGATTTACACTTTTAGATCCTCCTCTGATTCTTCTGTGTTTTTGGAACAAAGATTCTTCAGCTGTTCTGGTGTTAAAAGGTTTTGCTCCGTCAGAGTATTCCCGCTTCCTGCTCGCTTTGATTTTTCTCACTTTTTTGGTTTCATAGAAACATCAAGCCAGGGGTGGGCAAACTTCTGCCCGGGGGCCAAATGTTAAGATATGTAATCTGGCCCACCAAACTGGAATAAATTATATTGATAATCCTTACTAATGTTTTATTTTTCCTGTAATCCTGGTGTCTCCTCATACATGATGCGCTACAAATACATTGACCTTTGTGTAGGTGCAGAAAGTTATCCAGCGTTGATGTGGAGTTGAACATATTTTTTGTTTGAAGATTTGTGGGTTTTTTCTTCAGAGTTGGAAGGTCATTTTTCCGATCATTCCAACACCACACAAACGCAGTATTTCTCTAAGATTGTGTTTTCCTTAAAGGACTTCAATCCATTGGTGCAATTGGCACTAAAATAAGAACCAAAGGAACAGTTTTCAAATAAAAACTTCAAAATGTTCCTGTTTGATATATAAATATTCAATTTCAAACAAAATTAAAGCCTGTTTTTGTCCAAAATCCTTCATGTATCTGATCCTGGTTCAGCCCTTCTGACAAATTTTAGAACATTTTGTGGCTCACAAGTCAAAAAGTTTGCCAACTCCTGCATTAAACCATTTTATGCTCTTAAGTGGGAGAACGTTTCAAAATCCTGAGAGTTAAAAATTCTCAGGGTTTTTTGTTAGAAAGGTAGTTTAAGCCTTCAGCAAACCTCCAGTTCTTTGACTAAAATTTGACTTTAAATAGTTCACAGGGATTTGTGTAACTGAAGTTACATTTGTAGAAAAATTTGAGACAATTTCATTGTTTAATGAGTTTCTATATAAAACAATCAGGAGTTTAAAGACAGCTTAATTTAGATTAGAATTCAGTAATCTGCCTGGAAACTGGATTATTTTTGACCTTTTCTAATTTTATTTTGTAAATTTGGTGTATTAGCCCTTTTTTATTACAATTATTTATATATATATATATATATATATATTTTTTTTTTTTTTTTCCTCTCCAAATGCGTATAAATACCTGTAAGCCTTAGTCACATAAACCCGTATGGGGGTTGACTTGGATGGATGCTGTGGGTTTTTGGGTTGTCTGTGGAGGGTCGTAGAGAGGAGCATCTTAAGGGGACCGCAGGTGTATCTTGCAGGTGCCTTGAGGCTCGAACGGCCACCTCAAGTGACGTCATGAAAATGGAACGTACCATTGTCCTGCATGTGGTAAATGTATATTTAGGTATTTGAAAGGCAATGAAAGTTAGACGCACTCATGACATATGGGTGACACTGTCGTACGGTGTCCTAACACCACACTCTAGTTGTTGGTAAGGTAAGAGTACTGACCACCATTCAAATGCAGCACGCACGGGGTGTGCATGTGATCCATAGGATGTCCACAAAGACTACACTGATGAATTTCCTCATTTCTAACAGTCAGGCTCCACACTTATCACATGAGCAGTGCTACACACCTGCGTCTCACCTACTTCAGCCTTACAGGTTGTATAAGTGCTCATTAAGACCTGTTGCCTGCAGCATGCCCGTAGAAATGAATGTGCATGAAAGTTTTCGCTCTACTGGTTCTGAGCGGTCTACACTTTGATATTTCGTGTGGGCCACGTGCATGTCCCTTACAGGTTTGGCCCTTTGTTGCCCAACGGCAGCCCGTAGCCACCCTTAAAGGCAGTTGTGATTAAGGCTTTGGCTAATTTAGCATCTACAGTTCTAATTCCCATGAAACGCATCAGTGGTTTCCTCACTGGTGAATTATTTAAATTTGATACAAGGTGAAATTTAAAGAAAAACCTACAAAGCTATTAAGTCTTGTCAAAATTAAAGACAAATCTCGATATAAAACATTTGTACTCAGGAGAAAAATACTAACAAAAAATAAACGTACCTCATTGGTTGTGCACTACCAAAGGAATAGTTAGTTATTTCTCAACTCCACTCTAGCTCCATGAACAGCATAAGCTCTAACAGATAGAGATTTGCAGGAGTGTAGAGTGTAAAATCGCTCACAGAAACGAGTTTAGCTTTCAAACTGTTAACTGTGGTCCTTGAAGTAGTCCCGGGCAACCCCCTTGAATCCTTCAGTGGGCTTCAACACAATGAAGTTACTGTGCAGCCAAGGATTTATGAAGACGGCCGGTGACTAAGGAGTTGCCGTGGGATTTTCTTGGCCACCCGACCTGCTGGCTGGTTTTCTCTCCAGCATCTGTGGTGCAAAACCTGCCAGGAAACAAGTGAATGTAGGTACAGCATGCTGGCTCTCCTACAGGTTCAAGTTAGGCTCAGTTTTTTGGTAAAGAATGGATTCAGTTTGGCAACCCTTCATCTTGTTTTTATCCATTCCAACCTGACTTGTGTGGAGGAATGGCTTCCTAAAGCACTTCTGATAAGCAGAGGCAGCAGTGTTTACTCTGCAGGAAGTGTGTAAGCAGCAGGAAGAGACTGTACAGAGACTTGAAGGACGTTTGGGGTCATGGCTGACCCCTGTGCATCAGCATGAGCCTGACTGTGCGAGTGGCTCCTGACAGAGATAAGAGTCTGTGGCTGTTTTGTGGGGAAAGCTTTGGTGGGAGGAGCAGGGAGGAATGCGGCCCTGTGAACAGGCCGGACTGAGGCTTGGAGAGTCCGTGTCACAGTTCACAGAGCGCGCAAGAGATCCAGCTGCAGGCCACGGCGAGCTTGAAGGAGACATCACATGCTCCCGTCAAAACAATACACTTAGTAAATCTTGGTTTTGGTTTGTTTGGAACAATAACTGCAGGATGACCTTAAACTGTCTTCTGATTAGAGGAAAATGATGTAGATGCACATTTCACAATGTGCTCCTGAACACAGAGAAGACAAACAAACTTCAACTGTTTTTAATTAAAGTTTAAACCAAATTCCAAACAAAACACTGACTTAGGTCTTTCAATGGTGCAGTTTGCAAACATTACAATCCATTTGGACACAACTCACGAGGATTAAATTCCAGTTTAAATTAATTTTAATCAGTTTTTATAAATGTTCAAAACTATATGTGCTTTCTCATTCAAACTTTACTACATTTCTTCAAAAAGTCTTGCTTTAAATCTTTAATATTAATTATTTTTTTTCCACCCTTTAACTTCCTTGAGTCTTAACCCTTACCCTTTTAGGGATCAAACTCTGCAGCATTTTGGTCAATTTTGCTTGTAGTTGAAAATTATATATTTTTATAAATGTGTGCCAATTTTTATTAAACACAAATGAATTGTTGAAACTTTAAATGCTTTAAAAATGTTTTGCTTTTTTTAAGAAAGATTCACAAAAGGAAAACGTGTATCCGATAAGTGTTAATGATGCTAATATTTACTCTTATTTGCAGTCTTTTTATAAGCTAAATGCTATCCTGCTCACCATTTTAATCAATAAATGCGCCTTATGTTCCTCAGTTAAAAGATGAATTCTAAGCCTTTTCACTTTTTTTTTCTGCAATCTTTATGAAGCTATATGGAAGCTTGTGTTTTTCTCTGGAATAAATAAACTGGTATTTGCTTCATTAATGAGCTCCATCTTGTTCAAAGGCTGTTTATTAAAGCAATTTATGTCTTTGTCATTTCCAGAAAAACACCTATTTTACTCAAAACATTTCATCATTGTATTTTTTGAACTGATAATCATTTTGGTCTTTATGCAAAGCATCAGACAGACATTTGCATTTATGCAACAATAGGAAGTCAGAAATCATCTGTGGTTTTGTGTTTATTGTTACCTGTGAAAGTTCACTTCCATTTGAATTGTATTTATTTCTCTGAGACAGTGGACATTAAATGATCCCAGCGGCTGTCTTTCATCTGTTCCCAGGACAGATGTTAAAATTGTCTACCTGCAAGGCTAAGAATATAAAATAAAAACACAAATGAAAGGCAATCAATTGAAATACCTTTTGATAAAAAATACATTTATCACAAAAATTAAAAGTAATAAAAAAGGCATAATGGCACAGATTATATTAGGACAGGCATATTAAAGTTCAACCAAATATTAAGGACAACCCCAACCGTCGGCTTCATTTTGTTCGACGTCACAGGCGTTTTGTCCATTTCTATATACCGTCAATGGGTTGATGTCACATTCACTCAGTCCAGTTCTCACATGCAGCCAGTGGTTTGGGTTGTAAAAAATAGGTCACTGTAATCTAAGTGTCTGTCTGCCTGCCTGTCTGCCTGTTGTCTCTGATCTGCTGCACCTCTGATTCACACATTAGTCAGGAGGTGAAACCATCCATTGCAATCAGCTTCCTGCTTTTTTTTTTCCTCTTCAGTTCTCACTCTGCAAATGATGAAGTAAGGGTGACCTGTTTAGACATGACAGATATTTCAGTTATTATCATGCTAAGTGCCTGAAGGAGGTGAAACAGCAGAGAGCTGCCATTCAGAGGAGGTGCAGTGGAGCGCTTTAATTTTAAGTCATGACAAGTTAGAAGCACATTTTTCTTGTCAACGTTTGAGAAATGTTTGTTGCTAGTATTAAAAATGGCTTGTCATTCCATGAAATAGGAATATTTTCCTGCTGACATTTTTTTCTTTCTTAGGAGTGGAGCTGAGCTGCTGCCCAACCATGAGCTCTCAGGGAACCTTCGGCACCAACTTCCTGTGTGAGTTTCCACGATTCCTCCACTCGTTTTGTCAACAGCTCACATCTTTTCACTTGAAGGTATTATCATTAAGGGATCATTTATTCCCTGCTTGTGTGGTTCATTTCCAGTCCAGAGCATAAACGATGACCTGAATGCCTCGTTGGCTACAGCAGATGAGTTATCCAAGGAATTCAGCTCCCTGCTGAAGGAGGCCTCCTCATCCTCCTCTTCCTCATCATCCAGCAACATCAAAAACACGACTTCTGGCTCTCAGGTGCAAACCCAGCACTCCTATTTTCTGTCTGTGCCTTGCATGACCTTTGGCATGTCACGAGAAGCCAAACAGGAGGGAAGTGAAGTAACGCTCTGAGCTGCTTTGTGGCTGTTTTCTTGTTCACGTTGTAAACAGAAAGTTTGACGAATGCTGCTTTTGTGTGAAAGTGACACAATTTCCTCTTTTGATTGATTTAAACCATAGAATGAGAAGTTCTGGCTCACCCACTCAGCTGACCCTGACCCACCAGTCAGAGTCATATCTGATAAAATATATCAAAATCTAAAATTGAGGAGTTCCACACGAGCATTTAAAAAATTTAGCAGCAAATCTCTTGTCCAAAAAGGATGCAAGAGCAAGATATGTAAAAAAACTAAAACCAAGGTGCTAATCATTTGGAGTTGAGACAGCTCTGTAGACAAGCTCAGCTAAGTTTATTTGTTTTTGTTTGTAGTGACCTGTATCGCCTCCCAGAAGGCAACAGGTCAAAGAGGTGAAACCCAGAGTGGAAACGGTCTCAGGTGATGCCTATGGCTTTGCTGAGGCAGCGGGAACGGTAGATGTTGAGCAGAGGGGACAGAGAGTGGCTGATGATCCTCTCTGATGTCCTTACACCCTTAAGCCAGCAGACTCTATGCTGGAGTGGGAAAAGGTTCCCAGCAGCTGGGTTCTCTCTTCTCAGGACCCTCACAAAGTGAACCCACTGCATGGATGGATGGACGGATGTGATGAAGCAACAATTTCTCTAATGTTGCATTCAGGAAAAGCTCTGAAACTTTTCATGGTTTTACAACTGCATGGTGTTTTGCATATTAAACCATCTTCTGCTCCGCCCACCACCTGCAGAACCAGGTGGTGTTCCATCTAAATAGATCAAGAAGGAAGTTCTGTTGACTTAATCGCAGCTCAGACAAAGGCTCACTTCCAGAGGCATGAAGCAACTTTGACACATGAATCGTTTTCCTTCCCCCTCATGCAACATGTCACTGCATATTACCCCTCCAACTTGTTTTTACCCGATCATGTTTTCTTTATGTTGCTCCTTTTTTAAATGTCTTTAGAATTTTTTTAAAGTCAAATAAAAGTTTTGCTCAAATATCTTCAAAGATGAAGGATATCAAAGATATTCTGCTTCACTTATGGATGCCGTAGATTCATTTTACTTTTCGTCAAAGTTAGATTTTTAGGATTGATAAGAAAAAGGTGGAGATTTCTTCCTTTGACTTTTAAAAAGGTTCTGACATGGAGGACACCAAGAAGTCCCAACTTGAACCTGTCGTTACTGGATTTTGGTTTCTGGACTCGATGAGTTAATCTGCAAATAGGTCAGGAATGCAGGCGGACACGTCTCGGTCCAATTACACCATCCTTTCCTTCTGGACTTCAGTTCAAATGGCCTAACTCATGAGCTGACTGTGGAGTATGGATTTGACCCTAAAGGCCCTTTGTAACTGTCAACAGAACATGGGGCTCATACAGTTTTATTCTCTAAACAGAGTGAAGCTTGACAGTAAAACGTTTTGCCTGCAGCCTTTTTTTGAAGAACGTCTTCAGCATTTAAAGCAACTAGAAATTCCAGTTTCCTTGACGCCAGAAGCCAGACTCTGACATTTGCTCATGATAGTTTCTCTAAAGGTTTGGTCCATGCGCTTAAACCTGTTGCTGGTGAGCTGTCTCACTCTTAAACTTTACACACCCAAATCGCTCCGGATCCTTTGGACTGACTGTCTTTGTTTTGTCTCGAATCTCCACATTCATACTGGCTGGACACTGAACTACATGACCAACAGGGAGTCAGCCAAGAAAATCTGGGAAACTGAAAGAAAAAAAAAAAGAAAAAGAACTTTGTTTAAAAAAAATTAACTTATCTGTCTTTTAAAAAAATCTTATCGAGAAAGTTTTTCAAAAGCAAAAAGTCAAATTTCAATGAAATAGTGCTTTTGGTGTTTTTAAAATGTTATTGTGTCATTTTTTTCACGATAAAGGACATTTGTAAAAAATTGAAAATTAAAACTGCGTTTGAGTATTTCTTTATTCAAATCATGTTGGAGCGTACAAACCCACCGTTGAAAACAGCTGAGGTTAGTGGCCCAGCAACTGTCACGGGCAGGCCAAAGTCTCCCTGCTCCGCTCCAATAATAACTGCACTTGCAGACAAATTGATGGCTCAAAACTGTATGGCTGTATAGCTTTGATTTTGCTCACTGTTTTATTTTGTGAGCTTTGGTTTGTGAGGAGCTGTCAGCTAGCGGGAGAGAGCGTAAACAAAGGAATCAATCAACGTAGGGTTGCTTCTGCGCCAAAAGTCCCGCCCACACTTATTATCACAATTAAAGACCCCTGGAAATGATTTCACAATAGAAAAATATAGATGGAGTGGGAATTTAAATACTTTTTAAACATTTTGGTTTTAGGAGGTCTATTTTTTTTTTTTTTTTTTGTGCGCTTGTTTGTTGGTGCTGATGCTAATGAGTTCCAGAAGATACTAGTCTGACTTCGAGACAGGAAGGCATCAGCTAGCCATGTTCTTTTGTCTGTTTCCCCAACTGGTCTATTGTTTATTTACTTGTTTGTTTGTTTTGCTTTATTTTAAACTTCAGCAGCAGGGCAAACACATCAGGCTCAAGCCTCTTGTGTGTGTGTGGGGGGGGATCTTCAGACAAACAAGGTGTATATTTGTATAAACCCCTTTTGTATTTGTGGCTAAACTTTATTTATATACATTATATTATGTCACATGTCCGGATTCATTCAGCAGGTCTCTGTGTTTTTCTAAAACAGTCCTGAAAAAAGGGTCTCTATATTTGTAGCCTCAAGACTCAACTGCTTAAAACTATGTTTGGATCTTTCCTGTTGATCCGAAATGTAGCTGCCAGACTTCTGACGGGTTCTGCCACCAAAAGTCTCACTTTGCTCTAAAACCTCAGGTACAATAAGCTTCAAAAGTTGCTTGTACCGTTTTCTTATCTTAGAGATCTTAAGACTATCAGTCGTTCTTTGAGCTCTGCTTTACATCACACGGAAGGGTTTTTTGACATCTGACAAAATTATGAGGCTCAAGCTTAAGACTTTCCTTTGCTGCACAGCTTATCATTAAGTCTCTGGCTTCATGCATGGTTGCTTTAACATACAGTACATTAGGATGTGATCTTTTCATACCAGAGTCAGTAAACAAACACTGACTTTGACAAGTTAACAACAATGTAAAGTATCTGTGATCGCTGATTTAAATCCTGCAGGTCAACACAATCCTCCGCTAATTCTTCATATGTAACAGAATCGTTTTGTTTTTTGTTTCAGTCCAGCTTTCCGACCTCCCAAGAGCATCTCCAACCGTCTGGGACTTCCAGCTTCTCCAGCACTTCAAGATCATCCGGAAGCGGCACCAATGGCAGTTCCAGCTCCATGACCATGTCCTCCTCAAGTTTGCTATATTTCCACAGCACTGACTCCAGCAAATCCAGCAGCAGCAGAAACGTCCCACCCCCCCAGGCATTGTCCCAGAGCCTACACTCTTCCCCAAAGACGCAAAAGCGGGGAATCTCTCCGATCCCCAGATTTGGATCTGAGAGCTACCTGTATGACCCCCAGAGCGCCAGCCCGCCGTCTTCCACCCAGCCGCCCAGTTCTCCCTCCTTTTACGACAGAAGCCCACAAACTTTCATCACTTACAGCGAGAGAGGCGCCCCCCCCCAACGTCAGAGCTGCATCTATGGACAGAATCCCATACCACTCCCAGACCCCCTCCAACCTGCTGAATCCTTATGATGGCGGCCACATTGGACGCAGGTCACCTCGAACCGACAAAAATCCTTCTCCTTTGTCCTACAGTCCTCCAGCTACCAGCACACTTCCTCGCAATTTTACTCCTTTCAGGCAGTCTGGTAAGATGTTTTTTTAGCAGTAAATACATCAACCTAAAAAAAACGTAAACATACAAAAGTTAAAGGAAAATTAGAAAATCGATTAATTTCTAAAGATGGACACCTCATCAGGCACTATTCCTTACTTAATGGACATCCTGCAGCCAATCAGAATCGAGTATTCACCCAGACGATGGTATAGGCTGGAATTAATGTCTATGTCCAGAGATAACAATATCCAGAGATCTCTTATTGAAAAGGAAAGAAATAGATAAAACTTGTTTTCCGCTGTGTAGCTCACAGACGAGTGATTGAACCACACCTTTACACCAACTGTTCCTCACTAGCAGCTTTGATAAGAAAACCAGTAAAGCCTTAGTCACATGCACTTGTACAGGGGATGACCTGTACCAGGGTCGTAGAGAGGAGCGGCAGGTGTGTCTTGCATTTCCCTTGAGGCTTGTGTGGCCACCTTAAGGAACGTCATGAAAATAGAACATACCATTGTCGTGCATGCGGTAAGTGTATTATGAAGTAACCACAAGGCTGATGGAAGTTACTCGCACTTATGAGGTACAGGTGTCCTTACGCCACCCTCTAGTCGTTAGTCAGTAACCACGCACACGTTTTTCACACATCGGGTGTGCACGTAGTGCCCATAGGCCGCTGTAGGACACCCAAACAAACTACTCTCTGATTGTCATGTAAGTTCTCAACTTATCACATGAAATAGAACTAATGGGTTCCTACACTGTCTGCAGGATTTGGTGGTTGAAAATAGGAAAATCCACACGACACGCCAGCGTCTCATCTACTTCACCCTAACTTACCCTTCCGTGTTCTATCAGTGTTTACTAAAACATGTCACCCACAGCATGCCTGTAGAAAAAAATGGGCACAAATTCATTTTAATGGATTTATAGCATCATTTGTGGTTGACGAAACAATTCATAGTTAATTTTGGTTCATTTTGAATGATTTGATTCCCTAAATGGATCCAGGACATCTTTAGCCAAAACTTCAACCAGGAATATAAATCGGTTCATCTATAAGTTGATTAATTGTTACATTCCTAGTTTTCTCTGATATTTATTCTAGCTCTAGAAAAAAAAAACTTGAAACCTGACTGGAAGTTTGTTTTTTAACCACTACTCACGGGAGTGAATGTGAGCTAATGAGTAAAAAGTCTCCTATCGGTGAACTGACCTGGCTCCAGTTTGTTTCGCTTATAAAGTGGGTTCAAAGTGAAACGGATGATGGGGATACTTTTTAGCGTATTTTACTGTGATTAAACCCCGCCAGAGTTAACTTCTAACAGACCAGAGTTCCTTTGTTTGGTTCTTCTCCAAGTTCAAATGAGCGTTCACACTTACCAAAAACAAACTCTGGTTTGGACCACTCAAGAGTGAAAGCGCCCTTGAGGACATTTTTAGCTAGATCAAGTTTTGTTTCATGTATTACTTGTATTCACTTGTCTTTTTTGGCTTTATCTTCACCTAAGATGAGGTTATGCAACGGAAAAAGAACCCTGGCAAGTGGAGTGAGACAGATCTGGACATGTCCTACGACAGAAAACCCCACCACACCTATGACAGTCAGTTGATTTCTGCTACTTTGCCGTTTGGTTCCCTAAACTTTAGCTTGTTAGCTGGTCAAATCCGTCTCTGAGCACAACATTCCTGTGTTTAATGTCACGCAGAGACAGAGTGGCTGCGGCCGGCTGTGCCTAAAAGCAACTGGCGGGAATCCAACCTGGATGGCCCTCCTCCATCTTTGATCCCCAAACAGGTTAGCAACGTCAGGAGCATGTCCTACTGCAGCTTGTTGCAGCTTTTCCATAGTTCCTGGAAAACTCTGCAGATCTGTCAGTTGGTCGTGTTCTTCTCAGAGATAAGAACACAGCTGTTTGCATGCATCGGTAACACACCTTTCCCTAGAACTTTTAGCACAACACTGATTTACTTTGTCTCTTCTTCCTTATTGTGAATTTGGTTTGTTTTTGCTGTGAAGCCTTGCTGACATGTTTTCTTTACATACTAATCCTTTGCTCTAATTGATCTGACCTGTCCATGGAACTGACTGCATCTTGTTTTTGTGTCTCCACGAAGCTTTTGTTTGATTTTTCACAGATTCATTTTGGGTGATTTCCAAAACTGTTTGGTTTGGTTTTAACGTGTGTTGACTTTTGCTTTACAGATTCTTTTGTTTTCTCTCTTTAATTGATCCTCATGTTTTCACTCCGTGCACCAAAGCTGTGGAACGTGTTTCCACAGAGCGTTCGGCAGCCATCCCAACTGTCCATTTTTAAAAAAACGTCTAGGTTTTTTTCAGCCAGCCTTTTGAAACAGCTGGAGACCGCTGTGCTGGCATGTTTTACTTTGTTCTTGCTATTATCTTGTGTTGGTATTTTACTCTAGCACTCATTATTACTATTTTATTTTCAATTGTTTTAACCTTTTGTGGTTGTTTTAAAAGTTTGGAGCTTTAATAATTTATAATGTATGGCGCCTTTAATTCAAGAAATAAACAGAAACAGTTTTAATCTAAATTTTCTTTATAAATGTCCTCCATCTTGAAAAAAATGCTACAAAAACATCTTTAAAACACAATTTTCATTGGAGTGGGTCTTTAAGGTGCCATATAAATGAACTTCAATTGAATTGAATTGCTGTGCATAAAAAGGGCATCTTTCAACGAAGAACTGCAACTGCTCCACAGCATTACACTCCCACTGCCGTGCTTCACTGTGGGAACTGTGTTCAGCTTAAGAAACAAATGGGTTAAAGCTGCATCTTCAAACCCAAACTATTTTTTTATCCCATTAATAAAAGGTAAATAAACAACTGAAGAGCAATAAAATATTTTTTGCATCACTGAAAAAAGTTGAGGCTCCTAAAACTCTGGATTGCACATTTATTGAGATGTTTTAAGCTAATTTTAAAGAAACGTGAAGACCAAAGAGGATGTTGGCATAAGACCAAAACATCCATTTATTCATTATCTCCACCCTCCAGTGTCCGGATTGCAGTCACAGAATGTTTCATGCATGTGCAGCTGTTTTAGGCTGCAGAACATGCCGCTTCACCCACCCATAAGTCCCTCTTTTTGTGGTGTTTTTCCTGCCTGATGACACCAGAGTTTGATGTTGTTCCTGGTTCCAGCTCAGAACCAGTTCTTCGTATCATGACAGCAGACTTACATGGTTCGATTCAGGTAAAAACTCTTCACCTGATTTTTCTGTTTTTGTTTCCTTCCCATGATCCTCGCTCAAAGCCTCAGCAGGTGTCTTATGGTTCCCTCAACCGAACCACTCGAAGATCGGTTCCTCCGGATGTTCCCTCCTCCGCCCAACCTCCTTACATGCCCCAGCCCATCTCTTCCCGCATTTCTATCCCCCCAAATATCAATTTGTCCCGACAAAACAAGCCCATTCCTCTCTCTGTTATCTTACGCCTCCAAAATCCCAACTGGGGGGAAATGAGAACCCATCACCCTCGAGCCGTGGGAGGAGAGGGAGACAGGGGAACCCACCAGCCCGTTCCACCCCCACAGAGGGAGTATGTGCGTCAAACGCCTGTCCAGATGGAGCAGCAGGATCTGAAGCTGCCCGCTGCATACAGTGATGGTGAAGCTCGTTTGACAATCGTCATGTGTTTATGACAATAATTACCTGCATTTTAGAGTGAAAATTTGAATTAAAGAACAAATATGCACCTCAATAACTTTATTTATGATTTAAATGTTTGCAGTGCTTAATTCTGGGGATGTGGATGCAGAGTTGGAGCGTCTGGAAAATCAGCCCACTCTTGGAATCTTGGAGAATCCCTCTATCCCAGGAGACAGGGGAGAGGTTGGGCTTCCAGCACCCCCTGTTCCTCGGCCCCTCAGCCCCACCAGACTGCAGCCGGTGGTGGCCCCGGAGGCCCAGGACCACGAGATCCCCGACCGGGAGGAGCTGCTCCGCATCAGGGCAGAGATTCCCCGAGCGCTAAAGAGGCGGGGAGCTGTGGAGATGCCCGAGCCGCCGACGCAGATCCCCCAGAACCAGCCGAACCAGTACAAGAACCTCATCAACAAGCTCTTCCGCAAGAGGGGCCGCCGCCACAAGGAGGAGCACGGCAGTGATGGCAGCAGTTCCTCAGATGACGAGGGTGGGCTTTCTGTTCCCACCCCCATGCCTGCTGTGAGACCAGCACCTGTGACCTCCACGCTTGGTCCTCAGGAGGCTAAGGTAAGAGAACCCGCTCTAAAGAAGTCCAAAGATTAGCAACTATATGAAATAAAATTCAGCAATTTTACCTAAAAAAACATACTGTAGAAAATACTTACCATATTACTATATGACTGTAGTGAATGTTTACCTGTAATAAGTCAAATGAGATGAAACAGCTGATGACAAGAAAAAAAGATCAGTCGTTAAAAAAGTTTAGAATATCTTAATATTTCAAAGATTTTGTCTCAACCTCCTGACTACCAGCAATGCCAACGCGCTCTCCGTAGAGAACATTTCTAAACCGGAACATTTTCCAGCCACTGCAAACAACTGAAGGAATTCCTTTTGGTTTCTGCAGAGGACCTTTGGGGCTTTTCAATGATCTTGTTTACATGGGATCCGATTACAAGAAGTAATCGGATTAAAAGCCGATCAGAAAATATGCCGTTCGGAATACTCTGACCCGATCAGACTAATTCGGATCAAAATTTTCCTCTGATTGAGATTGGTGGGTTATTCCGATTGCTGATCCGATTGTGGTGCATGTAAACAATTTATTCCGATTGTCGGACACTACTGCGCTGGCTTTTACGTCACGCACAGACGGTGTATGATCCGGGTAAGGCTTCGGGGAACGGTTCAGTTCTGTGAAACAGTGCAAACAATCGTGAATTTGTGCAAACAGATGACCAGCGTGCTTTCACTCTAAAGAAGAATCTTCTACCACCAGTCTTTACGCCTCAGATTCATCCTCTGGTTGCTTGTCTTTGATGAGGATTATTTTTTTGTCTCTTTAGAACTACCGTACTATTCTGCGTCGGCCCGGACGCAAAAGCTCAGGGAAGCGAGCTCGCCTCAGTCCACTTGTCCTGCTGCTGGATGGCGCTTTGGTTGGAGAGCTGGAGACGGTGCAGAAGGCTGTGCAGGAGGTAAGCACAATAACGAGGAAACCAAACCAGTAAAACCAAACCTCAGGATCTTCTGCTCTTCTGAAAAAAAAAAACCCATAACCACATACTACTTTGCATAGACGTGTATTATTCTTAAAGGAAAATTCCGTGGAGCTGCATTGTTTGCCTTGTTATGGCCTCCAGCGCCTCACAAACCTGTTTTTGTGGGGGGTTAAAACGGAGGCAGAGGAGCTCTGCCAGCTCTGGATGTGTCACCAAGAAGACTGGAAATATTTGTTATATTTAATTTGCTGAATGCTGAGCTTTCATTCTGTTGCTCATCTCATCCTGGCGTCATGCTTTTCCGGAACATCTGTTTAAGAGGCGCCAAAAGGAGATGCTCACTGCAAAACCTCACTAAATCTTTGCAAAATGTTCCAACACCCCAGGTGTAGAGCAAGAAGACGTCAAAGCTGGGAGAATATCTTGAACTTCTGAAAACAAGGTTTTAAATGAAATAGTTGCTGCAGATGTGGAGAACTTTTGCTTTGTTCATCTGTCCAACACAGATGACTGATCCCAGCCAGTCCAACGATGAAGGCATCACTGGGCTGCACAATTCCATCTGCGGGGGCCACTACAACGTGGTGGAGTTCCTGGTTTGTATTGGAGCCAACGTCAGCGCACCAGACAGTCATGGCTGGTAAAAACCGACTCATCCTTTGGCTCAGTCTGATGTTGTGGAGCTGTAATCTTCACGTGTCCCGCAGGACTCCTCTGCACTGCGCAGCCTCCTGCAATGACCTCCATCTGTGTGAGTTTTTGGTGAGGAATGGAGCGGCTGTCATGGCCGTGACGGAGCGCGACAACGCGACCGCCTCGCAGAAGTGCGATCCGTACACTGTGGGGTTTGAGGAGTGCGAGAGCTTCCTGAGAGGTGAGGCGGCTCCTCCCACGCTCACGTTCACACCCCATTTTACCGCCAGAAAAGACGGCTGTAACTGTAACGACAGAAATGACAGAAGTGTGAAGCTGTTAACCTCAGGATCGTGGGCTTAAGATGACACATCTGTCATGTTTCACGTCTACAATGTAGAGCAAGCCGTGCTTGAAGACGAGTCTGCTCCGCCTTCGCTGGCCAAAGAACATTTTTATGAAAGCTCTGCAAGATACAAACCAGAATCAGGAAAAAACCTCAGAAATGTTATTTAAACCAGAACGTGCACAATGGTTCCTCATATATCGCAGCAGTTACGTTCTAAAAGTTAACTCCAATAGGTGAATTTTCCAAAGTAGGATTTGTTACAGATGTTTTAAGGCTATGAAACCTCTCACTCCACACCGTATCCACTTTTCTCAGAAAATCATGAATAGTTTTACACTTTTCTCTCTTGTTTAAACTCTCAAAGTTCAAACCTTTATAGAGTATAAATCCATCAAAACAAGATTTGATCACAATGGAAGACTGATGTCAATTTGTCAAACTGAACGCATTCTGTATAGGATAAACAGCGAGGAGGAGGTTGATTGACAGGGTCTGCAGCCAATCAGAACACAGAACACAATGCATTGTAGGAAAAAAAGAGAGCATGCAAAATTGCTTTGAAAAAATGTGTGAAACAGCGAGACTGAAAGTCAGATAGCAATAAATATACAAAATAAAATAACTTTTCATCACTGAGGGGCTGCACGGTGGCGCAGTGGTTAGCGCTCCTGCCTCACAGCCTTCACCCATGAGTAGCCGGGTTAGGCTCCGGCAACCCCGTGACCCCGAAAGGGATAAAGCGGATTGGAAAATGAATGAATGAATGTGTCACTGAGATCAGCAGAAAAGTGCTCCCTTCTAAAACTAGCCTCCAGTGGTCATTTGTGGAAATGCAATGTTTGGTTCCTTTTTTTTTCTTCCTTCCACTCCTTTTTTGAGCTGTTTTTCATTAAAACAAACAAATAAACCTTTCAAACCAATCTTGAAAATTGCTACAGACTTATTTGTCTTATTTAGCTTTTCATCCAACCTGTTTAGAGGTTTTATTGACGTTAAATAGTTTACAACTATTTGTTTTAAAGCAAAAAATATAGAAAAATAAACAACAGGTAAGAACTAGTAGAGAATTACAGTTGTTTCTTCTTGGTAAACAAACAAACTGCAATATCCTCATTCAAATATGTATGTTCAAAACTCAAATTGCAATGCATAACAATGATTTTGTTTCAAAGAGAAGACTTTACATTTATGAAGCTATGACATATCCTGAAACTTTCTTTAGAGTATAATTCATTTGCTTCCTGTTTCTGCCAGGGGTGGAGGAGGCCATGGGGGTGGAGAACAGCGGGGTGCTGTATGCTCTGTGGAGCTATCCGGCTCAGGCCGCCGATGAGCTGAGCTTCAAAGAGGGAGATATGGTGACCATCCTGCACAAACCCGAGGGCTCCGACTGGTGGTGGGCTTCGCTGTGCGGCAGGGAAGGCTTTGTTCCCAACAACTACTTTGGTGTAAGATATTAAAGCTGCTGAACATCACAGGTGTTCTGGAGACTGCAGCGGTTCTCCTTCTACTCAGAAGTGCAGAAGTAACATTTATGCAAGCTTACATTAAAAAGAACAAAGTCTTGGATGCAAAAATGAGGTGTGTGCATCCAAACCCCTGCAGTCCTTCTTCTGCCACCTAAAACCTAAAAAGTAGGAAAGGCTTTGAACACAGATTCTGTTAGGAAGGCCTAAATTCTCTGTGTACTGTCAGTCCAACCATAATTTGGGTTTATTTTTTATTTTTTTAGAAAGATCGGGATAGCTGATCGCTATGCAGTGGGCGTTCCAAAAATGGGCGGGAAAAAGAGGCGTGGTACATGCAAAGAAGTTATGTTAATTTCAGCTGTAAGATGGTCTGTTTAACCCTTTAATACCAGAGCTTTAGCTCCAGTGTAAACATTATTTCAACAACTGAACTGAAACTTTTCAACCATTTACGGAATTAAACGTGATTCTAGCTGATTCTGAAGCAGAAAAAAGCAGCTTTGAGGATCAGCTGATTTACTTCACTTGTGTATGTAAAAAGTCTTCTTTTCTCCGCTTCTGAATCCGTTGAAATAATGTTGATTGCATAAATGGTTGAGGACTTACGATAATTCAAAGAACGTCAACAGTGGAGCTAAAGCTCTAGTGTTCAATGATAAAACTGGCCAGGAGTCTGCTGAAAAACAAGGTCTCTGAGTGTCCCTCCTGTTAACGTGAAAGTCGAGTGAATATATTTTAATTTCCCAAATTTACTTTCACCAAAACATTAACCCTTTAAACCCAAAGCTTTAACTCTATTGTGAATGTTCTTTGAACTTTCGTAATTTTCCAACTGTTTACTCAATTACTATTAACTGATTCTGACGCAGAGAAAAGCGTTTTAAGATTAGGAGTTATGTTAATTGCATAAACACTTTATTATAGTAAAACATATTGGCACAAAGGTGCTATTGTTCGCTTCAGAATGACGTTAATTGCGTCCACGGTTGAGGAGTTACAATAATTCAAAGAACTGAAGCTAAAGCTACAGAGTTAAAGGGTTAATTTTGTGGTTACTTAGTGAACTGAGTGGCTGCAGTTACTTTGGGTTTCAGACCAGCTTCAACCCAGAAGTCAAAGGGTTGCCCCATGTTCATTTAATCATCCATTGATTTCATGTTTCCATGGATGTTCCATTCATTTGTTCTTTTTCACATTCTCAGCATCTCTTATTGTCACATATTTATTTCAGAAAATGTCTTTATTTTATTTGTGTCTTTATTAAAATATGGATACAATTAGGTTTTAAATTGAATTCATGGGAATAAAATTACATTTCTTTTTCTTTTTCAGCTTTTCCCAAAAGTTCGACCCAAATCTCTCTGTTAGGATGGTGGAAAACTGAACTGAAGTTCTGCTGCAATGAGATTTGAATGGACTCTGAATGTAACTCTGTTGCTGCAGACAATAAAAATATGAGAGCGAAAGAGGAAAGTCTGATATTCAAGTGGCCTTTTTTACCCCACATGTCCTGGCTCTGCAGGAGAACTGCACTAGTTTAGCAGCAACTCTACTTTGACTCTATTTTCAGATCTTTACTGACTGGCATGTGACTGGTTTATGATTGGCTTATGATTGCTTTGTAACTGGTTTATGTCTGGTTTGTGACGGGTTTATGACACTCAGTGAGACCGCCAACAATTCCACAATCCCTGCAGAGTAAAAAGATCCACCCTGTAATTATGGGAACTTTTCTTTTTTTTGTATTTTTGTGCAGAGATGTTTCTAGCAGAAATTAGCTCTTCATACTTTAGCTCATGCTAACCACAGATACTAAGAGCTACATAAAAATAGACCATCATCTGAATCATTTTAGTAGATCTGAATAACTTAATGTGATTTTACAGTTTGTGTTGCTCCTCTTCCTTTAGTGTTATTTTTTTGGGAGAAAAACACGTGTTTCGCTTGTTTCGGCCGTACATGGGCGTGGTGTTGTATTCACTCTGAGGAGGAATTTTCTGTTACAGAAGTTTGTTTTTTGTTGGATGTGCGTTTGTAAAAATAGAAACTCTTGTGTTGGATGTGTCTTCCTCTTTGTTGCTCTGAACTGCTGCACATTAACCTTTTTTGAGGGTGTCACAGTGTTGAAATACTCAATAAATACTTGGAGATGAAACATTTTGGATTTTATTTGTCATTGGAGAACCATCCGTTCTTAAAAACTGAGCAGCAGATGGCGCTCAGCATCCAGACAAAACCTGGTCCGCTAAGCTGTTGTCACATGAAAGAATTGAGATTTGGTAGATTTTGGATGCAAAACAAGTTTCTTTGTTTCTAATTAAATAATAAAAAACGGTGGTGTAATAGCAGTCCTGATTGATTTAGGTAAATATTTAATGTTTTTAGTTGCATTTACTAACTTTCCCCTGTGCAGTAAAATGGGTCACAGGTCTTAATAATGAATAATGATGAAGGAATGTTTATGTGGACTTAAGAGCTCAGATTTCATCAACCATTAAATAAGAAAAAATCTTCTGAAATCAATTCACTGAGCATCTTTAACCACATCACTTTACAAGGTTTACATTCCAACCCTGGAAGACCCACAGGGTCACATTTGTCTGCTGTTTTTATTTTTGATTTGTTGTTTTTGGGGTGCTGTGAATTACTGCGACCCAAAATAAACAAACAAGCCCAAAAAAAACTAAAAAACTTCTAGTTAACTTTATAAGCCCAGAGGAAAACTGTTTTTGGGGTTCTCCAGGGTTAAGCTCTTTACAGGTTCATAAAAAGGAACCAAAACACACACACCCATGCACACTCACACCTAGGGACAATTTAGAGTAACCAATTAACCTATGAAGCATGTTTTTGGATGGTGGGAGGAAGCCGGAGTACCCGGAGAAAACCCACGCATGCACGGGGAGAAGATGCAAACTCCACACAGAAAGGTCCCCCAGCCAGGACTTGAACCGGGAACCTTCTTGCTGTGAGGCAGGAGCGCTAACCACTGCGCCACTGTGCAGACCATAACCATTTTCAGTTCTTTAAAATCTATAAATGTTGTGGAACTCTGTTGTGTGTAACAATGTGGAACAGTGCATTTGAAGGTTTTCATTTTTGAAAGGGTATTTTGAAAGAATACTGTTATCTTTAGGAAGTTTGTTACCAGTATATAATATTTAATATATACCCTAAGGGTTAGCAAAATTAAAAATGATGCTGAATTTCATTTGCATCAAATATTTTTAAAAATCAGAGAAAACTATCATTTGCGTATTCATTTGTGAGTTGCTGTTTTTGTTAGGTTCTTTTAGTGAGAGAGTTTTACAAAAACGATTAATTCTTTCATTTTATTTGATTCTCAGAAGATGTGAAATCATGAAAAGAGAGAGGAAAAATAAAATCTCTATCAGTTTTTTCATATGTTGTTATTTCCTGTAAGATTGGCATGACATAGTTCATACATGCTCCTTCAAGCACACGTGAACACATCTGCTTGTCAGAGCTGAAGTAAATGCAGCCCGGAGTAGGTCTTGCAGAAACTGCAGAGCGGTTAGACCTCATTTCAGTGAGTGGGCGTTTCATTTGAACCTGTTCTGTGTGCCAGACTCCCTTCGCCCGTAACCACAATTGTCATTTCGTTGGACCCATTTGGCCGTGAGCTTTCAGTCAAAGTGGAGGACTCTGTCCTAGCTGCTGCAGAATGCAGTTCTGCTGTGAGAATTGTGCCTGCAGCAGAGCAGAGCTGTGATTCTGTTCAAGCAGAACTCATTTGTTGCCTCATTGAAACCCCATTACAAAGCAGGAGGGAGCAAAATGAGGTGCTGCCGACGAGCTCTGCAGAAAGGCGCTGGGGTCAGAGGAACAGCGCTGCTCTCTGTTTTTCATGGCCTGCAGCTTGCCTGGACATTTTTATCTCATTACTCACTTTGCATTCAGCGCTGCCCTCAAAGAGGCTGCGGCCGCAGACATGATGGAGCTGATCAGGCTCTGACAAGCACGTTTGACTCTGCAGGACATGCTGGAGCTCATGCACGACGCAGGAGCTTGTGCACGATGCTGGAATTCATGCACATCACCGTAAATGGATTCAACGGCAGAAAGGAAAACCAGTTCAGAAAAAAAAAGTTTCCAGTTTGGGTAAAACTAGGACAGAAGGAAATGTGTGAATCCACAGCAAACCATCATGCCTTCATGGACGTATAAAAGAAACAAAAGTGGAAAATGTTTGGGCAATTTGAATGCTCAGGAAAAAACTCCCGACAAGTTAAAAAAAATAGAATACGAGATGTTTTTATAATATATAATCCTCCAAAAGTAGAGTCTGTCTTGGTAAGATTTCCTAAAATAAATGAGGATGAATGAAAAAAAACGATGTCCTGAATTTTTTAGACAAAATAAATCTTAAAATTAGCAATAAACGCTCATATGTGGCCATTTTGGTCTGGTATTTGGAAATATGTCTTAAAATGAGTGAAATTACTTAAAAAGAGTTTACGTCTTTAAAGTATTTATAATTTCCCCCCAAATATATATTATGTAAATTATTATAAGTAAAATTATTCTTATTTCCTAATGGAAGACTAGAATTAAACATTTTACAAAGAGTTTTTCTTAAAATTAAAACGCAAATACAGTTTTTTTTAGACTTCTGTCCTGCTGTTGTTAAATGTGTTTGTTCTGTTATGAGTCTAGTTTCCTTAAATCAAACACATTTAGAAATAAGACCACTTCCATTGCAAAAAAACTTCTGAATAAAACTGTTGTTTAAAGTAAACTAGTTTAATTAGAGATGATGCTTCAAAAAAGATATTTTTGAGATAAAAAGACTCATTGAGATATTCAACATTTATAACCTTAAAACAAGTCATGATTTCTCAAGGATCCACTCTGATGAAAATTGTTTTTTTAAACGTGTTCCTGTAGCATTTTGTCCTCCGCTTTGGGGCCAGATTCTAAAGGTTGTAGAAATTCAAACTGAGGTGTTTCATGGCTTTTTGTGGTAGGCTGACCAAAACTTTAAAAACCCACTCGAAGGAAAATCCTGTTTTTGGTGCTTTTAACATGCTCTTCTGGCATTTTTCTGATAATGAAGGACACATATAAAAAAATCTCAGAATTCCATTTCTGAGTATTTATTTATTCAAATCGTGAATCAGAAACAGATGAAAAAGTGTTGTTTGAAAAAGATTTCATTTGTGACGTAGAAAATACGCTGGGCGGGGCCACAAGCTCCCTGCTCCGCTCCACCAGTTGCAGACAAATAGATCCATGTACGTCTGTGTTTTCCTCGTCTGAGCTGGACTCTGGATCAAAACTGTACGGCTGGATAGCTCTGATATTGCTCGCCATTTTTGTTTCACCGCTAATGTTAGGTTGGCTATAAGCTAGCGAGAGAAGTGTAAACAGAGAGCTCTCAATAATGGATGAGGGGAAGGGGAGATGGTGTGGCTCAGTTTCAACAGTTCCGCCCACAACTCAGAGGTGAGTTTTTTTATGAACTCCTGCCGCTCTGCAGACGCTATGTTCTAGAAAACGACACAGGTGTTTTATTTAATCTAAAAACAGCATCATCATAATTACAAAACCAATGGGAGCTCTTTGAAAACTGATCAAAAGGTGATCAGAGTGGGCCATTAGTCAAAACGGGTCAAATTTGACCCAAGCAGCACACGGCAGCTTATCTCAGATCAGTGGGAAGATTTTAGAGAGGAATGAATCTGAACCAGAAGAAACCTTTGCAAACTGGCTGACAGACAGACAGACAGACATCCCTGACAGCAGACCCGACAGAGGTTTGGGATGGAAACCCCGACCCTCCGCTGCTGGATCAATAAATGATGGAGGAGTTGTCTCAGTTTACCAAGAAACATGTTCAGCTGCAGGATGTCACAATTATCAAAGTGTTTCTGCACAAGCACAACCCGACCTTTTCACCCATCATGCATCTGTGCTGCAGGTGCCAGATCCTTAAGGACACAAGAAAATCCTGCAGACACGGAGATATGCGCTCCTCTCTTGTCTTTTCTGGTTTCCACTCCTGTGGAGGAATAAATAATAGAGGAGTGGTTGTCCTCACTCGCTCCCTTTTCTTGATCAGAGCTCGGCTGGCTGCCCCCACCCCCCACCCCCACCCCCTCACCCCCACACACACACCTCATCGCCACTCCTCACTTTAATAAATCATTTGGGCCTTCAGGACGTCAGAGCAGGCGATGCGAGAGCTGTGCTGGGGAAAAAAAACACAACAAACTGCCATCCTGTCTTACAACCTCCTCCACTCCAAACCAGAAAAGGGCCTGTCCAGCAACCATCTCACTTCCAGCGCCTGCTCCGTCTTCCTCTGCAAAAGACAAATCACCTCCTCGCTCCATCTCTGCCCCCTCCCTCCAGGGAACCATTCCACTTAAGTTCTGCTTGGGTTCCACCAAATGCATAATGTTCTATTTCCTTCCCCTCTGCCTTCTCCACCGGAGCAGAAACTCCCGTCTGAAATGACGTCAAACGATCACGTTCCCAAAGGATGCTGCTCACGGCTCATTGAAGGTCTGCAGGAGGAGATGCATCTGTGGAGGACTTTCACTACCAAGTAAACTTGTTTTAGTTCTGGTCAGATTAACAGACGTCTTGGACAAAAAAAACTCACATTTTTAGAAAATGAATCTTAAATATGAAAAATTTCTGCAGAAAACCCTTTCTGTCTTAGTCACATGCGACTTGTGATGTCACTGTGTGATGGATTGAGAATAATAACTTAATCTGATGAGAATTACACAAATGATTTGGAGTTTTGCAGGGAAGAAAACCTGCATAAACAGTGAGATGGATCTGTTTAATTTTGCAGAAACTCATCCTTGGATGCATTTGTGAGTTGAAGTCCTGTCCTGGTGGGTGGTGTCACACCTCTCAGTAGAAAATATCTCATTTTTCCTGAAAGGAGACAGACAATCTCAGCTACACTTAGAGTTCTTCTAACATTTTTTGAAGAAAAAAAACATAAATCAAGTTTCTGTTTTAGGGTTTTCCTAAAAAGCTTAGTTTGTATCTGTCGCCTGAGTCTGAGTGTCATTTTGTAATGATGTGAACAGGTTTACAGCAGTTTTAAGGCCGCCGTGGGAGATCAGAGCAAAACTCACAGAATCAGCAGCCTAATTAGACAAGATTCTCTGGTGATTTTTCTGATGCCACCCACCAGGACAGGACTCACAAACACAAAGCAGACTGAGTTTCTTTCAAAGCCTTTGAGCAAATGATCTGCATGAGCAGATAAAATGGATCCAAATGCTTCTTTAAACAGGTTTTCTGCTCTGAAAAATTCCAAATCTGTGTTTTAAATAAAGTTTTTTAATATAATATCTACACAGGAAGGCATAAGATCCATGAGAAGAAGAACTCATGAGACAGGAGTTTTAACTAAAAACGTAATTATTCAATTATTATTCAAAAAGTCAAAAAGTAAACATTGAAAACTCAAAATGTTTGTCTAAAACATTTCTAAAGCAAAAAAAATATATAACTAAATGTTGATATTTCCAGATATAATGTTTTTTATGACTTTAAAGCAGAAAAACCCCTTTCCATGACAAGTAGAATAAATTAAGAGGGTAATATTTGTGACGTGTTTGCCAAACTCCAATATTAGGACCTCCTTTCTCCTCCAGCTCCTCCTCTCTTCTGGGTGTTCTCATATGAATCCCGTACAGACACAGAGCAGGAGGAGCAATGATTCTTAAACTGACTCCATTAACCAGCCCCCCCCCCCACTCCCATCCGCCACTTTCTTTGCAGGAGGATATTAATCACTTTAATTGCCAACAGTCCAGAGGACACCCATTCTCCATCCCTCCTTCTGTAGAAGTTTCTCTCTTTTGCCCCCCCCACTCCATTTCTCCGTTACACAGTGAAGGTTGAGCCATCGCTCCTCCAGACCTCCTCTCTCTTTGCACATCTAAGCCCCCTAAACGGCCACTTAAGCATTTATTTCATTCCAGTCATCAGAATCCTGCAGGAGCTCTCCATCAGTGGGGCTGAACGCTGCCCCGTGTGGCGGGGGCGTGCTCTGGTATTCATCGGCCTTCTGATCAGATTAGCGTTTGCTGCAGCACCCCTTCAGAGATGTTCACAGCAATTCAGGTCACTGACAGGTTAATAAAGCATGGGGGGTGGGATATGGGGGCAAGTGAAGACATGAATGATGGCTGGGGAGGAGGACAATGAGGTGCAGGTTGTGTAACATCCTCCTTTTGTGTGCAATCTGGTGCAGAAACTGAAACCGCTCATGGCTGTGCAGGACTGGGAGGAGTCACTGCAGAAACAACACACACAGTCCTGTTTATCAAATGCACAAGACACGCCAAAGCCAGAAATCAGCTCCAATCAATGAATCCCCTTTGATTTGATTCAAAATCAATCAAGATTTTAATTTTCTGTTCAAAAACCAACTCAGTTATGGTCAACACCTTCCACACAACTATTAGGATGAAACAAGAGGGACTTTTCAGAAATAATAGGAGAAATTCTGAAGCTAAAAATGAATGTTAATAAACGTTTGGCTAAAATATATAAAAAATTGCACGAATAGACTGAAAACTAATTAAAAGAAGCAGAAACAGATTGCTGGGAAAAGTCATAAAAAGTAACAAAACTGTCCCCAAAATGCACCATTCTTTAAAAAATTTAATCTTTTCATGATTAGGAGATCAGGTAAACAGATCAGGGATTTTCCTCCAGAAAGTGAAAGCTGATTTAAAAACTAAAGCCTCTGAGAGTCCTTCAGAGTCTCTGCAGGGTTCTCCTGCTGCTGAGAGGAACCACAACCAGAGATCACCTCAGATCCTAAACCCACCAAACCGAACTCTTTAAAGAAAATGCAGCAACAAATCTATTTTACATTTTTGTTCTTTATTTACTCCATTTTTACAATTTTTCTAATTCAAGGGGTTAGGCTATTTTTGGTCACAAATTTACATTTTTTTGTTGTTTTCTTTTCCTGCTGCATCTATTCATGTTATTCCAATTAATAAATAAAGAATATTTGACTATTCAAAAACACAGAGTTGAAGTTTGGAAGGAAAACAAACTCTGGAGCTCAGACAACAGTTGTGATGGAACAGATTCTTCTGAATTAACTCCTGGAGTCCCTCAGGAGTCTGTTCTGGGTCTTCTCCTCATCTTCACTGCAGATCATGTATCGATGAGGTGAATCAACAGCCCCCAAGGTTCATTCGCTTCAGGAATTATTATCCACATACAGGAGTTTTGATTGTGTGATTTGAACATTTGCTTCTTCCCTCAAACCCTTCGCTCTTTAAGCACAGGTTAGTTTGTGTTGGGATATGTATATATATATTACTCCCAAGTTAAAACAACCCAGAAAAACGTAAGCGCCCTTTCTTACCTCCGATTTGGGCCAAAAACAGCAAAACTTGGGTTATTTTTAACTATGAAGTCTTTAGTGTATGTCAAGCGATCAAAAAATAAACATAATGGGGGCAGGATTTTACTTTTTGTGTTTTGATTGCTTGAAATAAACCAAATCCATTGTGTAAATGTAGCAATGCAGAGAAGAAAAATATCAGGCAGTGATTTTTGGAAATCCTTTTAAAAGAAGTATTAATGGTGTAATAAAGACAGGCTATTTTAATTTATTTGAAGTTTACATTTTTGTTGTAATCCCAGTGTGACCAAAATGTGACTGTGGAAGTTTTAGCTCCTTCAAAATAAAGGAGATTGGCATCTTGTGGGTGGTTTTTCTGCTGCTGTCTGTTGTGCAGCAAATCAATGAAGTTACATAACATTTGATTTCAAATCTTCCTAATTTCAAGTCTGCATCAGGGACTTTTGTTGCAGCTTTGGCGCAGTTTCTTTCAATGCCTTAAATAAAATCACAAACAGTAGGTTTTGAAGTTATTGTCCACTGTTTTCATGTTTCTGCTCTTGTGTGATTTAGTAGAAAGTGTCTGTCAGCGCTGATGTTGACGGGATTGTTTGTATTTGCTCTCATCCATCATGTTCTGATTCCTGACGGTCTGCGGCTGTCTTCCTGGAGTTGTCTTTTCTTTTTTGCGGTTATCAGCTTCAGGTTGTTTGGACGCAGTTCTCTCACAGGGACGGATGCCGGAATCAAACTGACTGCAGCAGAGGCACGCAGGGCACATGAATAATCCTCTTGAAGCTCAGCCCCACATCAACAAGACTGAGCTGCTGAAGCTCACAGGGAGGCGAGCCAGGGGAGCCGCTGCACACTCCTTCCCCTTCATGTGTCTCCCATTCCTTCCCCACAGGTTTCTTTCAGTTTTCTGTCCAGCTATGACGGCCATTCATCTAAATATTTCCATTAACTGCCAAATTATGTTCTTTTGGATTCAGAGAGAGTTTGAAATAGAAGTCTAAAGTCAAACCAAAATTCACTGACTTCTGTTCCTGTGCTTTCCAATCATCAAACACGGTGCTGCTCCATTATGCTGCATACATCTTATTTCTGTTCAGATGAAGTTAATAAATTAATTAAAAACACATTCATTTTAACTGGCGACATCAACATACTTATATAACTGATATTAACCAGCTCAGTGGCCTTGTGGATAAGTGTCTGCCCTTTGACAGGAATGATGTGTTCAAATCCACAGCCCAGTCATGCCAAAGAAACCCAGTGGGACCCAGTACCTCCCTGCTTGACACTCAGCATAAAGGGTTGGATTGGGGAGCTAGACCACCAAATGGTTCCTGAACGCGGCTGTGTCTGCAGCTCACCACTCCCCCACGGGATGGGTCAAATGAGGAGAACAAATTTCACACACCTAGGTGAGAGACAACTTTAAAGGACCATCACTTGTTATAAGTGAAATAAATTTGATAAAAGAACAAAAAGAAACAACAAAAGATAATAAAAAATACTAAAACAAGTAGACATTTCCCAATAGTTAGAACACTTTGTGTAAAAAGCAGTCTTTAATGTCACTAAAACCTCCCCTGCTGAGTCACTTTCTTTTTTTCTTTTCATTTTTGCAGGATCTAAACTCAATATTCTCTTAAACCTTAAACACTCGGATTATTTTTGGATTTCTTTTCAAAGCGTCCCCAGTCATCTTTTAATTATGATTTTGCTGTTTTTAGCCCAAATCAAAAAAGCTGTCATCTTTTAGGATGTAGTTTCTGCAGAGCGGCAGGAGTTCATTAGAAATTCACCTCAGAGTTGTGGGTGGGACTGTTGGCACAGAGCAACCCCCCCTTCCCTTCCTGTTACTGAGAGCTCTTTGTTTACATGTCCTACTGCTAGCTTGTAGCCCCTCACACCCCAACTTCACATTACTGGTGCAACAAAAGAAGTGGCGAGCGATATTGGACTTGTCCAGCTGTCCAGTTTATCAGTTAATCAGATACAAGCTCAGATGAGTAAATCAAAGTGGATCCAGTCGTCCACAAGTGGATCCATCAGGATGGGGCGGAGCTCCACCCCACATATATGTCACAAATACACATTTTTTCAAATGGCATTTTTTTGTCTGATCCTGATTCGAACTTTTGAATGAATTGAATAAAGAAATACTCAAAAATGTGATTTTAATCTTAATTGTCTTTATAGATACCCTCCTTCATCAGAAAAATCCCACAAGAACATGTTAAAAACGCCATTTTCATTGAAGTGGGTCTTTAAACATGTTCTGTAACTACCATGATGGAGCTGACATGAGTGTAGATGTACAAGTTTACAGATGGTTAAAGTCAGAAATGATTGTGTCTGAAGTGGACCGCTCTGCTCCTTCACTCCGAGGTTGTTTTTCTGCATTTTAAAGGTTGGGGTGAAAAAAAAAGACTCCTCTGGACTGAAATAAGGTTCACTTCTCACACGACAGAGTCTGAATGTTCGTCTGTGTGTTTTATTCCCAGAAACACGCCTGCACACATGTGTGCTCCCCATTTTCATTGTCCTTGTTAGTTTTTCTTTCCCGTGTCGGATAAATAATTCAGAGCTGCTCCGAGAGGCTGAGTGTGGAACCGGGCCATTCGTGAGCAGCAATGAAAGAGTCACGAGGTCCAAGTTTCACCAGGAACACTGTGTCAGGAAGGGATGGAAGTTCCAAAGTGGTGTCTCCTCTGCTGTTGGGCGTGAAGGGGCGCTCACGTTCACACCAGCCCTCATCAGCAGTGACGGAGCGCCTGCATCTGCGTTTTGCTGGCAGTACTTGGCACGCTCACAGGACCTCTTGTTAAGGCTTTTCTGGTGCAAGAATAATAGATGACTTCCTTGTGAAACATCGATATGTGCCTCAGAGCTGTGGAGCCGTTTCACAGTAAAAAAAAAAAAAAAAAAAAAACCTCTGAGAAGATACCACAGTTCACAGGCTCACCAAGAAGAATTTATCCTCTCATTTACGGGTCGACAAACTCTGAGCAAGAACTGGAAGAAAGTCCAGTGCATGATGGGAAAACTGGCTAAGTCTGAGCTGTTTCCACAAAGCAGAACTGAAGGATTTGCTGCCTCCTGTTTTATATTGTGATCTCCAGAACGCAGACGGCCTGACAGCAAAGCTGGAAAAATATGAGCTACGAGCTCGTCAAGATGAAATAAAGCCTGAGCTCCAGCTTTCATTTTCTGAAGATAAACTTTAGTTACAGTTCAAGGCTGACCTTCCCGGGACCTCTGCAGGATGGATGAACGTGTATCTGCTGTTGCATCACAGCCTGGTCTTTGACTTTCACCTGTATAATCCCAAGTTGGCCTATTATTCAGAAATCTGCTTTGGACTGTGGGATTCGAGTCCCACTGTGAAATCCAGAGCGAATCAGGGAGGTCACCATGACACCAGTCACGGAGAAGAGTCACTTCCTGCAGATCAGAGGACACATTGGTTAAAAGATGAACTTTAGAGATTTAATTCACTTCAGATTCAAAAACACTTTTAATCCCAGAAAGTAAATTGAGTTTTAGTCTGTGTCCGTCAGTAGGTCACTGTAGAGCAGGGATAGAAAACTCCAGGCCTCAAGAGCTGCGTCCTACTTGTTTTGCAGCTTTTTTTCCCCCCACCCACTGCTAAGTACCTGAACCAGGTGTGTCCGAGGAGCTGTGAAGAGAAAACACAGCAAAAGAACAATACTTCATTCATGCTCAACAGATTTTCTGGATCCCAGTGATCGCAGGTGAGATCTTTGCTGTCAGATCTTCAAAAAGCATCCTTACAAAAAAGTATCGTCTTACAAAGTTACAAAATGTACTAATCACAGTGGGTTATGAAGGCTTTCTTGAACCAACAGGCTCCCTGGGATCTTAGTGCTGCATAAGTGAAGAGAAATTTTTCAGCGAAGCTGCTGAGAACACCTCATGTGGCAATGGATTACGAGGGGAGATGCATGGATCGGCGTGCTGCTTGGACACAAACCGAAGCCTGGTCCCCCATTTGTCTGAGGATCACAGGCCCTTGAGCTGCACTTTGAAGGTATTTGGAAATCCACACATCCCAACTGAGCCTCAAGCATCAGTCAGTCAGAGTCAGATTCGAGCAGCGCTTTGTTGTCATAAATTGAGCTGCTTCACAGCAACCAGCAGGAATCCAATCAGAAGTGTTTGCAAACAAACTTCAATAAAATAATTAAATAGTTATTAAAGCAGCTAAGTATTGGGGGGGGGGGGGG